>PYAF01004695.1:65357-82588 GCA_007407185.1 Glycine tomentella | reverse complement strand
AACCACATAGGCATAAAAGCACAACAGAACCATCACCCCCTTAGGAGTGTGGTGGAACACAGCAAAGGAATTACAAGCAAGAACCAAGAGCTTACCTGCTCTGGAAAAGTCACCGGCTCTCCCGGTCCCGTGGTCAACACCACCTGAGCTATCAGGCTCACGTCCTACATAAGAATACAGATATAACACATCAAATACGATCCTAAACCGTTCAAACGAAAGGAAACTCTCTTCCTTTCCCTAACCACAACACAATCACTTTTTAAGTGATCATCTGACCCTTCACAGGATCCCTCTCAGCCTATACCAGGCTACAGAGTCTCTACGAAAACTCTGATCAAGCTATGGTTAAGCATATTTCTGCTTAAAACCAACCTCTCACAATCACCAGTTTCAACTAGTCAGTCTCCTCTATATAGTTTCATGAGCAACTTTGTTAACTGCTCTAAGGTCCAGACTAGTCAACTAGTCAACCTTTTTATCTCTGCTCAGACTGACTCAGAGCCAAAATCAAACTTCATCAGTAATGATGATTCAAGGCTCTAACTTCCTCAGAATAGTCCTCTGAGCATAAGGCTCTACAGAGTCCGAGCCTAATAATGGCTCTAACACCTCCAAAAACACCCCTCAGGACAACCCCAAAATCACAAAATCCAATCCACAGAACCACCAGTTAGAGCTCGAGTTTCTTACCTTTGTGATGTTCAAAAACACCAGGGAATCGCTTTCCCTAAGGCAGATCGTCCCAATACAACCTCCTTCGGCTCTGGTCTCAAGCTCTCAGGGGTTCTCTCAGAGAAATCAATCTCACTATTTCTCACCCTTTTCTCAAGAATCAATCAGGGTATCTCACTTATCTCGAGGTGCTGATCACTTTCTCAGTTGGGTCGGAAGTGTTTAGATGAACGATGGAGAAGATATGAAGCTCAAACGCTCATCAATGGAGGTTTCTCTTTCTCTTCTCTCTTTCCTTTTTCTTTTTCTCTCTCTCTCAGCCCAAAGGACTTCATATAAAAGCAAATCCGTCGATCCCGTGTGGCTCGCGCCAGTTACCGTGCTGGTCGCGCCACAGCACTGCCAATCCACGCTACTGGCGTGAACATCCACGCTACTCGCGTGGAGCTCCAGAGGAAAACATGGTTTTCTAGGGCACTTCCCACGCTACTGGCGTGGATCTCACGCTACTCGCGCGGGATGGCAGACAGCATTGGCATGTTTTATACGTATGGCGTGGGTCGCGCCACACTTCACGCGGGTCGCGCCGCAGGCCAGAACAGCCTATTTCAACTCTTCCTCAAGCTTTTAAGCCTCCTTCCAAGGGATTCCAAGGCCTAATTATATTTTCTCCATCCTTAGCTTAATCCTAAGCTTAGCACGTGCTTAATCATATGTTTAAAAATTCAAGGTATTACAGAAAGAGTGGTACCATACAGTCATGAAAAGCATAAACTATACTTAAAATTCTTTCTCAGCTTAAAACATAATACATAACAAATAGTGGTACCTTTTTTATGGAGGGATCAAGCCACTAATACCAGCGAGCTTTGCATTGCTTGGCAGATTTGCCAACAAGGAGCGAAGAGATTCTAGCCCACTAGTTCTTACCATATTTCATAATAGCCACTTTCAGGATTTCATCTTCGGTGTTTTTCCAAACACTGCCCTTTATCATAATCCTCATCTTCACTTCAACTACAGACATCAACCAAACAATTCAAACAAAGATGATTAGATGTGAAAAACAGGGGAAAAGAATAATAATGATAAATCAGGGTTTAGGTTAGGGAGAATTAGAAACCACACTCTCGCAATTAGGTTTTGAAGTAACGGATTTCGCGATAAGGAAGAAGAAGGATCCATTCAGGTGAGTGAGAGTCTGGAGTGATCTTCATCATCCGAGGCGTGAGCCAGAGTCGATTGTATAACTTTAGACCGTGATTGAAGGCACCAAATCCATGGCGTGTTCGAATTTGTTGGAGCCATGGCAGATCCACAACACTAGATTCGCACCAAACCACCATGAGTGGTATGTATCCAACACTTTAGAATCCAATTATGCACGACGCCCTTGCATGGATCCGTAATAGATCCATAACGTTGTTGACTTTGTGGAAGCCGCAACAATTCTTATTTTTTGTCCCAGATCTAGGTTTTCAGTCCTGGAAAGTGGCGATGTGGGTATTCAAGTGCCCTTTGGCGACGGTGGAAGGCCTACTGGAGGCAGTGAAGGGACGTCAGAGGCAATGAACGGGTTGTTGGAGGTAGCAAAGAGGAAAAGAGAGGAAAAAAAATGGAATGGAATGGAATGCAGAGAAAGAGCGAGACAAAAGGTGAGTGCAGAGTAGAGTGAAGAAAAGCGCACACGTGCAAGCACTCATAACAAGAATAACATCAGTTTTTTAAAAATTGATGTTATGAGTGCTTAGGCAACTTCTATTTTTAAATAACCGATGTTAAAATCACCCTGCTAACATCGATTTTAGAAAAACCGATGTTAACAATGTCATTTTATTTACAAAAATTCCACACATTTTGTAACATCGGTTTTCATCATAATCGATGTTAACAGGACGATGTTAAAACCTATTATTTTTAGTAGTATTAACATCGGTTTTTCAAAAACCGATGTTAATATTGTCATGTTAATTTCGGTTTTTCCAAAAAATCGAAGTTAACAAAATCAATTTATTTACAAAAATGCCACTGCCCTTTTGTTAACATCGGTTTTATCAAAAACTGATGCTAAAGTAGCGATGTTGAAAACATTCGTTCTAGTCGTGTATGATATTATTTGCACCCAAATAATGCCAACAACACCATGGAAGCAACGAGAGATTATTTTCCTCTTGGGTTTTTGTCGTTGCCATGCTCCAATGTGGGAAACCAGGATTTGGTTTTCTAGCCGACAACACAATCATTGTGTAAGCGTGTGACACTGATGAGGGACACGACCATTGTCAAAGACGACAACGGCGAACTATTCTTCTCGTTCTATGTCCCTATAGACTTCGTTCTCGGCAAGGAAGTTAAAGGTAGAAAATGTGCATGCCATAAAAGATGTTGTAGGTAACACCAAACCATTCTGCTCATAACACACCATAAACCCAATTAAGTAAAAGCTACAAACATGTGAACCACCTGCAACAAGACAACTTAACATGGACATGTTCCAAAATGCATTCTCAATTTGTTTTGAAACATTGGTGTCTCCCCAACACTGAACCCGAGAACCTTTCTTCAAAATTCCATAAGAATTGCCAGACCCAGATGAAATTGATATGAATTCATTAGACACAGGTAGATTTTGAAACATGCTACTAGTTCTTTACCATTAATTCGTAGGCGGAACCATGGTTGTTAACGATAGTGATGAGAATGGAGGAGAAGGAGAATTCTTGTTAAAGTATTTTGGGTTTTGGTTTTGGAAGGAAAGAAAAAGATTAAAAAAATGAAAAGTTGCCACTGAAAATCGTCTCCGACGGTAAGTAGGAGGTATTTGTTGAGGATAAAGAAATAGGCAGCAACACTATGAATATTAGATCAATCTAAAGGCCACCATTAATGATCCATAATAGACCACCTATCAAGGTGGTCCTTGGAAGCAGTGCCCATATCTCATTGTCTCAAATTGAACTCCCAATTTAATAAGCTTAATAAACAAAAACATTAATTAATATATAAAAATTCACACTTTAAAGGCCATACATCTTAAATGAAAGCAATATAACAAAATTAGTTAAAAATATAGAAGTTCCCATGCCTTGATGTCATAATAGTTAGACCTAACTATCCTATGAAAGGAAAACATAACAATTGTAAATAAATAAATAAGTTGCTCCTTCACCATCTTACTCAATATCTAGAAGTATGTTACTTGAAATGGCATTCAACCTAAACACATACAAGCAAACAACAACAAAATCAAGGAGTGAGAATATGTTCTCGCATCATGCTCAAAGTATAACATTAACAATAGGTAGAGCACAAGCACATGCATACTATTACACATATATAAATACACTCCTTTAACAATTGAAAATCACATAAAGGCTATCAACAATCTCTAAAAATTGTATACATGTCATGTGCAATGTAATCCGAACTTCCATATGTCATGTGGTTCCAACTCTAACTCTTGAATATAGCACATATATGTCTACCCATAAGATGATTCATTGACGTTGGTGCCTTCAATATATATTGCACTACACTACAATGATATCCCCTCGATGACTAGCCAAGGTTACCCAAGTTTCGACCTTAGTCCTTTGGGATTAACATGGGCTAATGGGGTTTCCACATTAGGTCTCTAAAACCCTTAAGATCCAAGTTGTCATAACCTCCACCATCTGGCTCATATCTATTTCACACCAACTTGAGACTCTATGCAAATGATGCATGTCATATCCTGATGCAACACTAATCCCACTAGACATCCCATCACACAGAAGTGAGCCCATCCTCCCCCTTTACAGGTTAATTAGGTTACTCATTATATAGATACCATCCAAGACTAATCATTCCATCACATAGACTAGGTCACTCATCTTACAATGACATATAGTCAAATCAATTATCTCATGCATATCACACACATGTCACACTCACAGTCAATTGGAATAACAATTCTTAAGTTTTGAGTGTTATCTCACTCATCTCCTATTACACATCTATGAATACTGTAGATTGAAAAGGAGATTTCTAGAATTATACTAACTTTATCAATTTGATTCTTATCTAGTTTGAAAGCTAAGATAGTTAACTACAATTTATATGTTGATCTCAAAAGTTGGTATGATAATTTACTATACTAAAATTTAGAAGGAACATAAAATAGCTATGTAATTTTTATAGCACAACCTTTGCTCATAAACATTATGATATCTTGAGCTAAGGACCTTATTTTTGGGTGAGACCAAAGTCATCGATTAGCTACTAGGATTACATTTCTTATGAAGGCACCTAAGTCTGATTCACACTCCTTAAGGAATGCACGATCATGCAACATAGAGCACAATCGTGCTTCATTTCCTCTAAAGAATTGTTTTCATTTCAAATCATGGTCATGCATAAATATGCATGACTGATAAACAGGTATTTGTGAGATATTTTATGAGTTTTATCCTTGTTTTTGCACATTTTTTACTTAATTTGTTGGTAAACTCATGGAATTCTTTAAAGTGTAATGCAAATAGGGAAAAACTTAAAAAATGAGGAAAACTCACAAAAAGAGATTGAAAAAATGAGTTAAACGAGAACTCTGATGAAGAACACTGTCATGCTCTTTGGGAGAATGAACGTGATCATTCCAGTACACCCATGCTACTTCTAGCACAACCATGCTCTGATTTTCAAGAATTGGGAAACAACGTCAGATTTTTCGAGAGCGGTCGTGCTCATCAAGAACACCCCCATAACACCCTTAAGATGGTTGTTCTCCAAATTTCGCAAATGGGATTTCAGTGTTGCTATTTTTCAAGAACGGTCATGCCCATGTTCAGCATGGTCTTGCTTCCTTCCAAGTCAAACACTTTAATTTTGTTCTATAAATAGAAACGGAAAATGAACGTATATATCTTTTATGTTATGTATGAAAATTGACTCTGTGAGTGACCTAGGCATAGTGTAGGATCTCTTTTTGGATTGGGAAGAATGTGAGGAAGATTGTGGGGGCTTCTAACTGTAATTTTTCTTACTCCTTTATCTTTCTCATGTATATGAAGTTATTGTTTTTCTTGTCTGTGCCTATGGCTGGCTAAACCCCTCTTTTCTTGGGTTATGATGTAATCTATAGATGAACCCCAATTTGACTTAATTTAAAATTATTTTTATTTAGTCAATTATGTTTTTCTATCGTGCTTAATTTCTCATTAGACTTTATCAATCTATATTTTTGTTATTGTGCATTTGTGCTCAGGTTTGTATGAATAACAAAATTATCGAACAACTGAGTCATTTAGAATAATGATTGACCAAACATATTTTAGGGACTTTTGATTTTCATTCTCTATGCTATTATGTTTTCTCGTAATTTATTTTTTAATTGACCAAATTAGAAATAAATTAAGAGAAAGATTGTTGATAGTGTTTGGCCAATGAACGTCGAATTGGGTGGATTCAATTGCGAGATTTAATCATAGCCCTAGGCCTTCTTATCTGATAATTTCATTGCATTGTCTTTGATCATTCTAGAGTATTTTTTCTACAAAGTAATTAAACACAAATCTTTCAACTTTTGATAAAAATTGCTTAGTTTATTATGAATTAAATTATTATGGAAATACAATTGGTCCTATGGGTACGATATTCGAACTTAAGTCCATTCTAACTACTGTATAGGGTATACATGCCCTAGTGCGAACATATTTTATGCATCAAGTTTCTAGTGCAATTACAAGGGACTAGTTGTGGAGTTCTTGGATAATTCATTTTGGTGAACCAAGGAATTTCTATTCATATTGTTTATAGCTTTTATTTTCCGTTAATTTTATATTTTAATTTATATCTTTATTTCAGTTATTTAAATCCTGAAATTTTTTATTTTGTATTATTTTTATTTTTTTCTATTGTCAGTTGCATTTAATCACTTTTCTTTTGTTTTTAGTGCATGCTAACTAGGTCACAGAGGCCTAAACTCTTGCATGAACCTAAGATCGAGAAAGTTGATCGCAAGAATAGAGCAAAACAGAGGAGAAGAGACATGGATGGAAATGGAGGAGGTAATGGGAATGAGGTTGTTGTCAATGAGCAGGTGGAGTAGATCCTATTAGGCTATCTCACTCCTCAAGTGGGGGTAGCGAACCACATATTGTTGCCAACTTTGGAGGCAGGAGTCAATTTTGACATGAGACATGGTTTCTTAAAGATGATAGAAAGCAATTAGTTCCATGGGACAACCTCAAGGACCTCGTGGCACACCTAAAAGGATTCCTGAGGTTGACTAGCACCATCAATGTGCAAAACATGCCTACAAAGAATGTGACATTAGATGTTTTACCATTCTCACTCAATGAGAATGCCTGGGATTGGCTTTGTGCTTTACCAGAGCACAACATCACGACTTGGGAGGAATGCGCTAATAAGTTCCTTCAGAAATATTTCTTTATAGTTAAAACTGATTAAATATAGAGAGATATTGGGAATTTTGTGCCAAAGGAGCAAGATAGTTTGGCTAAAGCATCTGAGAGGTTTCAGGAATTGCTCTAAAGTTGCCCACATTATGGTTTCATCCCACAAAAAGTTGTACATATTTTCTATGGAGGAGTGTCCTCTCGTGATAGGATAAGCCTTGATGCGGCTTATGGAGGAAATTTTATGTTGAAGCCTCCAAGATCATTGAAGATATGTCCTTTAATCCTTACAACAATTATAGGGATAGGAGGATTATGAGGAGATCGGTGAAACAAGTGGAGGTAGAAGCATCCATCTCAGACATTGAACAAAAACTCCAAATGCTGACCATGCAAATGGAGACTATGATGAGAGTGCAGACACAGGTTCTGGATTCCACACTATCACCTCCCACTTGTGGTAAGTGTGGGCAGGTTCATAGAGGAAGAGAATTCCCAAGTGAGTAATGCACTTGCACATGCCATGGAGGAAGTAAACTATGCTGGTGTACAGAGTATGGGATATGATCCTTACTTTAACACATTCAACCAACGTCCTAGACAGGAGCAAAATAATAATATGTATATGCCTCCCCATATGTAGAATTAGAGGCCAATGTAGGAAAAGAGGAGGCCATTAATGGAAGTTGCTATGGTCTAATGTATGGCCAAGAATGATGAGCACATGAAGTTCATAACGACTCAACTCTCTAACATGAAATCTCTTTTGTCCCAAAGAGATCCTGACACTCTTCCTTCTCAAATAGAGGCTAATCCTAAGAAGGAGGAGGTTAATGCAGTGAGAACTAGGAGTGGAAAGCCTATGGCAGAGCCGAAGAAGAAAGAGAAAGCCACTCCAACACCAGAAAAAGAGGCTCTCACTCAGGAAACTCATGAGATAGAAAAAGTGGGTGAAAAAAAGATACTAGCGCCTCCTCAGTTAAGTGTTCCTTTTCCTCAGAGAATGAGAAATGAGAAGAAGGATAGGTGGTTTTCTAACTTTGTTGAAATGTCTAAGAAATTGCATGTTAACATTCCTTTCACTAAGGAAATTGGTAAAATGACAATGTATTCCAAGTTTTTAAAGGAAATAATTTAAAACAAAAAATTTGGAAGACTTTCCATTAATTGGTCTCAATGAGGAATGTCATGTTGTTTTAAAGAAATTGACTCCTAAGCTTAAGGACCCATGAATATTTTCAATTCCCTGCACTATAGGAAACTTGTTGTTTGATAAGACATTGTGTGATTTAGGTGCTAGTATCAATTTGATGCCTTATTTTGTGTTTAAGAAGTTGGGGTTACAAGAACCTCTACCTACTAAAGTCTCTCTTCAGCTTGTAGATAGGGCTCTCACCTACCCACAACAGGTAATGCAAAACTTACTAGTTATGGTTGGCAAATTCATTTTCCCAGTTGACTTTGTAATTTTGGTTATAGAGGAGGATGAAGAAATCCCAATTATTTTGGGATGACCTTTCCTTAACACAAGAGGAGCCTTGATTGATGTCCAAGAAGGGAAATTGACTTGGAAGCTAAGTGATGAGAAGGAAGTGTTTAAGGTGTTTAGTTCTGTAAAACGATCTTCTCCTTTCCTTTCCTGCAATTTGTGCAAGGCACTAAAAAGATGGACATCATTGTGGCTAGGCGTCAGCCAAGCGTGGGGAAGGAAGACCCTCTGGAAGATAACATCATTCCAAAAAACCCTTTAAGTGGCATGGGGGATAGAGATGGCACCACCACTCAAGCGATTATCTATAGAGTGGATGACCTTTTTGAGGGATTTTTGCGAGAAAAGGACATTACCTTATTCAAGGGTGGTTCATTTATCTCTCTTTCAAGCATTAGGCTCCGGATGAAAAACAAGCATTATCCAGGAGGAAACCTGTGAATGCACTGGCCTTTGGGCTAGGCGTATCCTTTTTTTTACCTTTTTATTTTGCATTAGTAGGCATAGGAAATTTAAAATACTTTTCTTTTTAATAAATCTTGTTTTCTTTGTTCCGTCTCTATTTTCAGGTTATGCTTTAGTTTTGTGCTTTTTGCATTAGGGGCATTGTATCTCTTAAATGAGGGGAGGGGTTTTCACTATGCACTGTTTGTACCATCCCACAACTTGTAGTATTGCAGTACATATGTTATTTTTATGCCAATGTGATTGTTTTGATTTCTTCTTCTTTTAAAAAAAGTCACATAATGAAAATAAACAAACAGAAGAAGAAGTAAGAGTTCAAAAGGAAACAATTGTAGGATACTGTTAATCAGAAAAAGCTTTGTATCCTTAGTTAGTGTCACCAAGTCTAAGTTGAGGTATTGATGAGCCTTTTTGTGATCCTGTTTGTTCTGTACCTGCCTTAAATTGCAGCCTAGATACATTACACCTTGTGATGCCTCACTTTCATGCTTTCTAGATTATTGTTTGAGTTGAGTTGATTGACAAATAAACCAATTTGCGCACTTCCTAAGTGTGATTTGAGTGCTTATGACTGTCTCCTTAAAACACTAACAATGGTGAGAGTGATATGTTGCTCTTTGAAACTTGGCATCCAGGTAGAACTGAAAGCCTATTGAAGTTCCTAGGGGAAACATATTGAACTCTTTGTTGCATGTCTGTTATATTTTATGTTGAGTGTTAATAAAAAAACAAATTTTGTGGCTTTGTGGAATGATTTATTGGATTAAGAGAAATTGGTGTTAATCTTTAAATCAGATAATTGCTTGAGGACAATCAATGTTCAGGTGTGGGGAGGTTGATAAACTGGTACTTGTGTGATATTTGATAAGTGTTTTAGCCTTATTTTTGCATGTTTTTTTTACTTAATTTGTTGGCAAAACTCATGGACTTCTTTTAAGTGTGATGAAAACAGAGCAAAAGTTGAAAAAGAGAGGAAAACTCACAAAAAGAGACTAAAAAAAAAAGTTAAGCGAGAACCATGATATAGAGCACGACCATGCTATTTGGGAAAATGGTTGTGCTCATTCCAGCACATCTATGCTTCTTCCAGCACACCCATGCTCTGATTTTCAAAAATTGGGAAACAACATCAGATTTTTCGAGAACAGTTGTGCTTATCCAGGATGACCGTTCTCCAAATTTCGCAATTAGGCTTTAAGTGTCACTATTTTTTTAGATTGATCGTGCTTCCTTCCATGATAGACACTCTAATTCTGTACTATAAATAAAAAGGGGAAAATGAGAGTAGATATCTATTACGTTGTGTACAAAAATTGACTCTGTGAGTGACCTAGGCATAGTGTGAGATCTCTTTTGGATTGGGAATAACAAGAGGAAGATTGCAGGGGCTTCTAATTGTAATTTTTCTTACTCCCTTATCTTTCACATGCATATGAGGTTATTGTTTTGCTTGTTTGTACCTATGGTTGTAAACCCCTTTTTTCTAGGGTTATGATGTAATTTGCAGACAAACCCCAATTTTACTTAATTTAAAATTATTTTAATTCAGTCAATTATGTTGTTATATTGTGCTTAATTTCTCATTAGACTTGATCAATCTATATTTAATTTATTTGTGCATTAGTAATCCACTTCGTATGAATAACAAAATTTAGAACAACTAATGCCTTTAGAGTAACAATTGACCAAATGTATTTTAGGTATTTCTGATTGCCATTCTCTATGTGCATATGCTTTTTTGTAATTTATTTCTTAATTACCAAATTATAACTAAATTAAGAGAAAGATTGTTGAAAGTGTTCAGCCAAAACCTTTGAGCAACCTTAAGAGAAGTCAGTAATTGATAAACATTGAGAAATTCAATTAACATAGAATTAGAGGAATTCAATTGCGAGGTTTAATAATAGCCCCAAGCCTTCTTATCTAATAATTTCATTGCAATGTCTTTGATCATAGTAATTGAACACAAATATTTCAACTATCGATGAAAAATCCAAATTGTTTAGTTTATTGCAAATTAAATTATTATGGGAATACAATTGGTCCTTTGGATATGATATTTGAACTTAGGTCCACTATAACTTCTGCGTAGGTACGCTTGCTCTAGTGTGAACATATTTTACTCATCAAGTTTCTATGCATACATTCCAAAAGTGGTGATTTTGTTGTGAAGCATGATTGTGCATAATTCCTAAAATCTTACTCTAGTGTTTTAGTATTAAATATTGATCGGTATTTTCAATTTTCAATGAGATATTAAAATATCTATTCTAACTTTACCCTTTAATAAATATTGTTGTCTTTGAAAGACTTTTTCTTTATATGCTAAAATTTATTTATATGAAAATTTTTCTTTAAACACTTGATTTGTTGAAATTCACAAAGGAAGTAAGAATATTTTAGTAAAGTTGTCCCAAAATAAATATTATTGTGTTAAAATATTTATTTTTCGGCTAAATATGCTTTTTGTCCTTATAAAATTTTAAAAAAAAATTGATTTTCATCCCTACATAACTTTTTGTTTGTTTTTTGTCCTCTAAAACTAAAACATGTCAAATTTTGGCTTAGAGCAAGGTTCAATTATATCAAAACCTACATGTCTAATGTTTACCCACTAAAGGATTGGACACGCCTGCAATAGTTTCTGGAGGTTTAAAATAGTCAGTAATTACTACACCTTTCTATTAACCATGAATTTACACATTACAAACTACACTCAAATCAAAACTAAACACTCAATCAATTTTTATCAATAACAAAATTAAAATTAAAATTTTCATTCAACAAACACCTTCCAATAGCCAAGATTTGGTAGGGAATATGATTGTGTTTACAAAAGCATAAATCATTCCTCTTGGATTTACTCAATATACATTGACAAAGTGATCCTCAAACCTTTGTTCAAATGGTGATACACCCCAAATGCATGCGCCCCTTTTTGTTTCCCGTCGCAGTCGTGCGCATATATTTAGCCTTATTTTTAATTTTAACTTTCTAATTTTAGAAGGATGAAAAAGAACAAAATATTTCGAAGGGACAAAAATCAAACTTTATCAATTTTATAAAGACAAAAACATATATTTAGGCTTATTTTTCATAATATATGTAAAAAGTCTTAAACATAGTTTAGTTTAGAATAAAGGAAATTCTTCGAGGATTATTGATTGGGATTTGTAGTAATTAGTATTGGAAAAACCCAATTCTCACATTGACCAGAGATGGAGCCAAGATAGATTATATAAATGAGAGTAACTCTCACCCTATGAGCTAATTTTTGGATTTTAGATATGCCCAAACCCACATTCTAAGAAGTTATAAAAATCTATTTTAGATTCATTAAACAGGTCACCTACCATGTTATGCACACACGAAATCCAAAGTGTTGGACATGAAGGGGTGTATTGGAAAAATAAAACTCAAGTTCCACATTGACTAGAAATAATTTTTGGGAAGTTAGCCAAAATAAAAGAAAATCCTCTACCCTATTAGCTGAGTTTTGGAAAGTTAGACTCAAACTCACATTTTAATACGGTATAAGCCCACCTAAATCTATTAAAAGGTCACCTATCATGTAATCTATACATCAAATCCAAAAGTGTTGGACATAAGAAGGTGTATTATAAAAAACTCAAGTTTCAAATTGACTAAAAATATTGTTAAGATAGATTATATAGATGAGGATACCTGTCACCCTGCAAAGTAGTTAAATTAGACTCAAATCTACGTTCTCGAAATTAGCTTCTATGTTGCATTAAAAATTTCAAGCAGTTTCCTTTCTTCCTCGCATAGCCTCAATAAATTTCTCTACTCAACAATAATCCAATATTTTTATCTCGTGGCAATTTCAAATTAAAACCCCCATCATCAGAACCACATTTACAGCAATCAAGGCCACTATTCTTAGATAGCAGGGTACGTTGCACAAAAACTAGACAAAATCCAATTTGATACTTAAAATTTTACATAGAAGCGATCGAATATAACACATACGTTCTCTATACCTCAATGATTTGCTTCTAGCCCATTCAGATATTCAAACGAAGTTTATCATAGTATAAAATAGTTTCCTCACCAATCAATAATCCATCAAGCAATTTTTCGTTATCAAGTATGCAAAGGTGCCTCACGTGATTAGCTATACAACTCGTGACCACAATATTGAGTTGTGTGATTAAGGATGACGATCTCAGTGATCCAGTTTTATTGAGGAGGTGTTTTCCTCTTCAGTAAAAATAAGCTATATGTGTTTGAGTCGTGTGACCCAGTTTAGTAGTTTTATTATAGAAGCTTTGAATTATAATTAACTCAATGATTAATAATTTGATTCCTCTCCTATATATAGATATTATTTTCTTTTTCTGATAAACAAGTTATATTGTATTGAAGTCCCTTTCAGTATTGTATTATTGCACACTTATTTTCTAAAGGAGACAAATAAACATTTGACAAATCAATCAACGACAAAGCATTGCTCAATTATTCTTCATGCCTTGTTTAGATGTCGGCTGGGCATTTTGTGTTGTTGTACATCAATTGGCTTCTACATGCTATTATGTCGGTAATGTTAAAAATCCAAAATAGTTAACGATGATGAGAAACGAAAGAATGCAGATAATGCACACACTCACACACAAAAATTTAATAATATTTTTTTAATACATTTTCTAATATTGTCAGAGATGTATCTAAGACCTAGGTATCTTGAGATGCCTCCGTCGAGATCTAATGGATTTTCCCGCTGAAAATGACTATATAAGCCTATCAACAACAAACTAGAGGACTAACTTGATATTCTGGATACAAACCCAAACTTGGATTCCTCTCCCTACACTCTTCTAAGATCTACTCAGATCTACCACTCCAAATCTCTTACACACCGCATGGGAGCCTTGAACCACCGTATCAGAGCTTAGATCCACCATTCTTGCAACAAATATTAATTAAATTTTATTAAAAACTAGTTTTTGACCCGTAACATATGCACGGGTTGCTCTGTTTCCTTCCCCCACATTTTTATAAATTAATTTTTATTTTTATTTCAATTATAACTAAAAATATTTATATTTATGATATTATTAATATAGTAATTTAAATTAATTAACTTTAATGATTTTATAACAAAGAATTAAATTATTGCTTTTCAAAAAATATATTAATTAAGGATTATTATGTTGATTATTGTAAGAACTGATTTAAATTAAAAAAAAACTTTAAAAATTCCAAAATCTTGATTAAATTTAAATAATAAAATTATAAATCTTTTTAATTTTTTTAGGATGTCACCACTTTAGTTTATTGTTATTTACCCATTATTTTATATGATAAAAATTTTAAAATAAATAATATATTTAATAAAAATAAATATTGTTGATTATTTGATATGTAACTATATTAAATATTTTTAAAAAAACTTTTTCCCGTAACGATTCACCCATGACGACCTAGAAAATAATTATTTCCCAAAAATGATAATTATTATTTCTATTATAAAATAAAATTGAAACTAATTTACATTATGATATAGTGAATAAGCATTATGATATAGTAAATAAGCAATTTTAAACTTTCTTGATAAAAAAATCATTTTTACATAATGATGTTATACAATACTCCAAGATATGACTTATTTTCACATTATGTTATTTTCACTACCATTTTACTTGTGGCTTCTAAAAGAATGATGTTATTATTACAATGAAGACATTGAAATGAAAAATAATAATAAAGCTGGGTTTCACATGGATCAAATTTTATGTGAAAAATATAACCAAAGATGCAATGAATGAGCATAAATTTTTGGCTTCTATATAAATTAAATAAATAAATATTGAAGAAAAAAAGAATAGAAAGAGAGAGAGAGAAGAAACACAACGTGGTTTAACCATATATACTCACTCCCCGTTGCCTCTGACCAAGATTAAAAAATCCATATTAACTCTTTATTGCCCCGTCCCTTCATCGTTATTATAATTATGATAAATAATTTAATTATTTGTACATTATTGTTACACACAAGTGATTTATCACCTGGCCATGAAGGATGGCTGCAACAGCAAGGTACCAAGCCGTGTAAGTGGTCATTCCAACACCCAAAAATGATCAGATTAGGTAATTGTGGAAGAAAGGTATGAAAACAGTGGTGGCACAGCAAGCTCCCAAGATGAGTGCTTCCATTCTTTGTATTGTTTGTGTCTCAAAGATAATGCCACCATCACTTTGATTCAAAAGGGCCTAATAAAAAAAAATCACCTTTAATGAATACACATCAAATTACCATTTTTTTCTCATCAAACCGTCCCATGTTATCAAAACATCATTGTATTGCATAAGTCACCTGGACGTTAGTGACAGGGTATTTAGTTCTCATCATCTTCACAGCAAGAGAAATGCAAGAGATAGCAATGAGGGCCCATGGCTTTGGTTGCTGTTACATTTACATCAAACAAATTTGAGTCATATCTTCTGAAAGGAGAATCCAAAAGATATAGATACTACTCTATATTCGTTAATCTTCAAAAATAAGAATATGAAACAATATGATAGGCCCAATAGGTGGGGACAAACATATGGTAGGAGGTGTAATAAGCAAAATAGCAGATATGCGTTAGTTGTAATTGTATTAGGAGGGAAAGAAGCTATAAATACAGGGAAATAATTGTAAAGGGAGGAGTTACTCATTTGGAGGATTGTGACCACAAGTGTAGAAGCTGGGGATTATTCTCCATTCATTCAATAATAATCATTCTTGTTCATTTCTACTCTCTTTCTTTCCTTTTCTACTGATCCAGTGCCTATCACTGGTATCAGAGCTCCATTCTGGGGCTGTGGGTCATTAATGGTAGCAAAGAACACGAGCAAAATGGAGGCGCGTTGAGGCACTGGAGAAGGTCTTGGAGGAGACGCGCGAAGCCAGAGAAATGGATCGCGAAGCTTTGGAGGCCAATCGGGTCGCATTGGAAGCTAATCGGGTCACGATGGAGACCCGATTGGGCTCGATCGAGCAGGTTCTGCAACAATTGGCTGCGTCGTTGGAAACGTCGGGGTCGGGGTCGAGAGTGACGGCGAAGGGGGCACAAACCAAGAGCAGGGAAGGAGAGGAACTTGGGGCGCGACAGTGGAGACAAATAGAGATGTTGATCTTTACGGGAGAGGATCCCGTGGACTGGATTTTGAGAGTAGAGAGGTTTTTCAGGCTTCAGGCAGTAAGGGAGGAGGAGAAAATGGAAGCTATTCTGGTGGCTATGGATGGGGGAAGCTTTGGCTTGGTTCCAATGCTGGGAATCATGGAGTTTGAATCAATCTTGGGACGAATTCAAGAGTGCAGTGGTTCAGAGGTTTCAGAGTTCCAATCTAGGTAATCCATTTCAAGCTTTGCTTTCTTTGAGGAAAGAAGATTGTGTGCAGAGTTATATTGGGCTTTTCAAAAAGCATGTGGGGGCTGGAAAGAGATTGGGAGAATTTTTTCTGATGGAGGTGTTTGGGAAGGGTTTAAAAGAAGAAATTGGGATAGAAGTGAGGCTACATGAGCCTAAGTCCCTGCTGGAGACTATGATGAAAGCCAGGCAGGTTGAAGAAAAGAATAGAGTTCTGGAGAATCTGCCTAGAATTGGAAAATGGATACCTAATGTCCAAAGAACTAATTTTTCAGGACCAAGAAGTGTGAAAGAAGGGCAGCAGGGGAGTGCTAAGTTGCTGGAGGCTGTTGGGGGAGTGAAAACATGAGGAGAACAACTAAATAAAAAGAAAAATTTCCATAGATTATCTCCTATAGAGGTAAATGAGAAGATGAAGAAGGGTGAATGCTTTACTTGTAATGAAAAGTATCACCCAAATCATGTTTGTAAAAACAAATAGCTGAGATTGATGATTATGGAGGAGGAAGAGGAATGGTGGGATCCAAAAGAAGGTAAAGATGAGGAAAAAGATGAGGTGCATCAGCTTTCTTTACACATTATTAAAGGGTTTACATCAAAGAAATCACTCAAGCTTTGGGGGATGAAAGTTGCTGTTGTGCTTCTGCTGGTGATTTTTCTGCATGTTCAGTGCTAGCTGCATCTTGTGCTGAATCTTTATCAAAAATTGCTGCAGCACTTGCCTCAAAACCTGCACAGATTACATCATCCAATACATCTATACGAAAACAGTCATGTTCGTCATTAGGATGTTTCATTGCATCAAACACACTAAAAACCACAGATTCATTATCC
>PYAF01004695.1:45838-65257 GCA_007407185.1 Glycine tomentella | reverse complement strand
TCCACTTGAAATATGGCGCGTGTCGCGTGATATCTTCGGGTCTTCCAAGTGACACGCGTGGATTGTGGCGCGACACGCGTGAGGTTGCAGATCTTGTTTCCTTCTTTATTTGCTCTTAAATTCCCTCTTTTTGGCCTGCAAATGCTCAATTGGTATAAAAATGCCTTATGTAACACAAAATATCAAATATGCCTAATTTTTAGAGCTATTTTCTAACTATTCAATACAAATATGACCTAAAACTAAGCTATTATTAAGATGTGTTTGCAACACATCAGGGGAATATTAAAAACAAGAAGATAGTGGTGTTAATTGATTGTGGAGCAACTCACAATTTTAATTCTACAAAGTTGGTGAAGGAATTAAAACTGGAAGTATCTCCTACTCAAATTTATCACGTGGAGGTAGGAGATGGGCACAAGGTGAGCTGCCAAGGAGTTTGTAAGTCTTTGCAGATTGAGTTACAGGAATTGACAGTGGTGCATGATTACTATTTGTTTGAGTTGGGGGGGCTGATGTGGTGTTAGGAGTAGAATGGTTAGCTGGTTTGGGATAAGTGCAAGCTAATTTTGACAAGTTGACATTAGTAGTGAAGGTGCAGAACATAAAAGTTGTGTTAAGGGCTGAACCTGAGCTAATTAGAGCTGCTATAAGCAGAAAACTGCTCAAGCATAATATGTTGGAGGCTGAGTAAGGGTTTTTAATTAAGATGAAGTCTATAGAAGGTGAAGGAAAAACAGAAGCAGTGCCTAATTCTGTAACACAATTGTTACAGGAGTTTGAAGGGGTTTTTTAGGAACCTCATGGGCTGCCTCCAATTAGAGGAAAAGATCATGCAATCAATTTGCAGCCGGGTAGCAAGATTCCAAATTTAAGGCCTTACAAGTATCCACATTTTCAGAAGAATGAGATTAAGAAATTAGTGGGAAATATGTTGTCAGCTGGAATTATAAGGGCAAGTATCAGTCCTTTTTCTAGCCCTGTGATTTTGGTAAAGAAAAAGGATGGGAGTTGGAGGTTTTGTGTTGGTTTTAGAGCACTGAATAAAATAATTGTGCCAGATAAATTCCCCATGCCCATTATTGAAGAGCTGCTGGATGAAATTGGGGGAGCAGCTTGGTTTTCAAAATTAGATTTGAAGGCAGGGTATCATCAGATCAGAATGAGGGCAGAGGATATGCATAAAACAGCTTTCAGAACTCATGAAGGCCATTATGAGTTCTTGGTGATGCCATTTGGATTAACCAATGCACCTTCAACTTTTCAGGCACTCATGAATGAGGTATTAAAGCCCTTTTTGAGACAGTTTGCTTTGGTTTTTTTTTTTTTATGATATACTAGTGTACAGCAGTAGTTTGGAAGAGCATGTTATGCATTTAAGAGCTGTACTGCAAGTTTTACAATAGCAGGAGCTGTATATAAATAGGAAGAAATGTAATTTTGGGCAGCAATCTGTAGAATATTTGGGGCATATTATTTCAGCTGGAGGAGTAGAGGCTGATCCTAATAAATTGATTGCCATGACTGAGTGGCCTATCCCTAAAGATGTGAAAGGGTTAAAGGGTTTTTTAGGGTTGACTGGATATTACAGGAGATTTGTAAGATGGTATGGGAAAATGGCACAACCCTTGAATAATATGTTGAAGAAGAATGCTTTTAGATGGGAGGAAGAGTCATTGAAAGCTTTCGAGAAGCTAAGGAAGTTATGCAGCAGCTACCTGTCCTAGCAGTTCCATATTTTTCTAAAACTTTTATTTTAGAAACTGATGCTTCTGGAAGTGGCTTAGGTGCAGTACTATTACAAGAGGATAGACCTTTAGCATTCTGGAGCAAAGCCTTATCAGAAAGGGGCAAGTTGAAGTCAGTATATGAAAGAGAGTTAATGGTTGTAGTGTTGGCTGTGAAAAAATGGAGACATTATTTGTTGGGGAAAAAATTCATAATCAGAACAGACCAAAAGAGTTTAAAGTTCTTGAATGAACAGAAATTGTTGAGTGAAGAGCAATTCAAGTGGGCTACCAAGTTGATTGGATATGAGTTTGATATTCAATATAGGCCAGGAAAAGAAAATATTGTGGTTGATGCTTTGTCCAGGCAGTTTGGGTTTCAAGCCATTTTAGTAGTACAAGAAGAGGAATAGAGTGATTGGGAAGAAGAAATGCAAGCTGATCCTAAGTTGTATGAGCTATTTCAAGGGATAGTGTCAAAAACTTTAGAGAGGGAAGGGTATGTTGTACACAGAGGCAGATTATTTTACAAGAACAGGCTAGTTTTAGCACAAAATTATGCCAGGATTCCTATAATTCTAAAGGAGTTACATGATTCTCCTGTGGGAGGCCATTCTGGATTTTTTAGAACTTATAAAAGGGTGGCTGCAGTAGTATATTGGCAGGGTATGAAGAGAACAATTAGGGAGTATGTGGCTGCCTGTGAAATATGTCAGAGAAATAAGGCCAGTAATTTGTCACCAGCAGGTTTGCTGCAACCATTACTAGTACCTGTAAAGAGATGGTCTGATATAGCTATGGATTTTATTGGAGGGTTACCTAAAGCTCAAGGTAAAGACACTATTCTAGTGGTAATTGATAGGTTGACTAAGTATGCTCATTTTTTTGCTCTTAGTCATCCTTATACAGCTAAGGAAGTGGCTGATATTTTCATTACTGAAGTGGTTAAGCTGCATGGATTTCCTTCATCCATAGTTTCAAACAGAGATCAGGTGTTCACGAGTTTATTTTGGAGGGAGTTATTTAGGAGGGCTGGTACTAAACTGAAAATGAGCACAACATATCACCCACAAATAGATGGGCAAACAGAGGTTGCTAATAGGTGTTTAGAAGCCTATTTGAGGTGTTTGACTGGCAGCAGACCAAAGCATTGGCCGAATCATTTATGTTGGGCTGAATTTTGGTTTAATACCAACTTTAATATTTCAGCAAAGATGTCACCTTTTGAGGCCTTATATGGACAGAAACCACCTTTGTTAATAAAAGGGGCTGATATTCCTTCTAAGTTGGAAGAGGTCAATCAACTGATGGAGGGCAGAGATGAGTTATTACAAGACTTGAGAAGTAATTTGTTAAAATCTTAGGATCAAATGAAGAAATATGCAGATCAGCATAGGAGGGAAATTAGTTTTCAGGAAGGAGATTGGGTATTTTTGAAGATACAGCCTTATAGAATGAGATCTTTGGCTAAAAAAGTGAATGAAAAGCTAAGTCCTAGATTTTAGGAACCTTATAAGGTCATCCAAAGGATTGGGGAGGTTGCTTATAAACTGGAACTGCTAGAAGGAAGCAGAATTCATCCAGTTTTTCATGTATCTTTGTTTAAAAAATCTATTAAAGATACATGTTCTCCTCAACCTTTGCCTACTGTTTTGAATGACAACTGGGAGTTGCAGTTACAACCAGAGAGTGTTAAGTAGTATAGGATATCAGTAGATGGCAACAAGGAGATATTGGTCAAATGGAAGGGGTTACCACAACATGAGAACAGCTGGGAATTAGCTACTGATTTGAAGAAGGTGTTTCCTCACCTAGACCTTGAGGACAAGGTCCATCTTGAAGGGGGGGGGGTATTGATAGGCCCAATAGGTGGGGGACAAACATATGGTAGGAGGTGTAATAAGCAAAATAGCATACAGGCGTTAGTTGTAATTGTATTAGGAGGGAAAGAAGCTATAAATACAGGGGAATAATTGGAAAGGGAGGAGTTACTCATTTGGAGGATTGTGACCTTGAATTACAAGTGTAGAAGCTGGGGATTATTCTCCATTCATTCAATAATAATCATTCTTGTTCATTTCTACTCTCTTTCTTTCCTTTTCTGTTGATCCAGTGCCTATCACAATATAATTGAAGGTCAATGAAGAAAATAAACAAAAATCTAAAAAAGCTAGCACATTTGGAATATTTACCAAAATCCCTTGGTTGGCTAGGAACCGGTCTAGATAGTTGTTAGCAAGGTAAGAGAAAACCGGATCCAAAGCACATGACAACTGAACAAAACCAACCGATGCACACATAGATTACTACATTTAAGAGAGAGAAAAACCATTTTTTTATGAGAAGGGACAGATAGCATGTCAATCTACAAAACATAATTTTAGATAAATTATATTATGCCAGCATCTTGTTTTAGCTTCTAACAAATGCAATATAAAGAATAAAAAAATATATTTGAACATTGACCTGCATATTTGAAGAAGAAAGAGGATACAATGGTACAAACACGTTAAAAATAAAGATATAAATAAATTTTATAAAGAGTGAAATGTTGTAGATCGTTTAATTTGGGACAAGAATTAAAGACTTGTATGTATTTTGATTTGGATCTCATGCTTTGCTTTTTCTTTGGTTTGGATCTTACTGAGTTTTCAATTTTTTTTTCAACTGTTGATAGGGCAATTTAAAGGGAGGAGGTTGAGGGGTGTTCACCGGTATGACTATGGCCCACTAAATTATATCCTTAGATGGATTGAGAAAGTAGCAACATGTGTTTAACGTGAACATGAAGGGGTATGTGAGACAGGGTAAAACTAACAAAATTCAACAAACCAATTTTTATTGTTTTTCAAATAAGGGTAAAAAAAAGTTTTAAAATTTAGTAAAAACCAAAACTCACAACAAATTTTGCTGAACACTTTCGTTTTAAAATGACAACCACCCGAAACGGGGCCTTAGAATTTACAATCTAAAAGCCAAAATTTCCAGCCATACATATCTACCCTTCGAGGCTAACATACTTTCTCTATCAGTTCTTGACAAACAGGTGGATTGAATCTGCTTGATAACTGCCCGAGGATCCTGGAATTCATGTTCTGAATTATTGTCCCACAGAGATATGGGATTAATTATAGGTGAGCCACTATAATACTCGATGGTTTGCCAAGCTAGTATATTCCATTTCAAATAATCTCCTAAGGGATGTGTTTTCTCCTTACCTCAATGATAACAAACTTTTACTTCTATAAGCTAAGGAGGAAGATCAATAGGTAAATAATAAAGAAGAAGAAGACATACACAGGTAACTTCTGGTGCTTTATAGTCTTCCTGATCTATTCCTTTGATCTTAAGTGGTGATAAACCAATGGACCTCTACACCTCTACAACTAAATAATTAATTCAACTGCCACCACCAGCTTTTTCTCATTAATTAGGTCGGGCTAGCTATAGAATAATTTAGAAATATAATATAAAATCGTTCATGTGTATTCACCTAACTGCTAAAGGTTTTGGGAAAGTTAGTTCTTAACATGATATCAGAATCTCTTTACTATGATCTAGTGGTCTAGATGTTCAATCCTTGCTATCCATAATAAAAAAAAATAGGCACAAGTTAGTTGAGTCTGTGCATTGTCCATGCTTCAAGCCCAAAGGACTTGTGTGAAGGGGCGTGTTAAAATAGAACTCTGGTCTTTGAAGCAACAGGTGGCACCACAAATGTTCATGCCTAGATGACTCTGTCATCATCATTTAGAAAGTTTTCCAGAAATGTAATTGACTCACATACCAGATGCACAATAGTATTAAAAAAAAGACTTCTTTTCTAGCAAAAATTACATGATTTACCTGCCATCCTTGGTTCAGGAATAATTATTCCTCTGCAACTAAAGTTGGCGTAGCATAACACCCAACAGATCATAACCTCGACACTGATGCAAAACAGGAAAGTCAAATTATATTATGATTTCATTTCATATACATCAACGATTGTTATGGAACATGTAAGCAAGGCAAATGGAATAAGTGAAAATGATAGAAACACTTCAAAACAACCAAGAGGGGGGGTGAATTGGTTGAACCTTGGTAAATTAAAATTTCAAATCAGAGTTGCCACAAGATCTTTATCACTTTAAAACTATTTTGAAACCAAGAATCATTTATTCAGTCAAATTCCATTGCCAAGAAACCAATAAGCTGTAAAAACTTTCTGTGCAAATAATATGAATCAAAACTAAAGCTATTTAGAGATGAAGAGAAGAGAAGGAAGATTAGCCACAGATTTTTATACTGGTTCACTTCAAACACTATGAAGCTACATCCAGTTCTTCCACTCAACACTAGAGTAGAGTTCCACTATTGCAAAAAATATTCTTACAAGATATTACAAGCCTCTCTTTATCAACCCTAGATAAAGTTCAGAAGTCTAAATCACTATTAGACCCTTAGAGACCAAACCTAAACTGAGAACACTACTCAGCTTCCCTTAGAGAAACACTATCTCTAATCATCAAGCAAGAAACCCATTTGCAATAAGCCAATCTTTACAAAAAAATCAATTAAAAGAAATACACCTTCAAAGACTAAGGAAAGATTTCACATGATAATCCAAAGTACATATGCATATGAATGATTCAATCAGGTTGAAAGAGAGATTACAAACTTAAAGCATTCCTTTCCTTTTGCTTTAAAAACCAATGATGCTTCACTCTTCAAATCAATAACCCATATGAATTGGTGAAGCCACAATGATGTTAGAAACTCAGAAAACTCACTAAAGAAAGCTTATGAATGTTTGTGATTGCTCAGTGCACGAATTTCTCAAAGTTACAAAGCACAGAGCAAGAGGTTCTATTTATAACAGCTTTCTAACTGAAAATAATCGATTAAACCCTCTCCTGTAATCGATTATTTCGCATTTGTAATCGATTAATCTAAGAATGTAATCGATTAAAGTGCTCCTAATAAGTTCTGGGTTTGGGCTATGAACAATATAATCGATTATTCTGTGAAGTAATCGATTAAACCAGACAGACATATATTTCTAAATGCATTGAGTAATCGATTACTGAATATGGTAATCGATTAAGACAGTCAGTCATGTATTCTGAAATGTACTATGTAATCGATTAAAACGACATGTAATTGATTAAACCAGCTGATCATGTAATCCTCAGGCATAGATGTAATCGATTACGAAATTCTGTAATCGATTAAGACAGTCAGCATGATTTTCTATTTTAGCCTGTGTAATCGATTAAGTCGATATGTAATCGATTACAGTGTTCTTGCTTTGTTTTCCAGTAGGCACGAAGAACAAAATAATCGATGCCAACAATCAAATAATCGATTAATTCAGTAAGACTATTTTTTCCAAAAACTTAGCTTTTTAAATGCCTTACTAGTTAATTGCTTTTACTTAGACCATCAATCTAACAATCCTAGATGAATGATTATGCATGCAATGTTCAATGGATTATCAGATTACTCAACTTCCCTTTTACATAAATCAAATTGATCATCCAAAGCTTCTTTGATACACTTGTAATGAGGCATGTTGAAAGCACAAAACCACCAAGCTTGAACCTTCCACGCGGATCGCGCCACGTCCCGCGCTGATCGCACAACAGGTTCAAATCATCCATGCGAGTAGCGTCATATCCACGCTGATAGCGTCAGAAGGCAGAAAGCATTGACCTTATTCAAGCCTCCCGCGCGGATAGCGCCAGACCCCACGCGGGTCGCGCCACATGGCCTAAACAGCCTATTGCTTTCCTTTTTGGGACTCTTATGCATGATTATAACTCTTAATCCAGGCTTAATTTCATACTTAAAATTCAAGGTATTACAATTATGTTTTACATCTTGTTTCTTGAAGCATTACAAGTCTTGTATTGATATTGGATAAAGGTTCTTGGTTGTATTTGTGAAAAAGATCCTAAAGGGCAAAAACTCTGATTTTGATAAATTGATTTTGATTACTCAAAAGTTTTAAATTACCAAGACTAACCAATTCACCCCCCCTCTTGGTTAAGTGTGAAGTGTTCCCATATTTTACATTGCATATTTATGATGTTGTTTATCAAATAAAATCAGACTTGTCTCATTAATCAGTACTAAAGTTTAGTATTAAAAGTTGATGCGAATGATCTAACTTGCATTTTAATTAAAAATAGTTTTACTAGTACTGATTGAGTGTTTTTAGTTTAATATTTTTCTATTCTTCTTAGCTTATTTGAATTTTCTTGGACTTTTATTTCCTCACTCTAACTCAGTTTTTGTCTTAGGCAAACAAGTGAGCTTAATTGATAATTGTTGCTTATTTTCGGATTTTTTGCTTATTTGACCTATCTTCCTTGTGCAGGACCTATAGAGCTCTACAGAACTCCAAATGGTGCATATGAGTAGTCCCTGGAAAGATAAGGAAAATATCTACAATTTTGTCAGAGATAAGCTGAGATCAATTCTATCATTTTGAGGGTCATTTTATGCTTGGAAGTCAGAATCCATGCACTCGAGTTTTGCACTACGAATTAGTATAATTAGTAATTAGTTAGATTAGATGGGTCTAATCATAGCCCATCCTTTCCTACGGACTCAATCACTATATTTTTGTGCAATTAGTTAGTGAGGAGACACACTTTATTTTTTGATCACAAACAGAATTTGTAGTTTCTTTGTGAAGTTTGCAGAATTAAAACCTTTTCTCTCTTTCTCTCTCAACTGTTCTTCATTGTTCTTTATTTTTCTTCTTCCTTTCATCTCTGTTCTTTTATTTTTCTCATACGAATTTTGTGGCTCTTACATTGATGATGATCATGGAAGGCTAAATAATCAATCAATCTAAGGATCCAGTCCAATCAAGGAGAATTTGAGTTCTGGTTTGGTATTCTAATTTCTATGTGAATGTTCATCTTCTTCTTCAATCCTCTTTTAGATTTTCATGATTATGAATATGTTTATGATTGAAAATGAATTAGGTTGTGGATTTATTTCCTAATTTTGAATTTTAATCATAGATTGTTTGGATGATATTTCAATCTGATTTGTGATTTCAATTGATTTAGGAGTTAATTCAATTGAATTGTTTCAATGGTATTGAATGAACCTTCGTAATATGATCATTATATGAAAACTATGATAATTTGTATTGCTTGATTTGGTGAATTAGATTGATATTCTTGAATCTGTTTTACAACACATTTTATCAATTATGTTAGTTTTTGCATTTTTTTTTTAATTCTTGTGTGTGTTTCTGAATTTTTATTCATTGCCTACAAATTATTCGATTAAAATCCTCATATTGTTTATTAGTGAATTGAAGTTGGAATCAAATTGATTGTGTCTTTGAGTCGACCTAGGTTAATCCTGTGCTACAAAATTGGAGTAGTTTAATTATTTTGTAGTGATTCGACAGTCATTATCAAATACCTAACCACTTCAATTTTATCCTTAAAAATTACTATGTCAATTTTATAAATTTTGTTTAAGGTTGTGACAAAAAAAAGTTATAACTGATGTTCTTGTATTTATTAAAATTGTTATCTAGTTTTCTATTGTGCCTTTTATTTATTTTATTGATTGGTTTTTTGTTACTTTTTATTTTATTTATTCATATTAATTTTATGACAAATTTATAAAATAAATCGCAAAGATAAAGATATAATTATCAATAGTAATTATATTATTTTAAATTTTAAAACAATATTAATAAATAAGATTTTTTTGGGGGGAAAGCTAACACACTTGAAAAATTAGAAGTAGAAATGAGACGAAGTCAACATTTTTTTATCAATATATTTTTTTGTCACCATGATATTGATGGGCAAAAAATTAAAAAAAAATACATTTTTAAATAAAAATTAGCAAAATGGTGCAATGGAGGCAAAATTTAGCAAAATGGCACACTCAAACACGCCCGAGTTAGGCGTGTTTAAACACGCCCTGGCTAGGCGTGTTAGTGCCCCTTGTGCCTATATATACCCCTTGAAAAGGACATTTGAGGATTCACGCCTTCTCTCTAGAAATAGCTCTACCTTCTCTCTAGAAAGTGGGTGTTGATTTCCTCTGAAGCGAAGCCCTGCTGAATTCGAAGCGCTGCCGACAAGTAAGCCGATTTAATTGATTGTGCATGGTATTTAGTTTGTTATATTTTTAAATTAGAAAATTGTTAGGATCATATGAACTTGTTAGCGACATAGATATTATGTTAGTGAGTAGGGATTTAGGTATTCCGGTTTAGTTTAGGGTTTACGGTGTGATTAAGGGTTAGGGTCTGAGCTAGTGATTAGGGTTACGTAATTCGGTTTAGGATTAGGGCTTACATTGTTATTAGGGTTTATGGCTTGGGGTACATACATTGGTTCAGGGTTTAGGGCTTATGTTGTGATTAGGGTTGAGGGCCTGGGGTAGTGATGTTTGTGTAGGGTTTATGGATTGTCGGTACAGACTGAGGGTTTATGGGTACCCGTTTATGGTCCAGGGCTTATGTTGTGATTAGGGTTGAGGGCCTGGGGTAGTGATGTTTGTGTAGGGTTTATGGAATGTGGGTACAGATTGAGGGTTTATGGGTACCTGTTTATGGTCCAGGGTTTATGTTGTGATTAGGGTTTAGGCCCTGGGGTAGTGATTAGGGTGTATTTAATTCGGGTTTAGGGTTTATGGTTGACATGGTGAATAGGGTTTATTGGTTGGGGTATAGAGTTAGGGGTTGTGGGTGTTGGTTTAGGGGTTAGGTCTTATGTTGTGATTAGGGTTTAGGTCTTGGGTGACAGACGTAGGGTTTATGGATTTTGGTTTAGGTTTGGGGTTTACATTGTGATTAGGGCTTATGGCTTCGGGAACACACCTAGGGTTTAGGGTTTAGTTCTGATGTTGTGCTTAGGATTTAGGTTGTGGGTGACTGCGTCTAGGGTGTGTGGATTATGGTTTATGTTTAGGGTTGACGGTGTGATGAGGGTTTAGGGCTTGGGTTACATACTTGGGGTTTATTGAATCCAGGGTAGGGTTTAGGTGTGATGGTGTGATTAGTGTATAAGGCTTTGGTTACAGACCTAGGGATTATAGAGTTCGGTTTAGGGTTGAGGTCTGACGTTGTGATTAGGGTTTAGGTCGTTGGTTACAGACCTAGGGGTTATGGATCCCGATTTAGGGTTTATGGCAATGAGTAACCTAATGAGTGTTACATACACTTCAGTAATATTGAGTAATTAGTTTTCCAATTCAGGTTTTGCCTTGGCAAACACTTCCTTTTGAACTGACGATGTTTTAATTGCTTTTGTATTTCATTGAGCCTGGGGTAGTGATTAGAGACCTGTTCACATAGCGATTGTCTATGCCGATATGATGCTTTAAGCAAAGCTTCGGTCTTGACATAGTGATTAGGAACAATTATTGGATTATAGGATGGGAAAACGCCTGTGATGATGACAGGTAGAATCAACCTGAGGTCTGGGGTGATTAGTGTATAGGGCTTCGGTTACAGACCTAAGGATTATAGATTTCGGTTTAGGGTTGAGGTATGACGTTGTGATTAGGGTTTAGGTCGTCGGTTACAGACCTTGGGATTATGGATCCCGATTTAGGGTTTATGGCAGTGAATAACCTAATGAGTGTTACATACACTTCACTAATATTGAGTAATTAGTTTTCCAATTCAGGTTTCGCCTTGGCAAACACTTCCTTTTGAAATGACGAAGATGAGTCTGATGTTGTGATTAGGGTTTACGTCATCGGTTACAGACCTAGGGTTTATGGTTTAGGGTCTACGGTTTAGGTATGATGTTGTGATTAGTGTATAGGGATTGGGTTACATACCTATGGATTATAGTTTCCGGTTTAGGGTTGAGGTCTGACGTTGTGATTAGGGTTTAGGTCTTTGGTTACAGAATTAGGGTTTATGGTTTAGTCAGAGGGCTTATGCTGTGATTATGGTTTAGGGCTTATGTTTTTTTACTTAGGGTTTATGGATATCGGCTAAGCTTTCGGGCTTATGTTGTGTTAGTGTATTTGGTTTAATGTATTTGATATATAAGAAAATTTTGTTGGAATGATTTGTTAATCGTTAACATTTTGTTTACCGTGGATTTAAATTTTTGTACATGAAGATACTGATTAGATGGCTGATTCGTCCTCCACATGTTCATCACGATCTGCATCCGATCATGAGGGTGAGCCCATGGATCCCACTGCCTATGTTGTCCCTACCCCACACAAGCGGGGCGTTCTGTGTAGGCATATTCAGCGCACGCACGTGTCACAAGTTGTGTGGAACGGGGGCGTGCCACCTCGGGTATTGAAGACTCGACGTGGTAAAGTGAGAGGTGGACCAGATGCGGACGACATACCCGATGTTGTTTCTGACATGTTGCGCGAAGCTGGGTTTCTTCATGTCGCACGCATGCGACATATCCAGGTATGCAACCATGCAATTATGAAATGAGTTAAGACTGGTTAATTTGATAAATGAAGTTGTTTAATCATTTTTATGTATGTTAGATGGATGCTGCGCTTATTAGTGCTCTGGTTGAACGATGGAGGCCAGAGACTCACACCTTCCACATGCCGCAGGGTGAGATGACCATCACGTTGGAAGACGTGGCTGGTATTCTGGGATTGCCCATAGAGGGCAATGTGGTTACTGGAGTGACAATTGACGAGTTGGCGACCGTCATTGAGGAGGTGTTTGGTCATGAACCTGATGAGGACACCGAGCTGAAAGGTGGATATTTGCGCCTGTCTTTCTTTGATAAACATTTTGCGCATTGGGGTGAGGTGGTTCCCGAACTTGTTCATGTGACACGGTTCACGAAGGCCCACATTGCACGACTTATCGGATCATGGCTGTTATGCGACCGATCTGGAGGTAGCATGATTGCAGCACGATACTTCTTGTTGCTTGCAGGGGATTTTGTGGACATCGGTCGATATAGCTGGGGCTCAGCTGTCCTTTCACATTTGTTTAGACAAATGTGTGAGTGTACAGATCCAGGCAAGAGTGACATCGGTGGGTGTCATATGCTTCTTTAGGTGTGGGCGTGGCTGAGATTCCCACCAATTGCTCCAGCTATTCCGCTGCCTACACAGCCGGACTGGCATTTCGGACATCGGTATGTGTGATTATATGTTGTTCTTGTTTACAATTGTAACAATGAAGTGTTATAGTCTACTAACATTACTCATTTTGAAATTAGGTTTAACGCTTTAGGTCGACTTAAACTGCATGAACTGATCGTGTATAGGATGGCATTCGACTCCCTTACTCAAAACGAGGTACATATAGTAGTTTTTCAATTACTGTACGTTTGCATCTGTGGAACATGTTGTTAACTAATAAAGTGTTATTTTGTTCTGTGCAGGTCGTTTGGCAACCATACGGGGACTACGACTTTCTTGGTGCTTCTGAGCATCAACAATTGCTGTGGATGGCAACTACGCCTATCATATGCTTTCACACAGTAGAATATTCCCAGCCGGATAGATGCATGCGGCAATTCGGTAGGGATCAGCCAATCCCACGCGCTCCCAGGAAGTTGAAGGGTGTGCATGACTTTTCGCTTCGGGGAAACGAGAAGACAATTGTGTTCGTAAACTCAGACCATTTATTTCGCGATGGGATGCTAGGGACCACCACATTGAGCTTCCCCCCTTGATTCAGGGGTTGCTGTCACCACACCATGAGTACATGGTTTGGTACAGAGAAAACGAGAAGCGGTTCATCACAAAGAAGGGCGCGAAGACCGGTCGTGGTGTAAGTTTTTTCCACATCCTTATTTGTTTATTTAAATTAATTATGGTACACGACATACTTGACACTTATGTGTGTATATTTAAAATTTTTAGGTTGATGGGCTGGAGGCGTTGTACTTCGCGACAACTAGCCCCAACAGGGAGGCTGAGTTCGACTTCGATTGGGCAGGTGAGGAGGTTGGTCGCTTAATGTCTGTCTTTGCTGAGAGCTGTTGTGTGGAGGAGGCAAGCCCACATGCTCCCGAATCGCAGCTTCAGGAGGACAACAGGTTCCTAAGCCCATTGTTCGGCCCAGGCCGCGGACGGAGGGTTACTATAGGCCGCCTGTTATTGCCTTGACATATGGGACACAGCCCGTATATTATGAGGCTACTGCGCAGGGGGGCATAGGGGTATGGACTACCACAATTACAGTACCGAAGCCCAAATGCCTCCTCCGGGTGACTCGCACACCCATGCCGCATATGTTATGACTGCGACGACATGCGCAGATGTAGATGTTGGGTTCGGTGCTGGGATGAACATTGAGCCCAACTGGACTAACACCAACATCGATGACATGCTCTCGCAGATGGATTATACTGCATCATTCAATGCGGCATGGCAACCATATTCACCATATGTCGCCGATGCTGTTGAGCATCCTATGCCGGTATATGTAGAGCAGGGCACAGCATGTCACTCTCCTTATGTCCAGTCGTATGAGGCAGGCCCTTCTTATGCAGTCCCGTTTCAGCCGGACCCTTATCAGGCAAGCCTGTCTCAGCTGGACCATGATCAGGCAGGCCCTTCCATTGCAGCCCCGTCCGTGCCAGGCAGTTCTCAGCGACCACGCAACCTGATCGTCAGGCACGTCATATGCCGTGGCCACCACCGTCACTCTGATTTGTTTATTTGCAATTAGTTTTTGTTATTTTTGTTGTTGTATTGTAATTAATTGTTTTAGGTAAACTACACTTGTTTGTGACATTTATGTTAAGCATGCTCGGTATAACTATTATTTAACGACGTTAACCCCACAACCTGTAACAATTACATACGCTGTCAACACAACGAATTCATAACATTATCGTCATTAGAAGGATAATTAAAAAACAACATTTTCAGCGTACATGTCTTATTCCATCTGGATTTGTGGTTTGTTAAAAATGGCTAAAATTTCAATTGGACAAAGATGTTTCCAATAGTTGGATTCCGATAGCATCCTCAAAACGTCTTCATCGCTTAGCAAATCTCTTATGTCATACTGGATTGTGGTGTCTGAGTATTGGGCATGTGCTGGACGACGGAAAAACATTTTTCTTACCACTGTGACATGTGAATTCCATTAGGCGGAACCCCAATAGGCGTAACTTGCTTGATGATGGCCTTAAGTGTATCAATGGTGTATGCAGAAGGAATTTCAAATCGGATTGGGTTTGCTCCAGTAAAGGCATAACCCACAAAACCGCTTCTTCGTGGTATGTTCCAACTTCCGTTGTAATATAACATTGCATTGTGTGTGGGGACGATGGTCGACTGAAGTAGGTTCATTATCCCATCGGCTGTTCTGTTTATGGTGCATAACATTTCTATAGGACCAGCAGTCGACATTTGGTCGTGACACCTTAACATTCTGCAGACAACATCATCATTTGTTAGTGCGACAGAATGAAAAAAATAGTGCTGACCTGCGTCTAGGGATGGTTGTCGGTAGTAGATGTTATCCATGACATGGTCATCGGTTAGTAAAAGGGTGTGGTGCATCCTACTCTTAAGCGTCTGAAACGAACACTCATTAGGAACTCGCATCGCTATCAGAGTGGCACCCTGAAAACAAACATCCGTGTCGTTCTGCTTCGTAGATCCATTTGGATAAATGAATGCTAACGTGGAGTTACCAACGGTTTCGCTGCTTGTTTCTCCTAAGAATGCCATGGTATGAAAAATCAAATTTACGGGGTGAGGCATGTTGTGTCCGAGCGTCTAACTTATATAGGCGTTAATCGCGCCCAAGTTGGGCATGTTCAGTCATGCCTAAAGATTTCTTAGGCGTGTTTAGTGACGCCGTATTTACGCGTGTCCAAAGACGTCCTAACTGGGCGTGTTCAATCACGCCCTTGTTAGGCGTCTTCAGTTAGGTGTGTTGAATTAACGTCGTACATGTAACATAAATCATGATAACTAAGGGCCAAAGTGAAGCCAAATCACAAATTGGTTATATTTGAATTTGTTGGTTAGATTTCATCGTATATTAATAAATGCATGTCTATTGAGTGCGTATGGATTGCACCCCTTAACAACATCTTTAGGGTCATAAGACCTAGGTGACCAACTATGTCACCTAAACCTAGGTCATACATTTCGTAACTAACTAACGAAACTATAGTTCATAATCAATGTAATTAACTTATAAAATTCTAACAAAATAAATCATGTTTCAGCAGAGCATCACCAACAATTTTACGCAACATTTTTTATCGTCATTGATGTGCACCACAACGAAAACATTATCGTCATACATGTTACACAACATTTTTTATAAATCAAATACATTTAACATAGCACTTATCAAACAAACATAATAACAGAATCATGAAACACCACCCCGAGTAGGACAAGCTGTACGATTATGTCCAACTTGCTTGCACAGACCGCATCTACGAGCTCTCTGAGATGTTTCGACTTCGTCCATCTCCTTACGTATTCTAGTTGACCTTGGACGACCCTTCGCACGCAACATTGCCCTGTCAGGGATGATAACTGGATCTTCACTCGGGTGAATAGCAAGTTCATTACCAATAGGCAGCCAAGGTAATGAATAAGCCTCAACCAAGTTGGTTACCAGGAACACATCATCCACATATTGTAAAGGATTTTGACGGACGTATAAAGCAGTAGCTACGGCATGGCTACAAGGGTATTTGAAGGCCTTAAACTTCCCACACTGACAAAAACGCTTAGTTATGTTAACTGAATATGACCTTTCCCAGCCATCGGCCACCTCAAACGACGTTTGCTCAAGGTTATAGGTGCGTACATTATGCCCTGTAGCAACGTTCTGATTATTATGCCTCATAGCATCAACCTAATTTTTACAATGTTGTTGTGATTGCCGCAGCTGTGAAGTAGCTGCCTGACCCCTTTTCACAAAATATTCAACCAATCGAATGTATGTGTGCTTCACCAAAGCAGTGATAGGCATGTTCCTTGCTCCCTTGAACACCTTGTTCACTGATTCAGCCAAATTTGTTGTCATATGGCCATATCTTCTCCCCTCGACATCATATGTATGATTCCACTTTTCCTTAGGAATGCTGTCAATCCATTTTGCAACCTCGGCACTGGTATCGCGGAATCGTTCATAGGCTATGTCAAATTCTGCCATACCGGGAGTATAACCTGCACAATTATAATACCATTAACGTTACGTGGGTAAGACATTTTTGAATCTTACTAAATTACAGATAATTGTTTTGAACATATCCAAAGTCATGAGGCTCTTCTTCAATCTTGCACTCTTGAATCTTTGATTGAAATTACTGGCAATATGACGAAGGCAGAAAATGTGATGCGCAAAAAGTGGTTGCCAACCGGCATGATTCTGCACTGCAGATATAATGCTCCAGTGTCGGTCTAAAATGAGGCATATATTTTGCATTTGGGTTACGTGGAAGCGAATGTTAGCAAGGAAATATTCCCAAGCTTCCAACGTCTCCCCCTCAACAATGGCAAATGCCAGTGGCAGGCATTCATTATTCCCATCCTGAGTCGTGGTGAACAGCAATTTTCCTTTATACTTGCCATATAAGTGAGTCCCATCAATTTGAATGACGGGTTTGCAAAATTTAAACGCCTTGCAACACTGTCTGAAAGTCCAAAACATTCACTGAAAGACACGCTTCCCTTGGACCATTCGATGTGCCACAAAATAATCGTTGGTTTGAATATCAAAAAAAAAACCTGGTGAAAAACGAAGCATGTAGTTGCACCACCTCGGCAAATATGCATAAGATTCTTTCCAATCTCCATAAATCATTGCCATCGCTCTCTGCTTCGCATACCATGCCTTACAATAGGAAACTTTAAATCCAAAGCTGTTGGTGATCCTCTCCTAAACCAATGTAATTGACACGCCCGGTTCCTTCTTAACCATTCCTGAAAATGACATTGTAACATATACATTAACAACAAACCTTAACACAAATTAATAATTTTCATAGAAAGCACAAATTCTGAGTTCATACCTACTACAAGTGAAGCAATGACATCAACATCAAGTTGTCTATGATCCTGTGATATACGGTCGTTGAGGCAATTGTGTTTTCCACCCTATCTTGAAACCACCCACTTCTCACCGTACATTGGTTTAAACACCCTAACCCTCCAAGGGCAACCATCCTTGTGAGCAACACACTTCATGGCAAACCTGTCAGGCTTGCTCTCAGCCACAAATGCTTCTTGATGCTCCCTCATTAGGTTCCGCTTAATTGCAATTTGCGCCTCCTTTTTGGATGAAAATTCCTGATCAACAAACAAATCATCCCCTATTTGCCAGGGACCTTGGACTGAACCCGATCTTGAAGCTGAACCGGCAAAAGAATCTTCTTCGCTTAGGTGATTCCAATTAATATATGTGTAATGTGGAATTCCGTCCCAAAAAGGAATAATTGCACCGCCTTTAAATACAAGACACATGAGTAAGCATGGTTTGCCTTTAAATACAACTATTATACGAAATCACTTAGGGTTTAGGTCATGTAACTTACCTTCAACAGGTTGTTCTGATTGTGTCGGACCAACACCCGCATGGTACCGCATTTCAGACGACCCCACATTAATGTGTTGTTGGAATGCATTCGCATCAACACCAGCATCTTCGTCATTATCGGATGCACTGGCATTCTCCTGAAGAAGACGATCTTCCATGGCTATATTTTCATCATCGTCATCATCTTCATCGTCATCCATAACCCAAGTTGGGTCATGTGAATCTTCCTGAAACATGTTTCCACCTACAACATGATATGATGGTGCAGCATCATATGATGGTGCAGCATCATATGATGGTGCAATATATGCAGAATTACAAGCAACTGACCTCCTAGGTAAAACATCTTCCTGGACTACGGTGTAATCTACATACAACTCTAAAATATTCTCCCGTGCCTGATTAAAAAATTCTTCAATCACCATTTCCAATTCTTCATCATCCTGTATTGGAAACCCCATGTATTGATTGTGCTGCCATAGTCTTGCCGTCAGCAAAGTGATACAAGCGTTATTATCCAGACCTAATTTTGGACGTATCTTCTGATGCAAATCACCCAATGTTGCATTTCGGTTGATTCGTGTCATCCTTTTCTCCCCTTCAAAGACCACACCTCTTCCCCCTTCAATTTTCCTTCCATTGAAAAATACCATAACACGAACAACCTCCACATCACGGGAACTCATTTCCTGCCATCAACATAAATAAACGTCTGAAGCACACAAACAACCGAAACCCTAAATTATGAAACACAAACCCTAAACAGTTGCACATATACCAAAAGCCATAACACAAGCACCATAAACCATCACCACCCTAAACATACCCTAAAGCATAACCACCATATCCATAACCCTAAACCCTAAGCCATACATCCGAACACCATAAACCCTAACCCGTATGTGCACACACCTTAAACCTTAACCAACATATCTACACACCTTAAACCCTCACCCACATATGTGGAAAATAAGAACCATTCACACTTAACCAAGAGAGGGGGTGAATTGGTTAACCTTGGTAATTTAAAATTTTCTTTCAACAATATTAGAGTTTAAAATCAGAGTTTAATTCCCTTTGGATCTTTATCACAAAATCAATTGAAAAACTTTATCCAAAATCAATCCAAGATTTGTAATACCTCAAGAATCAACTTCACAAAGAAGAAAACACAATACACAAGATATCATTCACACA
>PYAF01004695.1:24032-40492 GCA_007407185.1 Glycine tomentella | reverse complement strand
TACTACATGTGTCCTAAAATAAGTGTTGTATTTGGTAAAAAAAAAATTATCCAAAATAAGTGTCAACATTTGATTTTTAATGTAACATTAATTGTTCTTTTTCACCTATATTCGTAATAAATGTTACTTTAATTTTTGAATCTAACATTACTATTATTTTTTTCATCTATTTAATAAGGTTAGTTTTGTAAATTTACTATTTTCTTTCATCTATTTATTAGTTTTTTTTTATTCTGTGTAAAATAATTTAAGACAACATTTATTTTGGAATGGAGGAGTAATATTTTTTTATAATTCATATTATAAATTTGTTGGAGTAATTGTGAGGATAGGTTAGAAGTGGTTTGTGTCAAAATAGAAAGAGTATGCTGAAATTAAAAGAGGGAGGATTAAGAGTGAGAGGCTTTGGATTATTCGACTTAATTATCTCCTATGTAGAATTGAAAATAGAAGTTAGTAGTCCAAGGATAGGTTTTTATGGAACATGATTATAGTATAAAAAAATATGTAAACTGAGAGTTAAATAAATTAAAGAGGAAACTATGGTGTCAGATTAAATTCAAGAGAGAGCCAATTTGATAGGGAGACTTAGGCTGTTTAGGGAATGGTGAGAGTGTGAGAAAAAAATGGTTTAAAGAGGAAGTCGCCATCAAAATAGGAAATAGGAGTGTGGTACCTACTGTTATAGTTGATAAATTGGTAGAAGCTAGGTTGAAAAGATCTATTTGACATGTTTCTCATCTGTACAAAACCCAGGAAGCAAAAGTCAATGAAGTGGCCAGTGCATGGAAAAATGGTGCTTGGAAGTGGAATCTATTTTAGCATTGAAACTTGCTTGAATGGGAAAAGGATTTACTAAACACTTTGATTTGTTTTATAATTAACTGTGCATTAGTTTGTGAAGATCAATCAGAACCGAGCTTTAGAAGATAGATGCATCCATATATATCCTACCACAATAAAGCCAGAATACAAATTAAAATCTTCAACAACAAGGCTCTTTAGAAGTTAGTATATTGTTTGACAATCCATATACACTTGCTCTCCTTCTCAAAAGGTGGTCGATTTAGCTTGATTGGTATTTCTTAATAAACTCCCCACAAAATATAATCTCCTCAAGAGAGGAATCTCACCAAAAGAAAACTCTTAAATGGTCTGTTTCTATAATGTTTTTGAATCAACAAATCATTTTCTTCTAACATGTTTCTGTTTTGTATCATGTTTGACAATCAATAAGTCCAACTGAATTCACAATGTCACAATCATTGGTTGGTTGAGAAGGATGCCTTCAATTTTACTTGGCAGTGGGTAGCCCCACTTTTAATCACATTATGGTTCTAAGAAAAATAGGAATTATAAAGACACTTGGAAGACTTTGTGATCATCTGTTATACTTAAAGGATATTCGGCTAGTCGAATCACTACTACACAAAAGGCCTTCAAAGACGGTTCCAGAAGGCCTTCAAAGACGGTTCTGCACCCGTTCTTAATTCCAGCGTCTTTGAAAGTTCACACTTTCTAAGACGGTTAACAGACCGTCTTTGATGGCTTTTTTATTTTTTTTCATTTAATTTATTTTTTTTAAGTTTCTAAGACTGGTATAGCTTGAACCGTCTTAGATAGGGTACCAAACAAAGACAGTCATGTGAGGAGACCATCTTTGATTGCTTTTATATTTTTTTTTAAATTTTTTTTTTAAAGTTTCTAAGACGGGTGTGGCTGGAACCGTCTTAGAAGGGTACCATACAAAGACGGTCATGTGAGGAAACCGTCTTTGATTGCTTTTATATTTTTTTAATATTTTTTTAAAGTTTCTAAGACGGGTGTGGTTGGAACCGCCTTAGAAGGGTACCATACAAAGACGGTCATGTGAGGGACCGTCTTTGATTGCTTTTTAATTTTTTTTTTTTAATTTTTTTAAGTTTCTAAGACAGGTGCGGCTGGAACCGTCTTAGATTGGTAATTTTTTATTTTTTTTATTTTGGAAATTTTCTTTTTTCAATTTTATCATTCATAACCATCTTACAATCGTATTTTCGTTTAATGTTAAATGCTATAAAAGGAATCATTAATGCGAAAGCTAATACATGAATAAAAACTAACAATTGCTTTATATTTGAATAAATAACATTAATATTTGCAAAATTTACAACATCAAACCAATGGATCATGCTGTCCTTCTTTCAAACAATCATCTTACGAATTATTTGTCAATAACACACTCATTTGTCAATACATCCATAACACATCTCACATGATCATCTAAATAACACATAAGTAGATTATCATTAAAATTTGATAAGGTGGATTCTTACTCCATGGTCCCGATCAAAATCATTCACCTATGCCACATGATCCATAAATTCCTTGCTCATACTCAACACAATCAAAACCTGTCCAATTTAGTTAAATTAAGAGAATACCCACATGTCAATAATGACTAACTCAACGAACATTTCAGCTCTCTAACAAAACTCAGTTTCATATATAAATTAACCAAAGAGGTGACCCTAATATTTTATATACAGAAGCGTTATCCTACTCCATTAGCCTATGATATTATACCAAGTTCAAAATTAGATTTCTAAGCATTTGAAAATTGTTACTCTTTATGTAATTCTAAAATGAATGGTATATTCTTTTGAAGTGTACCTTCCAAATAGCTGTCCCTAAGACTAAAAGGTAGGGACAAGTATATTTAAACCCCATCAATACCTGGTAAACAAGGTTAGACAGATGTGCCATTAATGCACAAAATAGTAAGTAGCAAAAGAATGAAAAGGGATACTCAGGGTGTAGTAAAAACTTCAAAATTGAAGTAATCCATGATCAACTTAGTTCTTACAGTTCATTAAAAAAATGTCATAATTATGCAGCAAAAATTTGAATGCAATATAGTTTGCAAAATAGTCAAGATTTGGGTTAACATTTCTAAGATCACTGAAACAAACAAGTCAACTAGGATGAGTTCAGTTAAAACCTCCACCCAGGCACCACAGGAGTTCCAGCTTTCAATAGATGATCCACAAAGCAAAATGCCATTTTCTAGCAAAATGGGCTGAAACATAATAGCAAATTCAGAAGTAAGAATAAATTTAATAAAGCTATAAAATTCCAAACCTCTTGCCATTGATAAAATATGGTGAAATAGATTTTGTTGTACCTTATTCTTTATAGGTCCTAATTCACCAGGAGGAAGCTGTTCTCTTTCCGTCCAAGTTTTGCCTTTATCATATGAGCGTTTAATGAATCCACTCCACCTGAAATAAATAGACCCATTCTGCTCATGTAAAGACAAATATTAAACTTAAAATTACCTAAAGTCCTATATGGTGAGAAGGGGGGCTAAATACATAACTTCATCTTAGACAAAGCAAAAGACAGTAACAGAACTGAAGTTGTGCCTAGAAAAAAGATAGAGAATAGTGTGAGAGGGAAGAAAAGCACATCCAAACAGTTGTCAACGTTATCAAATTGTTATGAAGTGGAAACAATGGGTAGTAGAACTTGAAGCAGTAAAACTGGGCTTTTCTTATGATACTTTTTTGTTAGGTGTCTGACATTAAATTTTATTAATCATTTCATAGTAATACATAATTAACAAATTAAACTTGAATTCTTATTTTATTGAAAAAATACTTAAGTTTCCTCCGGTGAGACTTGATTGAAAAGTTTTAAATATGATTTCTATATGACATTCAAGTGATGTCAAGGAAGAAAATTTTAAACAAAAAATAAGACAAACAGACAGAGAAAAACTAATGTTTATGAGAGTATATCAATCTCCCAATACCTTGATTGGAACTAATTTTAATTCTTATTTTATTGACTAATTAAACTTTAATTCTTAGTTTAGTGAAAAAAATATTTAAGTTTCTTGTGGTGAGATTGAGAATTTTTAAATGCAAGAAATCTAAGATGACCCTCAAGTGAAGTCAGGGAAGATTTTTTTATAAAAAAAAAAAAGAAGATTAATGTTTTTGAGGGTGGATCAAACTCCTTATACCTTGATTAAGTATAAAAAAATCAAGTACAATAAGACAAATTATACACAAAAAAAATTAAGTACAATAAGACAAATTATACACTAGTCTCCTTACTATTTCCCTCCTTACTTTTAAGAAAATGAACCAAAGAAATAAAAATGAGTGTGTGTGTCTCAGCAGCCTGAATTTTATACAAGTATTAATTAGGATGATCACACAAAGAAATAACATTTTTAAGAAAATGAAATAAATTCTGTTGCAATGTCCCTATCCACATGCAGCTCAACAATAAACAAAATAAACCACTTGAAGTGGTAATTGAACTCCAGCATCACACCAGCATAAAAAGACCCTGCCAACCCCCAACATAAATTTTCTTTGTAATACTAGTATCCAAATTTTACTTTTATTGTAAAATTTAAGGTAAATGAAGCACTAAAGAAATTGATCAATCTGATTGTTAAGCTAATGATCATATGTATTATATTAAAAAATGGAATAACTAAGATTTTATTCAAGTTTGATTATGAGGGTAGCAGACAAAAATGTTTTATTATAATATATGAAATGAACGCTAAAAGGGAAAAAAACATGATCAACAAATCCCATGGGATTAAACGGAAAGGAAAAGATATGAAGGCAACCAATACCACTTAGTTATCAATCAACTATCTAGATGCATTAAAATAATAATAAAGTCTATATTGATATCCATGTTGATATAATAAACTAGTAATTTATTTAGTGATTTTTAAACTAGTATTAAGTTATGAAGCTAGTCATTTATTTAAACATTGAAGAATAATTCTAGAAAGAGCAGCGTCTGACAGTGTTATCAATCAACACCTCTAGATGTATTAAAATAATAATAAAGTCTATATCTATGCTGAATTTATTTTAATATTATTTTGTACTATAAAATAATATTATTTTGTTTGCATTCCTGAGGTAGGTTTTCTCAAAGGACTTGGGATGGCCTCAAATTTGAATGTTTTAACTTTTAAGACTATGTTCTTATTTCTCTTATTTCTTGGGCCGGGGTTTGAAAGTTTTTTAATGAGAATGATTGACTGCAGTGTATCTTATCGTGCTTGCTGAATATTCATTGCACATATACAACAGATAGAACTTAGAAGCAAGCAAGAAGAGAATGATTTACCTCATATTTTTTCTTCTCTCTAGGTGGTTCTTCTTTCTCCTCTGGAGGTTTTGACAAGGGTGAAATCAGCTCCACTTTCTTACCACTTTTCTTTTGTAGCCTCTCACACACCTTTATGGGGTCTATTGCCTTTCCTCTCTGAGTGGTTCTACCAAAGCCTAATCTTCATTTAGCAACATATTATTTTGAATATAGAATAAACCAAAGACAAGATACAGCATGCTTCAATGCCCTTTTAAGTCATTACATATAGAAGCATTCTAGAAGAATGCATGAAAATCAATGAAAGCCAACCTTGAGACTTGGTTGCAAAGGAATCAACATCAGAAGTCAATCCAAAACCAGATCCACTTCATCTTCTTACTCCACTGCTAGATATGCAATCCCAGACATCAAAAATATAAACAAATAATAAAACACAGTCTCTTCAATCATACCTTGCTTTTGTCAATCTCACTAGCTTTTCACTTCATAACATCCTTAGTTTCATTAATCTTGCTCTGCAAAACCAACTTGTGCAGCTTCTCTTCATGACTATCCATCTCACAATATTGCTTAACTTGTGCAACGGTCACATTTTCCTTGTGCCTAAGACAGATGACTTCATCAAATGCAAAAATAAACTCAAAGGCATGTTTGCAAATACCCTCTTCATCAAGGGAGTAAGAATATTCAGGTACATAAAAGTGTTTAGGAATGAACTCACAGTAATATCGATATTTTGGCAAAATTTTTACCAAACTAACAGTTACATGAGTTAGGTATCCCACATTCAGCTTCAGTAATTGCCAGAGGACATCATGGGAAAGTAGGGCATGCCATTGCTGTTATGTTGAGGGGATCTACAAATCAAGATTGTTGTTCACAGCAAAACAGGTTATTATAGGCTTACTAAAGAAAAATTCTATAAACTGAAATTTAAAAAAAAAAGAAGCAAGAGATGAGATTAAAAAGTAAGGCAATGTAGTGTTAATATAATTCAGGAAGAATTACATGGATTCTTTCACATAAAGACTGATAAATTGCTTAGTCTATCTTTCTGGAAAACCCCAACACATCTAAATCCAAATGCTGCTTGTGTATGTCATTGCCAGTTTCTAGTGTATTGCATATTAGTTCAGGCCTCTACAACCTAATGAGTGATGATTTAAAGTGAGACTGCCAATCATTGGTCTTATATCACATTAGTACAATAATTTATCATTTTACACCAATAGTGATGATGAGGTAAGATAATAAGCACCAAATAAATACAAGCTTTACTTGACCCTTTAGTGCAAGTTCTTGGATAATTGTTAGTGGAATGATAAAATCATGTTCATATAGCACAACACACCTCAGGTGCCATCCAACGGTAAGTTCCAGTCTCTGCAGTCGTCATTTCAGTCACAGATTCTTCACTTGCCAGACCAAAATCAGCAAGTTTAACTGACTTCTGGTTTTGGTGAGAAGCAGATTGTCTAATGGTAACAATTTGAAAAGAATTGTTCAAGTCAATCAGACTACTAATAGTAGAAATCATCAGTATAGACATATATTGCAAACTTAAAACATTAATGTCAAAAGCTATTATGATTAACTGTCATATAGAGCAAAAGCTCCAACCCAGAAATACAAGGTAATGTATGTATTTTCACAATAAGTTAACAATTTCCTTTCCTTTTCATTTGCAGAGAGGATAGTAAACAGGTTTCACAAAAAGTTAGAATCTTTGAAGGAAATTTGGCTTTAGAAAAAGCATTACAGGACAAAAGCAGCCACCAGATAATATATTGGCATGCTGCCACATTGAAACCACTATAAGAAATAACAATTTCAGGTACCAATTTTCTTAAAGCACATCGTAATTTTTAAATAAGAGGAGTTTTCTTTCGTTCCTACAATAACAAATATGTCTAACTTTCAAGTACCAAGACTAACAATTTAAATATTGCTTAATTATATGAACAGAGACACAAGGAGAAAAAATAACTCCAGGACAAACTTCAAAATGCCCTCCAGTATTTAAGAGAAAGATCAACATATAGCCGAGCATTATAATTGAAGGACCCCATATCCATGGAATCTATAATAAAACAACAAACATTAAAATAAAACTTAGCCATTACGGAAAATGAGTTATATACAACAAACATCAAGCTGATAGAAAATATTACTAATGCACTATATACACATAAAAGGTATCGACTGGGTTTCAGATCTCTATGTATGATCCCGTTGGCATGTAACCAATCCATGGCTCGAGCAACATCAAGGGCAAACTTTATAGCAAACTACTACTGGGCTTTACATGCAAGAAAGATGAACATCTTTAAGTGGCCTTCTGACCAAACTCTTCAAATGAATTCACAAACCCAAAATAATAAATAAATAATATAAAAAAATTGAAAAATTTAAGGCAGGAAATACATTCAAGGCTTTGCCATACTGACCTTGGAACAGGTAACCGTAAATGATTAAATGAACTAGTGAAGACTCTCAAGGTTCTAGGCCCTGGTTTGGAACATAACAAAAATAAATAACAAAAACGAAAAATTAAAGGAGAAATCAAATGAATCAAGTGAAAATCAACAAATAACATATAATAAACAATCCATAATCCAGTTTTGCATCCAAAATAATAACTATTTCAGCAAATTAGGGATTTCAAAAAAAAAATCAGACATAACTACCTCTTCCCGTTGCTCCTCCTCGTCTTCATCTTCATCGTTGGCATCGAAAATATGCAACTACCTCTTTGGAAATCTGCAACTCACTGATTTTTTGTTCTCACCCTCGTCCTCCACTCCTTCTTCTCCCAAATCTCCCACCAGCAACGCCTCCCATTACCCCTGCCGCAACGAGCTCAACCACGATGGAGACGTGAGAGGGTTGGAGAAGGAGTTTGGGGTTTGGGTATGTGAGGACTAGACCAGAGGAGACGAACGACCGCGAAAGAGAATGAAAAATTTAAAATGAATGGACGCACGTGAGAGAGAGAGAATGAAAATAGAAAAACCCTAGAGAGAGAATGCAAAGTTCAGTTCCTATATCCAAGGACGGTTACCGAAGACTGTATTTGAAATTAGTTAAGTCCCATATTTTAAGGACGATTCCGCTGAAGACCGTTTTCGAAAACATGATTTAAAAACGGTTTTGATATAACCGTTTTTAAAATATTGTAATTATTTACAATACTGCCACCGCTCCAATTTTTAAGACGGTTTTGTTACAACCGTTCTTGAATGCGCGTCCTGGAAAATAGATTTTGTAGCAGTGAATAGCCGAATACCTCCTTTTAATAAAAGCAAGATTATAACTTCATAACAAGCATTTTAATTGCTTTAAGTATCCAATTGACTTGCCGAATAGCCAAATTAGCCTCTAAAATAGCCAAGGTGAAAGACCAACAACCTTAGAACCATTACATGGGAATGAGGTCTCAGGTATTCGGTTGACTAGATACCTGAATACCACCCCTAATAGGTAACGGTCGAGTAACATAAAGGGGTGAAGAGTAGTATGGACCTCAGTCTCAGGGTTGGCTGAGTAGCTAGACACGTATTCAGCTGATCGAATAGCCTGACAACAAAATGTAAGTATGACATATTATGATTTCATGTGCAATTAACATCACAATAGTGGTTACGGATAGATTACCTAAAATAGTAATTGTGTACAAAAGCCCATGGGTCCAAGACCCATTAAATAAGGGTGGGATTCTAAAGGTAAAACACTGTTGATTTTCATTTATTTCTTAACATCGAGTCCTAACTTGAACGTTGGAGTGTCTTTTGCATGTATCTCACCCCCATAAAACTTAATAATCAAATTCTTGGATAGAAAACCTTGGAGTAAAGAAGTTATTTAGAAGAAAGTTAGCTTTCTACCCTTTGCAAGTACATCTACTACATAGTTCCTTTGGTTTTCCTGAAATCATATTTTTCTTTAACTTTGATACACAAAATATAGAAGAAGTACTTATAGAGATTATTACAATTAGAAGTTAGTTATATATGGACTAAGGAATATGTGACAAATGTAGGAAAAATATGTTTTTTTCATCCTTATAAAATTCACAAAGTTTGAATTTTGTCCTTGCAAAATTGATTATCCATTTGTCATCCTCATAAAATTATAATGTGTCATTTTTATGCTAATGTAGAACATGATACTCTGCAAATTTTTCATCTTATGTATAACCATGTAGAATATGTTACTCTAAATCAGTTATATCTATAATTGATGTAAAACTTCCTACAAGCTGGTGTTGCAGATAACGAAGGAAGAAGAAGATGGTAGGTGCCCGACCCAATCATCACACCCACAACAGTGAGGGTCGCTGGTACTAGAGGTGACAAAGATTGCAAAACAAAACCCTCATACTGCTGCTTCTGCCTCACACCAACCCTTATCCGCTCAAACTGCTCCTCAATCTCCAATACCTTACGACCCTCCACCACATGAACCCTAATTGGCGACAAGTTCACAAGCGAAGGAGATGTTTAAGTGGACCCAAACAATGATGTCATTTTGAGCATAGACGAATCGGGAACCAAGTGAACTTCATGCTTCAAATTCTTCTAGTTCCTGATAGATACACCACCCACCTTTGGCCTAGATCTGCCACCCACCACCATCTCCCACCTTACTCCAGCGTGACTCTAACCAACACCCAACCACCCTGCCACAACCACCAACAAGTTGTGTTGCAAAAAAAAAGGGTTAAAAATGTTATGAAGAAAGGGTTAAAAAAAATGTTGCATTTTTTGAATTAACCCCTAGAAATAGTATTTTAAAATTTAAATTAAAAATCATAGGTTCAGATATAGCCTAACCTTGCTTTGGGCCAAAAAATGATACATTATAATTTTATAAGGATGAAAAAATGGACAATTATGTTTTGCAAGGATGAAATTCAAACTTTACAAATTTTACAAGGATGAAAAACATATTTAAACAAAAAAAAGTATCAATAAGTTACTATTAATGATGGTTAGATTCAATATCTTATTTCACCTCTCGTTGCACGACATGTATGTAGCATGATGTGTTATCTCATATATTAGACATGTACGTTGAATGTTTTTCAAGTTAGTAGGTTGGAGCAATCTTGTATATTAGTTAGATTTGATTACATGTATTTAATATCATCTTTTTCTCATCTATTTGGGTAGGTGTACCCTTTATCATTGAAAATTATGGTTGGTGTATTTTTTTTGGTTTTAACCTTCCAGTTTATCAAGAGAAAGGGACCTAGCTAATTCGAAGTTTGGTCAGAAGGTAAGTAAAGTCTGACCAAAGTTTTCGCCAAGGATCGAAATTGGTGGGAGTATATTAATAACATAATACTCCATCTAATCTTGATTATAAGGAAAAAAGACATACTTCACACTTTTAAAGAAAATTAGTTAACTTTATTAAATTATGTCATTTCCAATTAAAAAATGATTATATTTCTAAATTATCCTTCATTGGAACTTGATATCAAGCAAAAAAAAAAAAAGTCTTTGACCTTATTGAACTTTTGTTGCATTTATTCAAGACCAGAGGGAACAAGAAGAAGAGCAAGTTACATCGCTCCCCCTCCATATTTCTCCCTACAAATACACCCCCTAATTTTTGACAGTTTGTTACACTCATACCTGTTACACCATCATAGAGTTGAATCTGTTAAAAAATATGTGTCACGTGCATTACATGTCTTGATTAATAAAATATTTGGACACTTATGCCCTCTTCTTCCTCATAGAATCTATTAAAAGGAGAGCCTATGAAATAAAAAAATGGAACACATTTTTTTTTCGTAAAAAATATACTCATGCTTTTTTTTTTTGCATTTCAAATGGGTCATTGAAGGTTTGTTTGAAGGAAAATTAATTCCTAAATCCTTATGGTAAAAACCATCATGCAAAAAAACTTCAGAAGCATTATATTAGACCATTAAGAAATCTTAAACAAATAAAGCGTACTTTCAGCAATGATTTATCTTTATTCTTTTAGCCTTTAGCCTTTCCTTATGAGCTTTAGTCTTCCTCAATCAAATCACTCCTTAGAGGGTATTCTCTCTAGATGGAAAAGAAAGAAAACTAAAACTTGATTTGACCTATTGGGGACCATAACCCTATATATAGTGTTTTTCTTTATTGTTGGACCAGTAAACTCCCATTATACTTAATTGGACCAACACTGGTAATCTCTCATTTATCCCATATTTACTTAGGAATCTATTTAGACATATTTAATTGATCACTTTAATTTACCCAATATATATTAAATAGCACAATACAATTATTAATACAATATGTAACACATAATAACGTTAGAAAATTTAATTTCCTAACAATCTCCCACTTGGGCTACATATTGACCTGAGATAATTATATCATATATCCTTAATGCGAAACTATATGCTATTTATCCTTAGATTCCTCCTCAGATACAATATGGTCAATCTCCTATATCAATATGAGTTCATGGCGGCTTTTTTCATTGTTAGGCATAACTAACCTTCCATTGTCATCACACAAATATATTCAATGACATAAATCAAGTATGGATGAGTGACATGGAAATTACATGGAATGTGATCTCTATCATGCCTATTTCCAATTGGTCCTTCTTTAGTCCTTATGAGATAAATCCTTAATTTTCTGCATACAAAGCAGAAACACAAGCACAAAATATATACATTTAGAGGGAAAATAACATCAAAATTCTTTATTTTGTAGAAAATAAACATATAAATGTTTTTACATAGAACACCAACATAAAGAACTCCCACTAAACCATAGTGTCATCAAACAAAGCAACACCGATATGAGTACTATGCTCATGAAAGACCTTAAGCACTACGCCTTTAGTAAGTGGATCCACAAGCACGAAGTTCATCTCTATGGAAATCTGACCACTCTAAACTCTTTCTTTAACAACCAGAACCTTTATATCGAAGTGCTTCGATTTTGAAGAGCTTTTGTTATTGTTGGATTACAACATGCTGACTTATTGTCACACTAAATATTTAGCGGCCTTTCAACATCACTTACTATACGTAGCCCTGTGACAAAATTTAGCAACCCTACCCCATGGTTGGACGCCTCAAAACAAGCTACAAATTCAACGGCCATAGTAGAGGAAGCTACGAGTGTCTGCTTAACACTCTTCCAAGAAATAGCTCCTTTAGCCAACTGTTGGATACAGGGGGAGCTGGAAAGAAGATCATATCAAGGATGAAGCCCTTTGCTTAAAAGGATTTTAGCTTTTTACATGCCATTCATTTGAAGGCATTTATAATTTGTTGAGTTGTTCAAGAGGCTTATCTTGTGATCCTTGCATTTGCATAAACATAATCATAAACATGCATACATGATTTAAGAAAAGCATAAAAGGTTACATGTTTGCATTTAGAAAGAAATTCTCATGGTTTAAGTTTTGGAAAATGCATTTTGTGCACCGCTTTAATTGATTACCAGCTTGTGTAATCTATTAAAAAGTCATGAAGAACACTTTAATTGATCACAAGCATATCGTAATCAATTACACAACACAAACACTACTAAATAAAGTACCTTGTACGACATCTGTTTTAAGTTGGTTCCCCAAGAACCGTCGTCGTTTAGGGTGCGGTGGCATTTTCGTAAATAAAACAAGCATTTCAAAGACGGGCAAAGATAAACCGTATTTGAAACGTCTAAACAACATCAGTTCTTATGACACCCATCGTAGAATGCATGTAATCAAAGACATTTTAACCAAGACTGTCTTTGAAATGTATATTTTATTTAACTAAAACGACAACGTTTTAATGTCTAAAACCGTTCTCATCTCCGTTGTGAGGTCGCGTTGTTTAGAAGGGTCTCAAATCCAGTGACCCTCAATCTCGTGCCCTAGTAGCCTACCTCCATCTGCAATTGTCTTCACCGTTTTCGCTGCCTGCCTGACTCGCTCACCCACGGTCTCCGTCATGCATTCATCAAATGCACAATGCTTTCCGATCCCTTCGTTAAGGTTTCCCCTTTAGCTCTATCTCTCCTTTGTTAGTTTTTTCCTCTGTTAGGTCGTTTATATACTTGGTGCACCCCACGCACTACGGTGATGCACAAACGACACATATAAACCCCCAAATCCCTAACTAACCAACACTTTCACTTCACACTCCCCTTACTTGCTCGACCTAGAACTGTGTTAGGGTTTTACAAAACCATCTAAGTGCAGAAAAAAGGAAGAAAGAAGAAAAAATGGTGGCTGACAGGAGCAAGAAGATGAAGGTCTCAGAGAATGGCGAAAACCTCGACGAAATTGACGGAGAACTTGTCCTCTGTATCGAGAAGTTGCAGGAGATCTAAGACGAGCTCGAAAAGGTGCACCAATTTTGTGTTCAATTCCCCTCCCACTCTTCTTCTTTCTTTTGTTCGGCTTTCAATTTTGCGAATGATATTGTTACGAATAAAAGATATCTTATCTTTATCCTATTAATTCAAATATTCAAATTACCAACAACCTATCATCACAACGGTACGAGAGCGGAAGGCTTGCTGTTACTAGTTATCTATATCTCCAAATATCCTGGAAAGTGATAACGGGCCTCAACAGCTTATCATCTAGATCCAGGTTAGCTTCCTATAAATAAAGCGCCACCCATGGTGAAAGGTATACACAATCCTAACTCTCTCTTTCCATTCACACGACACACACTGCACACCCATTGTGTTGTGAGTTCTTGCTGCTGCTGTGATCCTTTTCTTCTATAAGTTGCTTCAATCTTATAAGCTACTTGAGGAAGGGAGAGTCTGATCCTATATAAAACCACCTAACACCATGTGTTGGACATTTTCTGTTCTCTTTGAGCAGAACAGTGGCGCCGTCTGTGAGGAACGATAAACTTCGAATCCCACCAGTTCACGATGGTTGACACCAGAAGACACCAGATGGCTAGGCGTGAAGAACCACCCAGAAGTCCAAACCAGGAGAATGTGGTGGTAGAAGATGCACTTTCCCATAGGGCTTCATCCGGTGCGGGACCAGCAGCACACACGCCAGGCAACCCATGACCAGAAGAAGAGCCTGGAAACTCTCAATGTTTCATCTAGAACGCTCTCCAATCCTTATTGGTTCGAATGGAGAATCTGGAGAAGCGTTACGAACTCCAGCGATAGGAAGATATTCAGCAATTAATCACTCAATTGGAGGAATGCAGTACCAGACGAAGAGAGGAAGAATGTCGGCAAAATGCCGAATACCTGGATCGTAGTGCAGGGACCGAGCAACTCCGTGCAGCAACTAGGAGGCAGAGACCAGAGACATCGGCCTGCACTGCTGGAACCGACAATAGGGACCCGATTGATCATTCCGAGGCACTTCACCTTTCCTCGGCCATGATACCAGATTCTGCTGCAGAAAGACCGATGGGAGAGATCATCCGTCATCCCGGCCAAGGCGATGGTACATATCGGAGAAAATACCGATAACAGCCTGTTCGTAGATTGAATAGTGGATGCTCAGTTCTTGGAAGATTTTGATGACTCATTTTTGTCCAAATATGACGGAAGCCAGGATCCACAGGTACACATCGACGAGTTCGACATGAAGATGTACGTTCGAGGTATTGACGAACCCATCATTTCGCGGATTTTTGCTACCACCTTAACTGAGGCCGCCCAAACATGGTTTCATTCCTTGCCACCACGGTCCATCAATAACTTTGAGGATTTTGGCCAGAAGTTCTTGCTGAATTTTGCAACGAGCAAGAAGCAGCCAAAATCCGAGTTTGCCCTGGGTAAAATACGACAATAGCCCAGGGAAACATTGCAAAGTTACCTGGATCGGTTTAAGGAAGCTGCGTTACAAGTCCAGGGTTTGGAGGAAAGAGTGCACGTCCATCTCATTTCAGCCGGGCTCAACGGGTCTTCTCGTCTCGCCAAGTCAATTTATAAGGATCCTGTGAAGTCTCTAAACGAGTTCAGAGTCCGATCTAAAAAATACTTGGAGTTGGAGCAGATGGAAATCGCTAACTCGGTTCCGAGAGAAAACAAAAAGCCCTCATCGCCAAGGAATCGACGTCAGGATAATCCACAACTCGGACAAACCGGTCGGCATCCGTCGAATACACCGATAGGCCGACCTCCACGAAGCATCCCTTGTGGAAAATAAGGAACACTTCACACTTAACCAAGAGGGGGGGTGAATTGGTTAGTCTTGGTAAATTAAAAATTTCTTTGATGAAAATCAGAGTTTCAAATCAGAGTTTTATTTCCCTTTGGATCCTTATCACAAAACCAAACAAGAATCTTTATCACAAAATTAATCCAAGACTTGTTATGCCACAAGAACACACTTGCAAAACAGAATTCACACAAGTATGGTCAAATCTGCAGAATTTAAATCAGAACATAAGATTTATACTGGTTCACCTCAAAACCTATGAGGCTACATCCAGTTTCTTCTACTCAACTCTAGAGTAGAGTTCCACTATTGCAAATATTATTCTTACAAGTATTTACAAGTTTTTCTTCATCAACCCTAGATGAAGTTCAGAGATCTAAAACTCTATTAGATCCTTAGAAACCACACCCACACTGAGAACACTACTCAGCAGTCCTTGGAGAAACCCTATCTCCACTTGGAGAAACACTGTAACACCTCGTAGGCCTCCGACGTGTTATCATTAATAATATCAGATTTGCGCATAAAACATAGTTTATAAAACTTAGCGGAAGCACAGAATCGCTTTTCTTGATACATTATGTATGGAATAACAAATTCATCAGATAACACACGCACAAGTCATACATCATGCCCCTGCTGATCCAGTTTTCTTATATCAACCATCAAAAAGACAGATAATTTAAACATACAGGTAGATAATCAAGTGTACAACATTTGTACTCAAGGAAATGTCACATCTCATATACTCAGATAGTTCTGTACATATATACACTAGTTTCCACACCACTCTATGGGAATACAAAAGAATATCAGTCCTCCTCGAGGGTATACAGAACTATACATCAAAAGGAAATCAAAACAAAGCCTTCAAGCTCTCCATGCTGCTCCTAAGTCAAGCAACCTAGTCTCAACTGGGCCTCCTGCCCTGAGACTGCTCTTCTCTTCCAGAAATATCACCTGAAATCATGTAAGTCCCACACGGGGTGAGATAACATATCTCAGTAAGCTCAGGGTCCATGGGAAATCATTCCCACCCTGGCCCACAGATTCACAACACATAAACAGGCAAACATATCACACATGGCCCACTGGCCTGGCACTCTGGCCTCATCATATCAAATCAATATCATAATCTCAGCACATGACAGGTGGCAGAGCTCCTCAATGCCTGG
>PYAF01004695.1:6368-20987 GCA_007407185.1 Glycine tomentella | reverse complement strand
GATTAACAGATGAGTATGCAGATTATCACCAAAGATATGCAGCTTTTCTTGTAACTTGATTGCAAGAAGAAAACTTCAGCTCATGAACAATATACCCACATGAATCTAATGAAGTTTTTACGTGTTTCTCTGTCACAGATGAATATCCAGAATGTTTGTGAATGTTTACAACAATAATCTCTCAATCACACATGAATTCACAGTTCTTCTTTTTTAATTTCAGTCGCAGACTTCTATTTATAACTGTGTCCATTAACTGAAAATAATCGATTAAGTACGCTCTAGTAATCGATTATTTATCATTTGTAATCGATTAAATCAAGACAATAATCGATTAAAAAGCTTATGAAACGTTCAAAGTTCCAAGAACAAGTTATTTAATCGATTATTCCGATACGTAATCGATTAAGCCCGAGACACATGTTTTTCCAAGTTATACAAAGTAATCAATTAATGACAAACTGTAATCGATTAAAATGTTTATGATCTTTTCTGGATTTAGTCAAAGAACAATATAATCGATTATTCCGTGAAGTAATCGATTAAGACAGTCAGCATGTATTTTCTTGAGATGTATGTTCAAGCAAGTAATCGATTAATCTCTTATGTAATCGATTAAGACCGAAAGCACTATTTTTCATAAAATTCCTGACTAATCGATTAAAACGTAATGTAATCGATTACAATGATCATACTTTGTTTTCTAAAGAGCACGAAGAACAAAATAATCGATGTTCTACTTCTTGTAATCGATTATTTGTTTGTTACTTAACTTTTCCAAAAACTTATTTTTCTAAGTGCCTTTTAAAAAATCAATTTCTTTTACTTAATCATTTAATCCAATGATTTTAAATGAATGAATGATGCATGACTCATACACACACACACATGGATTATCAGATCATATACTTCCTTTTAGCTTCCCTTTAAGCACTCCATTTGTGCATGTTTGAATGTCCAAAACCTTTGAGGCTTGATCTTCATTCTTGATACTTGACTTCACTTGAATCAACACAAGTAGCAAGAAGGCTGCGTCCCCGCTAATCTATTTTACTGAGGAAGACCTGAAGGGAGTAGGGGGTCATGAAGACGGTCTTGTTATAACGGGAACTGTAGCCAATTTCCAGGTCAAGAGGATATTTGTTGACAATGGTAGTTCAGCCGACATCATTAACTGGAGTGCGTTTAAAAAGATGAATCTAAAGGAGGAAGACCTAAAGCCATGCCAGACCATGCTGTACGGTTTCAATGGAGAAGGCACCGGCTTGAAGGGGGCCATTGACCTTCAGCTCACATTGCGAACGAAGGAGGGCTTCAAGACAGAAAGAGTCACGTTCACAGTTGCTGAATTCCCGTCCCCCTACAACATCATCTTAGGAAGGCCAACACTCCATAAATGGGACATACTAATGTCCACCAAGCATCAGAAGATGAAGATGATCGGGCACCTCGGCAAAGTCATTACAATTTGCGGTGATCAGAGAGAATCCAGACAGTGTTATTATAACACTATCAGAGAAACGGAGGGAGACCCGTCCTCCCCACCTTGGATTCGGCAGGAAGAGCTATCAAACTCTCGGAGGGAGACCCCTTCGTCCCGAAAACTGATAAATCTGGTAGAATTGGATATGTGGGATGTTGAGGAATGGAGACCAGAGCTGGTAGGCGAGCTTGAGGATGTCCAGATCGACAGCTTTCCACAGCAAATCACGAAGATCGGTAAACAGTGCGATCCTGAAACCAAGGGCAAGTTAATCCAATGCCTGAAGGAAAATCAGGACGTGTTTGCCTGGAAGGCTTCCCAAATACTCGGAATCAAGCCAACTTTCTGTTGCCATAAACTGGCAATATATCCCGGCTCCAAACCGGTAGAACAGAAAAACCGGAAGCTCGGACCCAATAGGAGGTAGGCCTTGACGAAGCACATCGAGGAATTGATGGATGCCGGGTTCATAAGGGAAATACAGTATACGACTTGGCTTTCCAATGTTGTAATGGTGAAAAAGTCCAATGGGAAATGGAGAGTTTGTGTTGATTATACAGATCTGAACAAAGTCTGTCCCAAAGACTCGTACTCGATGCCGAATATCGACGAACTCGTAGATAATTCGGCTGGGTTCCAATTATTATTGTAACGCCTCCTTTTACTCTCTCGTGCTTGATTGATTTTAGATGAAATCTCGTGTCCACTTTGTATTAGAATTATCTTAGTCATAAATTTCATCAAAATTCCTTTCCGCTTTGCTTGCAAATTCTATTAGTCATTTATATCATGAACGAATTCTCTCTCCACGGTTTAATTATAATACAATCCATCATTAAATTAGAATATAATACAGTCCATATTACAGACCCATTAATAAACAGTCCACATACATCTCGTAAGCCACAAAATAAAAATTACAACATCTTTGTTACATCTTTAACTCAACATCCATGCACATCTTCAATTCATCATCCATGCTCAGCTACTACTGTTCATCTGCTCGCCCAAATAAATTGGAGTCATCACAGGTGTCAACCACAGACACAAAATAGGGTAAGTTTATGATAAACACAGTTTGAATATAACATACATAAAAGAATATATACACAAATGGTTATAATGATATTTATAAAATAATAAACACGCTTGATTCACACACAGATTAAATCACACCATCTATGCAGCACACAGATTAAATCATATCATCCATACACAAATATACATCATACTCATCATGTGATGCATGTAGTGCATGCTCATCTTCTTTATATGATGCATGATTCTCTCAATATCTCATCATTAAATGGCCATGGTCAAGATAGCCCCATCCCAGTGGCACGGAATTGGATCGACCAGTCGGGGTAGGTCAGTGTTGCAAAAGGACTCACACCCACACTACATGTGATCATCATGGGTAGGTGATCTCCCCACTGTGGCTACCCCCCCAGCTTAGACACCTTTTGTCTAAACGCTCGTCTCAATCCTCAGCTATCTAACAAACAACTTCGCGACTTAACCCCCGCAAGGCATATGCATATGAAAATGCATGAATGATTTACTTTTATCACATTTAATTATTCTTCCTCTCATATCACATACGCCTCAAAGCTCAACATCTTTAACAACCCATGGCATATGCTTTTTTAAACAACACGTAAAGCTTCTTTCAATCATCACATAAAGCTTTACACAACATCTAAGCATACAACCATAGCTCAACAAAACTCTTGGAATCCATAAATAATCACAACATATTTAACAACACAAGGATTCCAATACTTCATCCATCTTTGTTTCTTTAGAACATTTCATCAAACATATGATGTGCTTTTATGGAAACACTCAACAACACATGTAATAACACATATTTTTTTCTTAAATCATTCAATCATGCAAATATAATTCAAATCCATCAATAAAGGTTCAAACCAACAACACTTAAACATATTTCATTCATTGTAACAAATTATCAAATACATGGTGTGCAATCTTGTATTCATAGAATACTTTTAATGAAAGCTACTTAAACATTATTCTTCACAAGGTTCCACATCATTCTAAGATTAAATATACATATTCCCAACCAAGTTCTAGTATCAAATTTTACATATATACTTAAGAAAACACAGGGGAATTTCGGCCAACATCAAACTGATATCAACATATTCAATTGAACAACTATAATTTTAAACAACTATTTTCTTTAAAATAACCATACTTTCTCTATTTTTGGTTAGTTCTAACTTTCATTCATTAAATTAGGTTCAAGTTATTCATCCAATATTCATTTGTTAAACTAGAACCAAGTTACTTAGCCAAATAACCATTCAAACTCTTTAAGACAATTCATCGAACACCTAGAATACAAGGCATGATTCTTCATGAAATAACTAAGAAATTTAATATTCAAACATAGCTCATCATAAACTTCCCCATACCTTGCTTTCCTTAAGCTTTTGGACAACTTTCCTTCCTTCGAAATTGAATAGCCTTGCTCCTAAGATCCTTGGTCTTCACGTGAACTTCTAAGCATGTAGGTCTTGATTTTGTTCCAGGTAAAAGGTGATTTAGAAAGGAATAAAATGGAAGGCTTTTGGTATGCATTTTTGCACGGCTAAGCTCTCTTAGAGCTTCCACAATTCCGATCCTACACCCTTTTTATAAGGTGATTAAGCTTGAAAATATCCAAGGGTTATGATTACTAGCTTTCTACTTGGTTTCTTCTTATTGGCTAACCATTCCTAAGCTTCCAAGTGCCTAGTTTCTACATCCTTCTCCCTTCTTCTCTCTTGTACATTGAAGACTAAGCTTATGGTATTTTATTTCAGCTTCCTTTCACGTGAGATACCAAGCTTTTGGTGCTACTTAGTCTAAATATCTCTAAATTATTATTACTACTTTACACTTGCTTCTTCCTTATTGGCTATCATTTCTCCACCTTCCAAGTGTCTTTGGTTCTTGATTCTTCTACACTTCTCCTTACTCCTAGCTTGTTTGCACATGGAGTTGGGCTTGTAGGTCAAGTCTTCAATTGCTTTCTTATGTGAAATGCTAGCTTAGTCACAAAATCTCTTCCCAAAACCCATTTTATTAAAATACTCATTCTGAATTTGTTAACTGTTGGATCTCTTTAAAATTTTAAAGGTGTACTCCTAACCCTCATATCTAACTTTTGACCGTTGGGATCGTTGAAATAATGTCTTGATCTCTTCACGTGTTCAAAGGAGACAAGAGGAAGTTTACTTCAAAAAAATCTTCTTAATTCATTATTACTTTACTTTACAAATGGACCAATGGCATGTATCCTAGCTTCTTAAACATCCATGTGTCCATTCTTGAAGTTTCTTAAAGCTTTCTCCATTGATCTTTCATCATACGGTCAAGGCTTAATTTAGAAATCCAAATCAATCCAATTTTTCCTTTATTACCTATAATAGCTAAATTCTACTTTCTTATTGGTTCATTTTGCCTTGAATTATTAGAATTACTAAACTAACTCATTTAGGAATCCTATCCCTCTCATAATTAATAGAAAACTCCATAGATTGTATCTATTATTTTCCTGAGTTTTTCTGATACCTGAGGTAATCTATATTAAGCTCTTTTCAAAATATCTATCAAAATTCCTAGAAATTATAGTTTATGGTTCTCTTCCACCAACTATGTTGATAATTTGTTGTCTAAAAGTATTTTATCCAATACTCAGGTTCCCACAAATTTCTAAAGCCATATGATCATTTTTTGACCTAAAGGGCATTTTGGTAATTTCACTACTCACCCTAGGGGTATAATCGTCATTTCGAAAAATGTTCAGGATATCTCTGTACTTGTCACTCTGAGGATATTCTTGGTCATTTCCAGAACATCCAAAGGTATTCATAAGATTTTCTCCTTAGAATATCTTGCTAAAATACCTAAGGGTAATTTGGTCATTTTCAAAATGTCCAGGGGTATTTTTGTCCTTTCCCCCAAATCTTTTTGTACTGCCTCTAATTAACATTTTACCTTAGTAATTGACTGTAATTTCCAAAATTTTGGGGTTGCACATATCCCAAGGGAGGAGACTACTCGAGCCGACATATTATCAAAATTGGCCAGCACCAAAGGAACGGCCAATCACAGGACCGTCATTCAGCAAGAGATCGCCCAGCCTGCATGCATCATGACATTCTGATCGACGAGGATTGGAGGAGGCCCATCATCAACTATTTAGAGCAAGGAATAGTTCCTGATGAAGAATCCGAGATAAAAAGGTTAATCCGAGATTCGGCAATGTATGTGGTCGTTGATGGAGAATTATATCGCTGGGGTCTCCACACTCTGCTGTTGTTATGCCTAAATTCTAACCAGGCCGAATACGTACTCGCTGAGATACATGAAGGAATTAATGGCCAGCACATGGGAGCAAGAGCTCTAGCATTAAAGGCTCTACGCGCGGGATATTTTTGACCGACAATGAAGGCAGATGCAACAGAACACGTCAAGAGATGCGACAGTTGCCAAAAACATGCGAAGATATTATGGGCTCCTCCATCCGAGCTCAGTTCAATCACTGCACCATGGCCATTTTACAAATGGGGCATGGATCTCTTGGGGCCATTTAAGGCCACGGAGGGCCAGATGAGGTGGTTAATAGTGGCCGTTGACTATTTCACCAAGTGGATTGAGGCTGAGCCTCTAGCTGCTATCACCTCGATCCGCGTGCAAAAATTCTTAGAACAGAGCATAATAGCGAGGTTCGGAATTTTGGCAGAGATTATCATTGATAACGGAACCTAATTTATCGACAATAAATTCATATCAATGATAACCAGTTTCCACATCAGGCATCATTTTGCCTCGGTAGAACACCCGCAGTCTAACGGTCAAGCCGAGGCAGCAAATAAAGTTATTCTCGACGGATTGAAGAAACGGATGCACGAAGCCGGCCCAAATTGGGTGGAACAACTTTATTACGTGCTATGGGCATATATGACTACGTCCCAAACGTCTACCGGAGAAACTCCATTCAGAATGACATATGGATGTGAGGCCATGATACTCGTAGAGATCGGCCAGTCGTCCTGGAGAAGGCAGTGCACGCCTGATGCGGAAGATAATAACAGAGCACTAGCAGTCGACCTAGATTTAATAGAGGAGGTCCGCACTGCTGCACATCGCCGAGATTTACATAGAAAAAGTAAGCTGGCCCAAAGATTGAATAAAAGAGTGAAGTTGAGATCTTTCGAAAAAGGCGATCTCGTGTTACGACGAGCAGATATCGGTAACAAAAATGCCAGAGAAGGGAAGTTAGCAGCAAATTGGGAAGGACCGTACCGAGTTGTCCAAAATCTTGGACAAGGAGCATGCTTGTTGGAAACACTGGAAGGCAAACAAGTCAAACGGACATGGGATGCGGACAAACTAAAGAAATACTATAGCTGAATATGCAGCTAAGAAAGTCCATGTGTTTTCCTTTAGTTGGCTTTCAGCCCGTCATCGGAATCATGGATGCCATGTGTTTCCCTTTAATTGGCTATTAAGCTCATCATAGGGATCATGGATTAGTCTCATCATGTGTTCCCCTTTAGTTGGCTAATCAAGCCCGTCATTGGGGTCATGGGAGATCAATAAAAGGTTCTCCTTTACGGGAATCACAATAGATTTATCATGTATTTCTTATGAGAAGATTATGTAAACCGCGAATGTAAAACCCTGTGCAAATCAATCATTGAGATCGTGAACCATGTAATCTTCGAAGAATATTAATAAAATCCTTGTTGTAAGGAAATTCTTACGTGCATGTTTTTGAATGCTTAGTCGTTGTTCTATATTATCTCGGCCTTGATCAAGCCGACGTAACTATTTAAGTCAGATGAATCATCGGCTCGGTCGAAAGAATTACATCTGCAGTAATGTTACAAACGCAAACAGTTGCTAAGTTGGGAATATGATCCCAGAACGATGTCTAACGCCCGACCAATGGTCTCGGCTAAAATAAACGTTCGGCCATTGGAGCCAAAATGCAGAAGAAATAAAGCAAGTCAAGAACAATGATATTCGAATAAATTAAAGATAGTGTCATAAGATTGTGCGTTGTCAAAGGAAATTAAAATATGAAGAAATGACAAAGTAATTACAGTGAAAACCGGCATTCCAGCCCTTCAATTTTCTCCACCATCCCCCTCGGGCGTGCCCACTGAGCTTTCCTCCTCCTCCTCTCTGTCGAAAACCATAAGGAGTTGACCATTCCCGACGTAAGATTTGAAATGCATACCCTCGGTATTTAAGTTAACGCCGGGGTTCAGGAAGCGAATCTGACTCATGGCATTATCGAACGAAGCTTTAGTGGACCGCCTTAATTGTGATCGAACGAACATAAGCTCATTCATGATGTCATATGCATCCTTATTCTTCTTCGCATTAAGGGCAAGTAGTTCATCACAACGAAGATTTGTGTCGCGAGCCCTACCACGAATCACAGTCAGACTCTCCTCCAGCTTGGCGACAGTAGCATGGGAGGATTCAACTTCTGCTTGGAAAACTTTGAGTTGAGCCCGGGAAGCGTCAAGATCAGCGGCTAGCTTAGCCGCCAACTCCTGCGCTTCCTTAGTCTCGGCCCGAGAAGCTTCCAATTCTCCAGCAGAGATGGCCGCACGTCCTTGGGCTAGATCCAACTCCTGTTGAAGTCGCGGGATCTCGTCCTCAAAAGCTTCGAGCTCGGACGCCACCTTGCAAGCCTTTTTGTTTAGAGATGTCAGACTTCCAAGCAAGGTGGCACTCTTCAAGTAGGCCAGCTGCATCGAGCTCAGTTCCTCCAGCTCGGGGCCTGAGAAGAGCATCATGTTCGAGTATCTCTTGGGTGCCCGGGCAACTTCAAAAAATTCATGCCCTTGTCCCAAAGAGATCGGGGGGACAGTTGAATGCGTTCCTCGAGGGACTCCAACACCGAGGCAGGAGCATCGACAGAGGTCGGGGCGTCCGCGGCAACCTCCTTCGTGGGGGCATCAACGATAACAAGGGGCGCCGCGACCACAGGAGAGGAGTGTGGTGGAGAAGTTAGAGGAGCGACCGGAGTCGGATCACCAGTATAAACCTTGTGTGTTTATTCTTATTCTACATGTTTGATTAGTTTCTTAGTGAATTATGTTTTACATCTTGTTTCTTGATGCATTACATGTCTTGTATTGATATTGGATAAAGGTTCTTGATTGTATTTGTGATAAAGATCCTAAAGGGCAAAAACTCTGATTTTGATAAATTGATTTTGATTACTCAAAAGTTTTAAATTACCAAGACTAACCAATTCACCCCCCCTCTTGGTTAAGTGTGAAGTGTTCCCATATTCTACACTCCTTGCTTGCTTTGATATTCCGGAAGCTTCGAAAATCCACAAAATCTATCCAAATACAAAACATGATTTGGATTAATCTTCTGAAACACTTTAAACATAACTATAAGGTGCTAATTAACTAGGTTTAGGGAAATTTATAAGTTAAATGTGAAAACAAAAGGAATACTTCAAATCAACCAAGAGAGGGGGTGAATTGGTTGAACCTTGGTAATTTAAAATTTCAAATCAGAGTTTCACCACAGGATCTTTATCACTTTAAAAAATTGTTTCAAAACTAAGAATCAATATTCAATCAAATTCCTTTTTCAAGAAGAATAGAAAACAGAGTATAACTTTCTGTGCAATGAAATTGATTCACAAACAAAGCAATTAAAAGATGAATAGGTGAGAAGAAAGATTAGCCACAGATTTTATACTGGTTCACTTCAAACACTATGAAGCTACATCCAGTTCTTCCACTCAACACTAGAGTGGAGTTCCACTATTGCAAAAATATTCTTACAAGCAAATACAAGTCTCTCTTTATCAACCCTAGATAAAGTTCAGAAGTCCCTATTAGACCTTTAGAGACCAAAAACCACACTGAGAACACTACTCAGCTGTCCTTAGAGAAACACTATCTCTAATCTTACAAGAAACCCATTTACAATAAACTAATCTTTACAAAAATTCAAAGAACAGTTTTACACCTTCAAACAATAAGGAAAGCTATCACCTGATAATCCAAGAACTCATGCACATGAATGATTCACCAGGTTGAATGACAGATTACTAACTCAATGCATTCCTTTCCTTATGCTTTTGATGATCAATGATGCTTCACACTCTTGAATCAATCAATCATATGAATTTGTGAAGCCTATGTGTTTAGTAACTCAGAAAACTCACTCATGAAAGCTCATGAAGGTTTGTGAAAGCCCAGAATATGAATTATCAAAAGTTACAAACTTTAGAATAGTGGTTTCTATTTATAACAACTTTCTAACTAAAAATAATTGATTAAACCCGCTCCTGTAATCGATTATTTCTCATTTGTAATCGATTAATCCAAGATTGTAATAAATTAAAATGCTCCTAATGAGTTCTGGGTTTAAGCTATGAACAATATAATCGATTATTCCATGAAGTAATCGATTAAACCAATCAGTCATGTATTTCTAAATGAGCTTTGTAATCGATTATTACGATGTGTAATCAATTAAGACAGTGAGATATGATTCTTCAAGCATGCATGTAATACTTTGTAATCGATTATCACGATGTGTAATCGATTAAGACAGAGAACTGTGATTTTTTCAAGTATGCATGTAATAGCATGTAATCGATTACCAATTTATGTAATCGATTAAGACAGAGAGTTCCATCTTTCATAAAAAGCCTGAGTAATCGATTAATCCGATATGTAATCAATTACAATGATCATGATTTGTTTTCTAAAGGGCACGAAGAACAAAATAATCGATGCTACTGGCCTTGTAATCGATTATTAATAATGCAACTTTATTTTTCCAAAAACTTTACTTCTTAAGTGCCTTTCTAATAAATTGCTTTTACTTAGTCATTTAATCCTAACAATCCTAGATGAATGATTCATGCATGATATGCTCAATTGGATTATCAGATCATAAACTCCCTTTTACATTAATCAAATTGGTCTTCAGGCTTTCTTTGGAACTTTTCCTTTGAGCATGTTGAGAGCACAAAACCTTGAAGCTTGATCTTTGTTCATTGATGCCTGGCTTCATCTGAATCAACAATCTCCCCCTTTTTGGCTTTAAACATGCCAAATCTTCAATTTGATTAGGCACAAATACTTGGGGATTAATTTGAAAAGCCATTGTTTGAACACACTTTATAAACCAGAAAACTTTCAATATATCTTACCAAAAACCAAGTGTTAAACCACATGTTTCTCAAGAATCATTCAATTTAGTATTATACCAATTTATTAAGTTCAGTTTTACACATTAGCTCCCCTAGATACCAGCATACATTCAAATTAAAAACTGGGCAAAAATTGAATTAAAAAACAGGGATAAATAGAGTATGTTTCAAATCACTCCCCCTTAATCAATTCTCCCCCTATTTGGCTTGTTAAAAGTCAAAAATAAAGTAGGCACAGTGGATTTTAAACTGGAATAGCAAACTTCATTAATATGATTAGCACATGGGGCAGTACATAAAGGAATTTAAAGCAAATTATAAAAGAAAACACAACATAACTTTGTTCAATACAAGCATAAAAATAAACTAAACATAAACTAGAAAAAACATAAACTAACAATCCTAGAATTCAGCAGAGGCTTTATCATCCATATTAGCCTCAATAGCATCCAGCCTTTCCCTAATATCTTCTAAGGCTTCATGAGTTTCAGCCTTGAAGTCCTCTTGAAGTTTCAATATAGTGTCCATCTTTTGAATCATCAAGGATTCAAAATCAGAGAAGGCTTGTTGTGCAGGTTGTGGTTGTTGTTGTTCTTGTTCCTCTTCAGAATCAGCAGCCATCTCTCCTTGCTCAGCAGCTCCAATCTGGTTTGCCATCACCCAACTATTGAGTGTCTTCCTCATACCCATCTTTGTTAAATGCTTCCCCTTAATTTGGCTATTGTAGGAGAGGGTATTATCTATGACTTCATTTTCAACATCTATGTTGAAATGATCAATGAGCCTAGAAACAAAAACAGGATAAGGGAATGGGTAATTAACCAACCTCTTTGACTTTAGCATGATCTCTTCAAAGATTAGAGCCCAATTCATGGGAATGTGATTCTTCAGCCCATACACCAACTGAAGATCTTCATCAGTTGTCTAGGCATGGTTGGTTGCTCTTGGGGTGATGATGTAAGTGGTCAAGTAGTGCAGCATCCTATCTTCTGCAGTCATTGGACCAGTGCCAAGTCTACTTCTCAGCCTCATATGTGGATCATGAAGCATACTCCTATAGGTGTCCATTTTGCTGTAGCCATCAGGATCTTCATCAAATCTGCGGCTCCCTCACAAACAATCCCGCCCACAGATTCCCAAATCTCAGGGGTTTTGTGCATGGTTACCCCTTTCACCTTTGACCTCATGTTAACCTGCATTGAACCCTTCAAGCAGGTGTAGAACACTCTAACTAGATCAGGGTAAAAGGTATCCTTCATCTCTAGAAACCTCCTAAGGCTTTGAGACTCTAGATAGGCTAGGAATTGGAATCCTTGCCTAATAAACCAGTCTAACTCAATGTACTTGGGGGTGGCTACAGGCTTAGTAGCATTGAATTGAAGATAATTCATCTTATCTGTCTCGGAAGAGAACCAGATATCTAGTCTATTTGCTGGTTGAGGTTGGGGTTGAGGTTGAGGGGGATTAGATGAGGACTCACCACGTCTCCTCTTTGGCTTCCTAACTCTCTTAGTAGATGGCTCAGACATGATTCTAAGGTAGGTTTAGACAGAGCTTTAGACACACAGAAATGCAGAAAAATGCAGAGGGATAGAAGAGAATAGTTGCAGTGAATCAAGGCTTGTGATTCACTATTTATAGACACAAATTAGGCTCCTAACGTTCACAATTTTTTAAAAATATAGCTGTTGGGACAGTTTAATGGCATTGGGTGTTGTTTTAAAACAGATTGGGCAGTTTAATTAACCATAAAAACTTGTCAGATTTCAGACAACAGCATGAATAATCAATTATTTCATAATGTAATCGATTATTCCAGTTCAATTAGGCTTCCTGTAAACAGTGGTAATCGATTATTTGCATAAGTAATCGATTATTTCAATCTTGATCAGAGGTTGAAGATGATCTGTAATCGATTCTTTGCTCAAGTAATCGATTATTTTACAGCTTGAATCAGTTATCCAAGTATCAGGGCCATAGGTAATCGATTATCCCGAGTGGTAATCAATTATCACAGAGTGAGCATCAATTCAATATAAATGGTAATCGATTACGGCTCATAAGTAATCGATTATTTTAGAGAGACGTGCTTGTAGTTTTGGAATTTTGAACATTGTAATCGATTATTCCAGAGGATAGTAATTTCTGAAAATGTGAAGAATAATCGATTACCATTCTTGTGTAATCGATTACATGTATGCATATTTCGTTCAAGAATTGATTTTAAATGAATTTAATCGATTAACCCGTGGTGTAATCGATTACTACAGAGAAAACATCAGATGCAAAGCATTTTTGCAGCTTTTTGACAATGATACACATACTTAAGCATACAGGCTTTCAATAATCACATAGAGACACATATAAACAAGCTAGATAATGTTACTCTCATCAAGAATCCCTAGCATGTTTCTAAGTGTATAAAATCTATCTCTAGATAATGGTTTTGTGAATATATCAGCTAGTTGATGATTGGTGTCAATGAATTCTACCTTTATGTTACCTTTTTGAACCTGATCCCTGAGGAAATGATATCTTATCTCAATATGCTTTGTTCTAAAGTGCATTATTGGGTTCTTTGATATGTTGATAGCACTTGTGTTGTCACATAGCAGAGGAATAACATTCAGTTCCACTCCATAATCGAGCATTTGTTGTTTAAGCCACAAGCTTTGAGCACAGCAACTTCCAACTGAAATGTATTCTGCTTCTGCAGTGGATAATGCCACAGATGATTGCTTCTTGCAATGCCATGAGATTAATGAACTTCCAAGTAGATAACAAGTGCCACTTGTGCTTTTCCTATCTAATTTGCAACCTGCAAAATCAGAATCAAAATAACCAATAATATTTAAAGAAGTACCTTTTGGATACCAAAGACCAACTTTTGGAGTAGCTTTGAGATATTTCAGAATTCTCTTAACAGCAATAAGGTGTGATTCTTTAGGATTAGCTTGATATCTAGCACACAAACAAACACTGAGCATTATATCAGGTCTGATAGCTGTCAAATACAACAATGATCCAATCATTCCTCTGTACTTTGACTCATCAACTTTCTTTCCACTTTCATCTGAATCAAGATATGTTGATGTATCCATGGGAGTTGCAGCATCCTTTCTTTTCTCCATCTCAAATTTCTTAATAATCTCAAGACAGTACTTGGATTGGTTAAGAAAGGTTCCATTCTTCATTTGTTTTACTTGAAGTCCAAGGAAGAGTGTAAGTTCACCCATCATTGACATTTCAAATTCTTTCTGCATAGCTGATGAAAAATCCTTGCATAACTTGTGGTTAGTAGAACCAAATATAATATCATCCACATAAATTTGAACCAATAAGAAGTCATTGCCAAGCCTTTTGATAAACAAGGTTTTATCAACATTGCCCCTTATAAAAGATTGTTCAAGCAGAAATTTGCTTAATCTCTCATACCATTGCCTAGGAGCTTGTTTTAAACCATAAAGTGCCTTTTTCAGTTTGTAAACATAATTTGAATGTTTAAAATCTTTAAAACCAAGAGCTTGTTCAACATATATGTCCTCCTCAATGTATCCATTTAAAAATGCACTTTTAACATCCATTTGAAAAAGTTTGAAATCCATGAGGCATGCATATGCAAGTAATAACTTGATTGCTTCCAATCTTGCAACTGGAGCAAAAGTTTCCTCATAGTCTATGCCTTCCTCTTGGTTATATCCTTTAGCTACCAATCTGGCTTTATTTCTGACTATGATTCCACTCTCATCAAGCTTATTTCTAAAAACCCATTTTGTGCCAATGGGTTTAAGAGATGAAGGTCTAGGAACAAGTTCCCAAACTTCATTCCTCTTAAACTGATTGAGCTCTTCATGCATGGCATGCATCCAATGTTCATCACTCAAGGCTTGATCAATGTTCTTAGGCTCAATTTGTG
>PYAF01004693.1:84159-98000 GCA_007407185.1 Glycine tomentella | reverse complement strand
CTTTTATCTAAAGATGAATAATAGAACTCTAGATGTTCCTAAGAATTTATCTCAATGATAGTTTAAATAAATCACAAGTAGTCTATACAGAGCAATATATAAACTTTACATACTAAATTGCTCTTTATCTTGTTTTTGATTGGCCTATACTTCTGCTGACCATCAAAATTACTAAACCATTTTATTAAATTGGTTTATATATTCTATAATTAAGAGAAAATTCCTTAGATTATATGTACCATTTTTCCATATTCTTCTTGTGCTTGAATTCTTCTGATAATGTTTCAAAGTTGTCACCTTATAAAAGTCATAGAAATTCTATTCTAGAATTTCTTGTCACAAACTATTTTGATATTCTGACAGTCAAGAGTATTCTGTAATTTCATCAGGTTCTCACAAAATCACTAAGGATATCTGGTCATTTCTAGCCTGAAGGACATTACGGTAAATTCATCATTCATCCTAGGGGCATAATTGTCATTTCTACCATAAAATATCTAACCAAAAATATCTAAGGGTATTTTTGTCATTTCCAAAATATCCAAGGGCATTTATATAATTTTCATCTTAAAATATCTCACTAAAATATCTAGGGCATTTTTGTAATTTTCAAAAATATCTAGGGACATTATTGTCATTTTTATCTTAAGGGCATTTCTGTAATTTCTGATTTAAGGAAAGGGTAACATGGTCATTTCTCTTTAAACATTTCCTTAATGTCTCTAATTGATATTTCGCCCAATTAATTCAAATATAGACCAGCTAAATTTCTCATAATCTAATACTAACATCAATAGCTATGCAAGAATAATAATATTTTGACCATAATTTTTGAATTTTCAGGGTGTTACAGATATCATGTATACCCAAGTCTATTTCCTGCCGAATGAATGAGGTAGTCATCATGTGTGCCTACAATAGCAGCCACGATAGTCGATGTAGCGTCAATTAAAGGAATAGGCAACAGAGTTGCTACAAGGATTGCCATTAAGGAAACCGACATTCCTAATGTACTCTCTCCTTGTTTCAAACCATTCTTCTTGTTGGTTTATTGATCCATATCACGCATAGTAACCTTACCAGAGGGCAAATGCATAGACTAGTAAAACTTCAGCCATGATGCGAATCATTTCATCAATTCACCCACACAGATTCGTCCCACTAGGCGTGCCAATTTTGTAGTCGCATGAATTTTCAATGATTAACCGAAACAGATTTAATTACAACTATTTCAACAAGATTCCAAATTTTGAGTGATTGAATCAAGCGATTTGGTCATCAAGAAGGGAAATCCGTCTGTTGAACTTTTGTGGGATTTCAAGTTCCAAAAGAAAGTACTTGATTTAGGGTGAATCTTAACTAGAATATAAATAGACTAAAAGGAAAAGCTGAATTCGAAAGAAAGTAATAAAATCGGCAAAGGTAATCTAGAAAATAATTGCATTGATTGGTTAATTTTTGTTAAAGGTCCCTATAAACGTTTATGCAACAACTATTTATACTGTAAAATTAAACTAACTAAGTCTAAATCTTGTTTATCCACATTCATACATGAACCTCTTTCATTTTCAATTGATTCGGCTAGTTTATTTGTGTTTTAGCTAAGCAATCGTATGACGCATATCCCACATTTTAATTTTAGAAACCACTTCCTAGATCATGGGACCTTCATGTTCACAACTAATTTCATCCAAAATCTCGTGATTTTAGCCTTAATTCAAACTCTGACGCATTTATCTTCTGAGCTTCCTCTAAATTAAAAATTGGCCAAATTGTCTTCTATAAAGGTCGTATCTAATCATTTATCTAAACTAACAACCAAAACCCCCTTTTCGGCTAAGTATCTATTTCGACTAGTGCGTGTCAAAATTCCAAATTAGAAAAAATATGTTTCGACTAGCTAATAAGTGTCATATTTTAGTTATTTTAGGGATTATAATGCTAGCACTTATCTTTTGATTTTAGTAGTTTTCTTATAAATTTCTCTTAATCATAGTTGTTTTATATTTTGCATTTATAAATGTTGTTGTTTAAACATGGAAGATTCATCCTTTCATTTCTTATGTTTTGATGGTTATTTGTTGATTCCATAAACCAAGCCAAGATGAAGGGTACAAGGGTCATTTTTGAAGAATTTCAGAGTATCACTCACCCAGGCTAGCAATCAACTCGCCCAAGCTAGTGAGATTACTTCAGCTTGAAGAAACCAACATGCTTGGGCTATCTATCACTCGCCTGGATGAGTGACATAACTTTAGCATGAAGTAACCAGCTTGTCTGGGCGAGTTGATCTGGCACTTCTTGCACTGTTTCATTTAAAAGCCATGAAAATTGAAGAAAGAGAAGGACCAGAGCTAGAAACCATAGAAGAAGAACGCAAAGAAAGGAGATAGAAGAGAAAAAAGTGGAGCTCATATTGCAGAGAAGTAATGGTGGATTGCTTCTTTCATCATGTCTTCTGTTGATCTTGTACTCTACACAATGATCGGCTAGTTTCTCCAAAGGACTAGATGTAATCTTTGTACCCTTATGTATATCTTTTGATATTATATATATATATATATATATATATATATATATATGAATCTTTTTTACTCATTACTGGTGATTTCATTTTGTTCGTAATGCTTAATTCTATTTGATCACTAGTTTAATGAAATTGGATTCTAAGTTTGACTACTCTTAGAATTTGAACTAAATGAGTTTATTGTTTACATTACTTTGCTAGGAGTAGAGCATAATGTTTTGATTGCAAATAACACGAGATTAGTAATGTTGAGATATTTATTTGATATGCGAGGAATTGATATTCAGTAAATACTCTTAGGATTCTCAAATGCGGGGGATCGATTCAGGGTGATTTAATATGTGCATAAGTAATGTTAGAAAATGATTCATATGTATTAATATTATTTGGATACTAAAGGTATGAACGATGAAATTCAATCCTACGTTTCTCTTGAATTAATTAAATTCATTTTACTTGTTTTCATAATTTTCTGTATTTTTGACGCACTAATTATGTTATTTCTATTATTTCTGTTAAACCATGATATTTTGATTAATTTTTTTATACATAACTATTGAATTATTTACTTTTATCTGGAGAATCTGAGTAACTCAAATTCCCGTGGAGACGGTCTCTTTTATAAAATTTATAACCTGCGACGACATTGGTATGTTTGCTAAGAGTCTAACACTAGCCTTATCTCAACAAAATCCCAAAATAAAGATGAAAATTTGTGCCAAAAAGGGAAATCTACCTTGACTATGAGTTCCCAAGCTACTTCAAAAAGTGTTTGGTGTAGGTGAACAAAGAAGATAGGATTTTGCATGGAAGGTAATGGTTGAAAGGCTATAGAGGAAAGCGGTAAAGGAAAGCAATAAAGGAAAGCAGTAAAGGAAATGTTGTAAAGGAAAGCTTTAAAGGAAAGCAATAAAATGCCGAAACTGCAAAGAAAAGTGATAAAATAAGTGCAGAATAAAATAGGGTTGTGTTTTGGATTTATTGTGTGTTTGTAAAATTTGAGGTACAAGGCCTATTTATAAGCTAAGAAATCTTATGCATCTTGAAGTTAATGGGCAATTTATAAATTTGTGGTAGACACTTTTATCATGGCTTACAATTACTGCACAATTTGCTTCCTATTTTTAAGGAACCATGATCCTTTTTTCTTTTAATACTTCTGATGCACTACCCATTGACATGGTCTTCTATCATAATCTTTGCCAACTTATCTATCCACTTTTTCTCCATCAAAGTATTTCCCCTTGTTTATTTTATTTTTGTTACCAATAAATACCCCCTGCATATTTTAGCTTACAACAATAAAGGAAGTTGAATCAAGCTGCCATTATTAGTACTATATTAACTAAATCAACACTCACAATCATCGAATGATCATTCCTCCATTCACCAATGTCTATGACTCTTTTAGCTTTGATTTTATAAGCTATTAGATTTGGTAAAAATTAGGACTTTTTATACTTATGATTGCCTCTTGCTTTAACCATTGTTGGTTCTTCATCAATTTTGGCATTATACCCTCTTGCCAGTTGCTCTACTTCCCAATTGATACTTGTGGGAACATTTTCTGCATGTTACCTTGATCCCAAGCTAATATGGTTTGGATGTGACAATTCGAATCTTTTGAAACTAATGGGTTTGTAGAAAGTAGACTTATAATGTTTTACTACCAATGCTATATTTCCCCATCTACAAGTTTGTTGAAAGTAGACTCATAATGTTAAAATAACACAACAATATAGCTCTACTGGTTTGTAGAAAGTAGACTCATAATGATAAAATAACATAGCTATGTACCCCCCAGCTTCAATTGATCCAAAACACTCCAACCTTGTCTTATTTAGTTGGTGTAGTCTTTTGTTTTCATTGCTCAAGTTTTAGCTATTTCCATCTACCTTTTAACTTTTCTTACGGGACCTATCGAATGAATTCTGAAACAAGTTTTCCTCAAGCAGCACTTCCAGTTTTCAATGGGGAAAACTATGATCTTTGGGCCGTCAAAATGGAGGCCTACCTAGAGGCTTTGGATCTTTGGGAAGCTGTAGAAGAGGATTATGAAGTCCTTCCACTACCGAACAATCCCACCATGGCCCAGATCAATAATCATAAAGAGAAAAAAAAAACCCGAAAAGCAAAGGCAAAATCAAGCCTTTTTACTGGTATCTCTACAACTATCTTTACTAGGGTCATCACTCTCAAATCGGCAAAAACGATTTGGGACTATCTAAAGATGGAATATGCTGGAGATGAAAGAATTAGAAGCATGCAGGTGCTTAACTTAATGAGGGAATTTGAGCTTTAAAGGATGAAAGAGTTTGACACAATCAAGGAATACTCAGACAAATTGTTGGGCATTGCCAACAAGATATAGTTACTGGGTGATAATTTTGTAGATTCCAGAATTGTTTAGAAAATTCTGGTAACAGTGCCAGAAAGGTACGAAGCATCTATTGCTTCGTTGGAGAACACAAAATCTATCTAAAATTACTTTTGCAGAAGTGCTACATGCTCTCCAAGCCCAAGAGCAGAGAAGATTGAGTGAGGGAAGATCATGTTGTTGAAGGTGCTCTTCTAGCCAAGAGCCAACAAGCTAAAAACTATAAGAAGAATCAACCAGGCAATAGTCAGAGTAATGCAACTAATTACACAAAAGAAAGGGTGAAAAGAAAAGTTACCCACCTTGTCAGCATTGTGGCAAAATGGGTCACCCTCTATTCAGATGTTGGCAGAGACCTGATGCTAAATGCATCAAGTGCAATCAAATGGGGCATGAAGCAATCATATGGAAGAGCAAAAATCAGCATCAAGAGGAAGAAGCTAAGGTCGTTGATCAAGAGGAGGAGGAGGATCAACTCTTTGTGGCCAAGTGTTTTGCAAGTAGCGAAGAAAGTGAGAGTTGGTTGATTGACAGTGGTTGCAGAAATCATATGACCAATGACATGAAGCTTTTCAAAGACTTAAAGCCAACCAACATCACCAAAGTCAAAATAGGCAATGGTGATTATATTTCAATCAAAGGAAAGGGGACTGTTGCAATAACAAGTAGCTCAGGAACAAAGTTTATTCCTGATGTCCTTTTTGTACCTGAAATTCAACAAAATCTGTTGAGTGTTGGCCAATTGATTGAAAGAGGCTTCAAAGTTATTTTTGAAGACAATTTTTGCCTAATTAGAGATGCAGCTAATCAGGATATCTTTAAAGTAAAAATGAAAGGGAAAGGTTTTGCTCTAAATCCGTTGGAGGAAGAGCAAGCTGTTTTTCCAATCAAAGAAAGTATCACAGAAGTTTGGCACAAAAGGCTCGGGCATTATCACCACCAAGGGTTACTGCAAATGAATTCCAAGAGAATGGCAGCTGATTTTCCAGAACTTGATGATCACATACCAACATGCAAGGCTTGTCTATTCAGAAAGAAAAAAAAAAAGAAGCCATTTTTTAGGACAGCAAAAAGAGTCACTCTTAAGCTGCAGTTAGTCCACACAGATATATCTGGACCTAAAAAAACTTCTTCATTAGCAGTGGCTGGAGCGTTTTGGAAGTTCAAAAAATTAGTAGAAAATCAAAGTGGCAAGCAAATTCAGATTCTAAGATTTGATAATGGCAAGGAGTACACCTCAAAAAATTCAACCAATTTTGTGAGGAAGCTGGCATTGAGCATCAATTAACTACTCCTTATACTCCACAACAAAATGGAGAAGTGACTTAAAGCTATTGCAAGTCAGAAGATCAATTAGCAGATTTATTTACAAAACCACTTCTTGTTAGCAAGTTTGAGATTTTAAGGCAGAAGATTGGAGTTTGCAGTATCTAAAGCAAGGAGGAGTGTTAGCAGTTGTTTTTAGAACTGTTGTTACTTTGAGATTATCCATTTATTTTATTTTAAATAAGAAGTCAAAGTTTGTTTTTCATAGTTTTAGGAGGTTGTTCAGTTTGTTATGGATAGTGCCTTGATTAAAGGGCAAAATCTTATTAGGAAATCATATTGTCAATAGTTAGTTATTTTTTCAGCCTATATATATATATATATATATATATATGTAGGTTTTGAATTCAATAAAAATATTATCTTCCATCACACTCTCTATTTTATTCATTCTCTGCCATAATTAAAACCAACAGATTTGGACAACATTCTCATAACAAATTCGACTACCATGACTATAACTGCCAAATTGTAATCATAATCATTTGCTTATTCAAGCTTATCGTAATTTTCAATAGAGTCCAAGTTGACGGCTTCATTTCCCAACTAGATTCTCCTTTTTGCTTTTCAGTAATGATTTGTTGAATCCTAAATGCTTTGGATGTCAGAAGATTCAGGTTTGGACAATAATTTGTAAGCATAGTTGAGGGTGTATGTTACTCACGGCCATAGTAACATATTCTACTCCTGGAAGTTGTACCATACATTTGCTATTCAACATCCTAAATCTTTCTATGAAATTAGTAGTTGTTTCATCCATTTGTTGTTTCATATTTAGTAAGTTAGCTACCATGATTTAGGTTGAGGTATATAAAAATGAATATGAAAGACCCTCTCCATATCAACCCAACTTATTACTGAATTAGAGGGCAAAGAAGAGTACCAGGTGAAAGCAGTTCTTGTTAAAGATAGTGGGAACAATTGAAGCTTATGGTACTCATTTTAGTTTTCCTCTCCACATTGAAAAGTGAATCAGTTGATATGTTCCACCATAGACTTATCATCCTCGCCAAAAAAGGTTGTAACATCTGAAATTATAAAACCCCTCCACAGAGGCTTCATCTTATCAATCCACTCAGGATAAGGTTTTTAATATGTCGACTTGGTTAGCGGTTTTAGCTGAATGCCAGAACACTTTTTCATGGTTTCAACTAACATGCTTAGGTCAATCATTGAAGAAGTTGCTAATTGAGTCGCATTCTACATGACAATTGTCTCGGGTTGCTTCTAACATAAGGTCATAAGTTGAAATCCATGTTGATCAGCTAAGGTAGGTGGAGTAATACTCCATGGATGATTCCCTAAACCATCATCAACTATTTTGCAAACATGTATTTTACGTCTCTTGTAGTATATCCAGCACACCTAGAATTATTTTCTTGTGTAGTTATATCAGTAGCACTTGTATTAGGCATGACATACGACATACCAATATGTCCTACTGCACTGGATGACCTTCTAGCTAATTGAACCAACCCATTTTGCATGTTCTGTTGATTTGGTAGCTCATTCAGTACCTACCCCCGGGACAATCAGTGGCTAATGTACTTGTTTATGCTGAGAATAGGCTATATGACACCTGTTTAGTGAAATTCTAGTAGACCTACAAATTTTGTCCTGCATGAGCATAACTCAGTTGTACTACTTTTGGTCCTACCTCAACCTCATTCAGCTGACCTAGTTGATTCATACTTAGCTGAACTAGCTGATTTGAATTCAGCTAAACTGAATCCAACTAAACTAGCCGAAATAAATCCGATTGACCTAGCCGATATGAATTCAGTTGAACTAGCTTATCCAAATTCGACTGAACTAGGTGAACCAGTCCTCTCTAAACTGAATACGATTGGTCAAGCTAAACCAAATTCGACTGCCTTGAATTTGGCTGAACTAAAGGAACCAAATTCAAATGATATAGCTTATGCAAAACTCATTGACCTGAAATTGGTTGATGCAACGGAACCAATTGTGCCTGAACTGAATTCAGCTAACTAGGTTGTACCAATCCTATCAAAAGTTACTCGGTTGAACCCGTGGTAATGGTTTAGCATGAGTGTATGCCAATACCTATGTGGCTCTTACCGAAATCACATGACCTTGGTTCAGTTGGTCTATGTACCTATGTGCTATTGAAGTAGCTGAATTTTCTCTAAAATTCCCACACCCATTCTCAAATTCTTCAGCTTGCTAAAATTCATTGTGAGGCTTAGGCTTGATGACATCTACAAACCGTTTAGATAGTTGATACAAGAGATCATCTATCCCCATATTGATTTGTTGTTTTTCCATAGCGATTGTCATGATAGTAGGTTTGCCTAAGGATGTGCATATGCCATAGTAGATGGTGTACTAATTTGGGTAGGCATGTTCAGTACAAGTTGAGCAGTAGAAGAAGCTATCAAAAAAGTAGGCATACCGATGGTAAATGTCTTGGTGGCCTTACAAGAATCGTTTTTGTTTTGACCAAATTTCATGCTTTTAAGATTTCTCCCGTTGGATTTATGAATGTTTTCACCTATTTGGTCCCACCAGGTGAGCCAATTTATTGTCGTGTACAAATTCAAAGTCAATGAAAACACGTTTCGGGTAGCTTATCTCGACAAGATCCTAAATTAATCAAACTATTTGTGCCAAGAAAGGGAATATGCTTCTTGACTATGGGATTCCAAGCCACTCTGAAAAGCGCTTGGTGTAGTAAATGAAAAAGAAGGAAGAAGATAGGATTTTGCGTAAAAGAAAAAGGTTGAAAATTGTAAATAAAAGCCTATAGAATGAAAGCAATAAACCAAAGCGGTAAAGGAAAGTAGTAAAGAAAAAACTATAAAGGAAAGCAATAAAGGCTCAAAATGTTAAAGATAAAATGTAAGATAAAATAGGCTTGTGTGTGATTAATTGTGTTTTTAAAATTTGAAGTACAAAGCCTATTTATAGGCCAAGAAATCAAATACATCTTGAAATTAATGAGCAGTTTATAAAGTTGTGGTGACCCCTATTAAATCATAGCTTGCAATTGCTGTTCATTTTTTCTAGTCATGATTGGTAACCTCCAAAACTCCCCCCCTCCCCCACATCTCAAATGCATTTTGAATTCCAAACTGTTGCACGTACAACTTGTTTCCTATTTTTAAGGAACCATTATCTTTTCTTTTGATGTTTCTAATGCCCTACCCATTGACTTAGTCTTTTGTCACAATCTTAACAAACTTATCAACAATTTATCCATTCAGATATTTTTTTTTGTTACCAACACTAAGATTCTTGTCTAACTCAAATAGAAAAATCTATAAGATATTACTAAGTATATAATTGTATGGAAATCTACTAGCATTTGTAGAGCAATGAAAAATGTATACACTATTATCACAAGAAAGGGAAAATCTATACAACATTCAGGTAATTGAAGCCAAAAACAACTCATCTTGGATACTGGAAAACACCAGGAGCCACAAACAATGTGGGTCCAACAAATTATTTGTATTTTTCTCTTTTCTACTAGTGTTTTCCAATGACTAGAGGGGATGCTAACTCATTGAAGTCAGACATGTTAAATTTTGTCTTTTTGACCATCTAAATGTATGGACCTAACAAAAACAAGAACTTGAGAATGTTATGTTATTAAATATAAATATATGGACAGCTCAAATGAGCAGCTCATCAAGAAAAAGGGGTTTGGTGTTTGACCTATGCTCACATGAGCAGATCATCAAGAAAAGGGCTGTTGAATGGTAACTTGATGGCTCCAAAGGCTACTAGGAGTAATATAGCCCAAATTGGTAGAATCCATTGAAACATAAAAATTAAAATTCCTTTTCCTGCAACAATTTAAATAAAAAAAGGGAAAGAAAACAATTATTAAAAACTGGGTCATATTAACATTGTTTGAAAATGGAATTCAAAGATGAACTGCAAATGAAAGTATGAGCTAACATAAATAAAGCTTCAATACCTTATAAGTTATACTTGAGAATGAGGGGAAAAGTTAAAGGGATAACATTGAAAGGCAACCTAAAAGGAGTCATTAGCCATATATGTTTTTCTACATATTTTGTCAACATAATGGCAAAATAGTGAGAGATATAAAAACGGAGGCATTTTTGTTTGCCACCAAAAAAAAAAAAAAAAAAAAAAAACTTAGATTCATTTACTATAAACCCATGGATTGGCATGTTAAACCCACAAATCTTGAGGGAGATGCTAACCAATTAAAGTCAACTCTGGTCTAGTGCCACGCAAAAAAGAAAAAAAAAATTAATAAAGCTTTTCAAATTCACATTTACCATTGAAGGATTGCACTTGTCGTGGGTCAAGAGTAACAACTTACAAATCTTAATAGCTGATTAAGACTCACCCACCATGTTTTGACAATGAAAACTTAGTTGGCTACTGTAAACTAATGTAGTGTTTGTCTTGAGCACGAGGTTATTCAAAAGGTGTATTAATGATAAAAGCTTCCAATTAGAACATAGAAGGTAGGTTTTGGTAAATTTATAAATATTTATATTTGCACTCTTCTAAATTTAACAAAATTATATTCAATATCTCTCTTTTTTATATTATCTCACAATTAGAATAGACTAAAAATTAAAAGGATAAAAAATTTGAAAAATCAAATTTTTTTATTCAATCCGATAGAATGTTTTGGATTTAATTTTAAAAATCGAATTCAATCTGAACTTATATATATATATATATATATATATATATATATAATATCACTCATATTTTTGTTTTTATTTTTTATATATTTATAAAATTATCATATAATTTATACTTATCTATAAAAAATGTATTTTTAATTAAAATATTTATATACTAACTATTTGAGATAAAATGCATAAATATTCTATTGTTATTTATATAATAGAATATAAATAAAATATTTAATATTTTAAATTAATTTTTATTATATATTTTACCTTTTATTTAATATGTTCCAAAAGAAATAAAAGCAAAATTTAAAACAATAACTGATTCAATCTAAATCATTTAAAGTAGATCGGATTAAAATTTTGACTTATACTAATTGAATTATAAATCAACATAACCAAAATAATTAGGCCACATAATTTTTTTCTCTTCAAAGTCTATTAATTTAAGGGTAAATAGTCATTTTAGTCCCTAAATGTGTAAGGTGCTGGCAAATATGTCCTTGAAAGATAAAAATTTAAATTTTTGTCCCTGAAATTGAAAAAAATGTAACAAATTTTTCTCTCCGTTAACTTTCATCTTTAATATCAAAAATGAATTTGTTAGCACGCTACACATTTAGGGATGAATTTGTCAGCTTTCTACCCAAAATATAATTTAATCTTCATACTCTCCATTTTTCTAATTATTGCAAGGATAAAATTATAAACACTTAAAAATTTGGAAAACAAACATAAGTTAAAACAAACATAATAATAAGTATAATATTGATTAATAAGCATAGTTTGTATGTTGCTCTAAAATTTATATTGTAACAACATTAGATAATGATAAAATCAAGTTGAGTCTCATTTTTTAGGATTAATTTAATGATTTTGCAATTTTGTTTAAGTCTCATATTTTCAGTAAAGTACTGTCACATTAGAAATTTATTGATTAATAAGCATAATTTGTATGTTGCTTTAAAATTTATATTGTAACAACATTAAATAATGACAAAATCAAGTTGAGTCTCATTTTTTTGTAAGGATTAATTTAATGACTGTACATTTAATTTATTTGAACCTCATATTTTGGATAAATATTATCTCATATTTTTTCTTTGAAATTTCTGATATGACAGTATCTTATCCAAAATAATGAGACCCAAACAAAAATGTATAGTCATCAAGTTAATTCTTGCAAAAAAATGAGACCTAACTTGATCTTATTATTATCTGATGTTGTTATAATAGAAATTTTTAAACAATAAACAAATTATGTTTATTAATCAATATTATATTTATTATTATATTTGTTTTAACTTATATTTGTTTTTCTAATTTTTAAATATTTATTGTAATGTTATGTTTGTAATGATTAAAAAAAAAAGAATATAAATATTAAATTATATTTTAGATAGAAATGATTTTGTCCCTAAATGTGTAGTACGTTAATAAATTCGTCCTTGATAAGTTAATATTAATAGTAACGGACAAAAATTAACAGAGAGATAAATTTGTCACATTTTTTTTCACTCTCAGGATCAAAAATTTAAATTTTTATCTTTTAAGACAAATCTATCAGCACTTTACATATTTAAAAAATAAAATAATTATTTATCCTTAATATGTTAATTAGCGCTAGTACTTACTAGAAGAAGTAATTCTAGGCTCAGCATTGGTGGAGAGCCACTCTCCTGTCTCCCTCATCTTCTTCTGCACCTCCCCTTCCATTGCTTGCCCCAAGAACAAGTCCATCACCGTCTTCCGCATGTCTGAATCCCTGTTCATTACCCATCAAAACCAACATTCATATAAAATAAACTTGAAACATATGAATAATAAGTAGTTTGTCCGAGACCTACTCAATCTCGTTAAGTAAAATTTCGAGTTTAAGTCTGATAAATAAAAATATAAAATTAAAATGAAAGATTCTATTAAAGACAGTTAAACAGATTCTGGGAGACGGATTAATGATCGATAAATTGAGTGTATACTTTGCATTAATAACATTATTACTAAAATACGTTAAAATTTAAATATATGAAAATGAAGATGGAAGGTAGGTTACCGGAGAGGAGGGGGTTCTGTGTCTCTGAAGCTTCCAGCGCCAACAATGCGTTCCATTTGCATTACAGAAGGCTTTGGGGCTCCATTCCGAAGCCTGTTTCTGCGGGGTAAAGGTTTTGTGGCGGGAACTGGTATTGAAGGTTTGGTTTGATCAGAATTGTTGTTCTGGGGAAGAGTGGCATTAGCCACAATGGGTTTGGTAATAGTAGAAAGGTTAGATAAGCAAAACATGGCGAGTCTCCGTGTTTTCTGTTAAATGTTTATTCAAAACGCCTCGCCATACAAAATGCAGGAAATGGATAAGACCACGCCAGTCTTAAAATATCTGCAAGTCAGCAACACTTTAAATATCTCCAACACTTTTTTCTTTTAAAGGTATTTAGGTACCTTAAATTTTATCTCTTTTATTAATAAATTTTAAACTTTAATTTTGTCTCAATTGATGCTAAATTTTATCCTTTTTGTAAATAGATATCATAAACTTTAAATTTGTTTCAATCAGTAGTTAAACTTTATCTCTTTTGCTCATAGACACCTAATTTTAATTTTATCTTAATTAATTCTTAAAATTAACTTCTTTCATAAAAAATATTTTATGTTAAATTAGAGTTAAATTACTAAAAAAAAATCTCAAATGTATATTTATTTAATCTCAATTTTTTATTAATTTTAACTTCATAAATCACTTTCTCTAACATTAAAACATAACAGAATTTAGAATTAAAAAAATCAAATAAAAACTTCTATTATTGTTATTATTTTCCCTTTATATATATATATACACATATATATATATACACACACATATATATATATATATAGGATAAATTGAATGATTAACATTTAAGATAAATAAATAAAAAAATCCGTAAAAAGATAAATTTTAAAGATCAATTAAAATGAAATTAAAGTT
>PYAF01004693.1:66080-78511 GCA_007407185.1 Glycine tomentella | reverse complement strand
TATTCATTCAAAACATCATTCATTAACTAAAATCAAGTCACTTATTCTAATAATCATTTTATTTAGCAATCTTTAACTCTTTAAGGCGTTTCATCAAACATTTAGCATGCAAAGCTTAATTTCTTATGAAAACAAGTAAGAATCCTCATGTAATTAACATTCAAACTTGGCTTATCATAAACTTCCCCATACATACCTTTTTTCTCCTCCTAAAAGCTTAATAAACTTCCTCCTAAAAGCTCCTAGATCCCACGTGAGGCTTCAAAATGCTAGGGTTTTTGTTCTTTGAAAGTGGAAGGGTGATGGAGGAGGTTGGGGAAGCTTTGGGAGGATTGATTCCTCTATTTTCGTGCCTTGGGAAGCTTAAATAATGTTCTCAGCACCGCCTTCACTCACCCAGGCGACCAAAAATTGCCTGTACCACTCGCCTGGGCGAGCAGCCCATTTTCTAGAATTTTCTGTCTTAGTAAAAAATTAATTTCTCACGTTCCAGACTTTATTTGGACAATCCCAACGGTCAAAAGTTAGATATATGGGTTAGGAAGATTTCTGTAAAATTTGAAGAAGATCCAACGGTTAACCAATCTATGATGATGATTTTACTAAAATAGATTTTCAGATTAAATTCAAAATCACTCGATTACACGCAATTCAAACAACCTCCACATAACTTGACATGTACGCATACTCTATACACTTAGGGATGGGAACAGAAGTTTTCTTCTTTTTATACCCTTGGATGCTTAAGAAAGCCTTATTCCACATATGGCTTTTTGTCACAAACTATTCCTATAGTCTGTTATCTAAGAATATTCTGTATTTCCATCATGAAAACATCTATTCAAAATATCTAAGGGTGTTCTTGTCCTTTCTAAAATATTCAAGGGCATTTAGGTAAATTTCCATTCTAAAATATCTTTCTTAAAATATCTAAGGGTAGTTTTGTAATTTTCAAAATATCCAGGGGTATTTTTGTCATTTTGACCTCAAGGACATTTCTGTCATTTCTAATTTACGGAAAGGGTAATATGGTCTTTTCCCTTAAACATTTCACCCAAATAACTCAAATATAGACTATCAATTTGCCTAAGACTTGCTTTAATATTTAACTGTAGTTCTAAAATTTTGGGGTGTTACATGAGTGGTTACGAAATGGGGTGGGGATCACATTTGCTTAAATGAGCACATTTCTCAGGATCACAGACAACTTAATGCTGATGTTATTGTTTCACTGGTACTAGCTACGTTATTGAATGACATCATAATAATGTTTTTGTTTACTTTATTAATGTTTACATCACATTTTTCTTAGGGATGATTAGGCATGATCCATCATGTTCAATTGGACTAGTCCAGGAGAGGATAACGCATTCTTTTGGATACAAAGTTTCATATAGGAAAGCATGGTATGCAAAACAGAAAGCAATGGCAATTATGTATGGTGATTGGGAGGAATCATATGCATTCTTGCCGAGATGGTGTGACTATATGTTTCGTGTTTCACCAGGTTCTGCTTATAATATTCAAACCAAAGATTATTATGTAGGTCATAGAATATTTGGTCATAAACGCGTGTTTCACCGTATTTTTTGGACCTTTAGACAATGTTGTGAGGCTTTCAATTTTTGTAAACCGGTTATTCAAATTGATGGCACTCATTTATATGGCAAGTACAAGGGAAAGTTGTTCATTGCCACTGCTCAAGATGGTAATAATGAGTGTTTGCCACTTGCATTTGCTATTGTTGAGGGTGAGCTACTGCAAGCTTAGGAATACTTTCTGCATAACATTCGTGTTCATGTTACAAGCAAGAAAAATATTTGTCTTATTTCTAATCGGCACCGAAGCATACTATCTGCAGTTGAGAGACACCCTGGATGGCAGCCACCGCATGCTTATCATGTGTTTTGTCTTCGTCATATTGCTAGCAATTTTAATCAAAAGTTCAGAAATGAAAATTTGAAGAGGGCCTTAATGAATTTAGGTATGTTGCACCAACACTTATTATGTGGATGAACATATTTACTGAATTATAATCAACATGTATGTGTGTGCAGGTTATACTCCTTCTATGATTGATTTTGAGGTTGCCTTTGCACGTTTTCGTGATGCTAGTCCTGAGGTTGCAGAGTGGATTGATAACATCCCGAAGGAAAAGTGGATGCGTGCATATGATGTTGAGGGGCGAAGGTATGGGCATATGACCACAAATTTGTCAGAATCAGTTAACAGAGTTTTAAAGGGTGCAAGAAACATGCCAATAACCGCTTTGGTTAAACACACATATAGCAGATTGGTAGAATATTTTGTATGCCGGGGGCAATCAGCTGCTAACCAATTGCAAGGGGAACATTCTCTTTGTAAAAATGTCGTTGCTATGTTGAAGGCCAACGAATCTACTTCTACTTGTCATTATGTTCGTACATATAATGTGGAACAATCTGAATTTGAGGTTGGTTGATGGTTATGAAAAATTGTTTTCTGTTAACCTCGTTGAACGGTTCTGTCAATGTGGGAAATTTAAGGCATTCAAGTATCCTTGTAGTCATGCCGCAGCAGCCGCTTTGCATGTTTGTCAGTCACCGACTATGTATGTGGATGACGTATTCCTTGTGACAAATTTGATGAACGCGTATTCATTTCCATGGCATCCAATTGGTAACGAGCAAGCAATTCCACCGAGTGCAGATCCAGTACTCATACCTAACAAGGAAATGTTGCATGCAAAGGGTCGCCCTAAGGCAACTAGAATACGCAATGAGATGGATGAAGTTGAGACTAGCCAAAGTCGTGTTAGGTGTGGTATATGCAGATTACCTGGGTATAACTGTCGCAATTGTCCTAGTCGTCAATCTACCAACCCGTGACTACTGGAACTTCATATGTTACCCTTTTAGTTATGGTATTAGTTGTTGTCTTATGTGTGTCTCCTAGTCGTCAATGTTCTTCATGATAAACATCAATTTGATTATCTTTGCATGTTCACTTATTATGGTATTATTTCTTGTGTTATATGGGTAAATAAAAGCAATAAAAATGCTTCCAGAATGCCATCAAAACCATACAAATACCCAAACATGCCAACAATGTATCAAACATAGTTCATAAAATCCCTACAATAGTCCAAACTAGTAAGAAACGAAAACACACAAACACTAAGCTGAAGATGGTGGCCACTGGTTATGACGAGCTTGCCGATTAGGCAATCTACGTCTACCACGACCACGCTGATACTGTGGAGTAGGAGTATGTGCTGCAGGTGCCTCAATAGTCGTAGGTGGAAATGCCTCATGTGGGATTCCTGTATCATGACCTGCTTCAGCAGCTAATGGAAAATCAAAGTTACTATACATTGTGTCAACATTAGCATCATCCTAAGTATTACCTCCCTGACTACTGTTTCCCCCATGTTCCCACTGTGGCGTTTGGACTGGACTATGCTGAGACGACAGCCCTGCTAGCATGTTTGTCAGGGTCTGTGTCTCCCAGGGAGGCCAGCAAGTGTCTGCCTGAGTCTGCTGGTCCGACTGCAGGGGATGAAAATAGGTCTGCTGAATACCATATTCTTGACCTAGAAATGGTGGCCTAAAATATCCGACAGTCGTAGGAGGCCTAGGTTGAGGAATAGGCTTCGAAACAGGTGCAATAGGTCGGCGACGACGGCCCAATCCTCGTCCCTCTTTGGCACAACGGCCAACATCTAGCGATAACTGTGATTCCGGAGGAAGCTGCGTCAATGGTGCCATTGGACCTGGTTCCTCCACCCGAGCAGTTTCTTTCCAAACACCAATAAGGCGAGCCACCTCGCCATGCACATAATGCAACCCATGGTTAGGAAATTCATCATCTATGGTCACAAAATACAAATTCTCTAACCCATCAATCTGTAAATCAAACCCTTTCATAAACAAAAATATATGTAGATACTAAAAAAATCATTTAAAGGAAAGAACTTACACAACGATGTTGTGAGGCACCCCGCTTCGTCACGTATCGCTTGCCGCACATTTGATACCAACCCATGTACTCGTGGTTTGACGACATAAGACCATGTATTGCAGGAGGCACTTCAACATGATCAGCTCGCCTATTCCATCTCTCTATAAATTTTCTTAACCTCTGAGGCCAATTTTCCTGGGGTTTACTTTGAAGCGTAAAATCATGAACACCTTTCAATTTCCCAGGCCTATGAGGTATCGGCTAGTCCCGTCCAAATTGCCTCATACACCTATCAGGCTGTGCATACTCGGCAATGTGAAAACAAATTATTGGTGTCCGAGCCATCCACAAATGAATTGTGTTAATAGATGCACCCATGAAGTCATAATCACCATACGGTTACCAAACAACCGACAAAATGCACACATATGAACAAATCATTTCGTAGGTCGACACATACTTCATATTCTGCATAACATATTTCATTAATTAAACATATCTTATCTCTGGTTAAGGTGTATAGTTTGTCATGATACCAATTCAATGAATTCAATCTAAACCGACCAACACCATTAAATCTATTATGAAGGTTAAACATTAAATTGTTAATTAATGTCCACATAATCTATATGGCTACTTGAACTGCAAGAAAATAAATATACATGTGTCCAAAGTGTCGGTCCACCTCATGCGTAGATGGCAAAGGGGGCGCAATAGATGGAAATCGGAGCCATGCCCAAATCTGCAGCAAAACAATGCAACCTCCTATATCTTTTCTATCTGGGTCTATACAATCACAGAGCTGTCTAAACAAGTGTGCCAGTACTGCAGGCCCCCAGCTATAGGATCCAATGTCAGCAAAGTCACCCGCAAGTAGGGCAACGTATCAACATCCTACTACGCTCCCCCCCACCGGTCACAAAGGATCCAAGATCCTAACATGCGAGCGATGTGAGCCTTTGTGAAGTATATGACATTCTGGTGATGACCAGCAACTGCATCCCATGACGGATACACTCTGTCAAAATATGATAACCTCACATTGCTAGAGGTTAGCTCGGTGGCGGGATCAGGTCCGTTACCGAACACCTGATTACATAATTCTGGCCAATCAGCGTGTGTCTGTCTGGTAACAACTTGCCCATTAGTAGGCAACCCTAGTATTCTAGTGACATCTTCCAATGTTATCATCATCTCACCCTGGGGCATATGAAAAGTATGTGTCTCTGGCCGCCACCGCTCGACCATAGCACTAATAAGGGTAGCATCAATCTGAAAAATATAAGTCACGTATCAATATACATATTATAACAACATTCATTTTAAACATGGTTAACATAACAAGATTGGTTAATAGGTACTAGCATGTATAGCATTCACATGACATGTATGAATCCAGCCTAAGTCAAATACTGGGCTACTACGTCTGGAATATCCTCGGCTGGGGGCCAGCAGTGGGTCTACATCCGCAATGAATCTTCAACAGTCTCTGTGTTCTGTCATTCCAAACTAACTGTGAAATATGCGTACGCTGTCTACGCCTCCTAAGGACATCCCATCTATATGGTCCGTGAAGCACATGGGTAGTGGGATCTGTAGGCTCAGCCTTATGGGCAGAACCAGAATGAGGTGACTCCGATGGCGATGACTCAGCTATAATAATATACTACATTTTTCATATAAAGAAGCTTCAAGTTAAACACTACATTTGATTATATTAGTGACTCAGATCTTACTACGTATCCTAGGTTATTTTTGCCTCTCTCTCCACGGTTCACAATCAAGCAAAACAAAAAACCTCTTATCTCATTTCTGAAAGTTGATTACAAAATAAATCTAACTACAAAGATCTTCAATTTTCATCCTAATCATTGAAATTAATTACAATGCTAGGTAACAAATAAATATTTTTGCCCTTTTTATATTAATTAGTTTACAAGTTATATATAAAATAATTTTTAATCAATTGATAGTCTCAAAATATTTAAGATTAACAATTCATGAAAATTAAATTCTTAATTATTATACAACTTTTATGTTTCAGATTATTTTTTCATAAATTATTTTCGCTAAAATTTAAATATCATAATTGATTTAATTTTTTTTAAATTTATCATAACCTACGTCACTAACAAATAATATTCAAAGGCAATAAATATATTCTACCTTAGGTCACTAACAATTTTCTACATATCACTAACAAATAATATTCAAAGGCAATAAATGAATTCTACCTTAGGTCACTAACAATTTCCTACGTATCACTAACAACCTAAACCCTAAAACCTAATGTATGTAACTAACAACCTAAACCCTAAAACCTAGGTCACTAACAATTTCCTACATATCACTAACAACCTAATAAAAAACAACCTAAACCCTAACAATTTCCTGCATTAATAATAATTTTTTCTAACAATATATTAATATTAATTTAATGTAATCTATAAAATAAATATTTAAATACTTACTTGAGACAGAGTTTCCTTACAAAAATCTTCAAATCAACCCAAAACCTAGAGAGAAGTGAGAGAATACACTTTTAGAGAGAGGAAGAAACTCAAAAAGTGAGTTTGAACAGCAAAAACGGGACTTATATATCCCTGCAAGGTCGCGCCTGGCCCAGGCGCCTCTCCAACCTTATCACGCCTACCTCAGGCACAATCCAGTCCCTGTTGCGCTCTCCTCAAGCGCCACCCAGCTCGCGCCTGCCCTAGGCGCCACTTCAACCCTGTCACGCCTCCTTCAGGTGCCACCCAGCCCCTGTTGTGCCCTCTTTGAACATGTTTGATCACATCCTACAGAGACGCAACTCAACACGTCACTCCGAAGCGCCACTAACTGCAATAGACTCGTAAATATCTTTAAACCTGCAATATATTGGTAAATTTGTTTTAAAATTGCAATATTTAAATTTTTTTGCCCTTCTTTTTAAGACCTGCACTGCTCTAGCAGCCACAAGTACTGAATGGTTCTCACTATCCATACTCAGATTATACAGTATTGCAGCTTGCTTCCACAGCCCTATCACTGCATTCTTCTATCAAATTCTCCAATGAAAATATTGCTTCATCAGAAACAACAGTTGTTTACTGTGCTTTTGGGGAGAATGATGTTTTGATCTGTTCCATGAGTCTTGGGATTGTCTCGTAGAGAATAACTTCCACATTGATTGGATAGAGGCTCGTGATGGAGCCAGAGAGAGAACATATTTTAACTAGGCAAGCAGTTACCCACTCTTTATTGTGGAGGGGAATGCTGGACCTAAGGATTCCCCGAAGCAAATCAATGAATTGCGAGGAGTTTATTTTGTGGCGGAATTGCTCACGATCGAGTAGTCTTGTCAATAACCGGGATGCTGCAGATATTGCAAGACCAGATTCTTCAAATTTAATTGCATATGCTTTAGAAAACTGATCTTCTACGTCAGATTCCATGTCAGCTGCATAGACAACAAATTATGAGAAATATTTTGATTTCAGTGAAGGTTTCTGATAAATAATTAGTATTAGAGATCAACATTATATGTTTGCATATAATGTGTGTCAAGCTGAATGCATATGCTATATACATTATATATACCATCTTGAGGAGAAGTCTTGAGATATCGAGGAAATATAGTGGATATACAAATAAGGTGTATTAACCACTTATGTAATTAGGAAAATAAAATACGCTATCTTCCCTTTAGATAGACTGATTCTAGTCTTTAAATTTATGAGATTGATTTTTAGCCTTATATAATTTATAAATATGGTATTTTATTATGGAATAAGCACATCATTCTCTAGTCTCATCTGTTAACAACAAAATTTCATGGCAAACGGAATTAGGATTTGTATGCATACAAGAGAAAAAAATACAAAGTAAAAAAATAAATGATGACAAATAACCTATAAGCACCTAACTGAGAATCCAAATCCAACAAGACTTATTCAACAACAATGGCCTGATCCCGGTAGGTGAGGATCTAAAAGAACTTTGATAGGGGTAGGAGGTGGGGTCAATATTATAAAAGGAGGTAAAATTAGTATATAGCTGTTATTAGATTACTGGACAATTAGAAATAACTAACTGCTAGAGGAGAGAGTTATAAATAGGAGGTAGCAGTGAGAGAAGATGTACATGAAAGGTAGTTAGGAGGGTTGTGACTTCGAAGATCACTGTATTCACTGGAGATTTCTCCATTTCTTAATAATAAAAGCTCTATTTTTCCTTTTTGCCTGAACCAGTTATATCAACTGGTATTAGAGCTTGATTCTTGGGGCTGTGGGTGTGAATGGGTTTGAAAAATAACCAGAAAATGGATGCGCAAATTGAAGCTGTGGAGAGGGCCATGGAAGAGACTCACGAGGCAATGGAGACAAACCGAGAGGTTATGGAATCGTGACTAGGCTCAATTAAATTGATGTTGTAGAAGCTGTAGGAGAAATATGGAGGGAGAGGCTGTAGGAGCCAATTGGTGGAGGAATCTTGAGAGAGGACCCACTTGGGTGGGTGGCTAAAATTCAGAGATATTTCAGATTGCAAGCAGTGGCTGAGGAAGATAAACTGGAAGCTATTCTGGTAGCAATGGAGGGTGAAGCTTTGGCTTGGTTTCAATGGTGGGAATCTTGGAGCACCAATCAATCTTGGGAAGGCTTTAAGTTGGCTGTCACCTAGATATTTCAGGCGGCTAATTTAGGCAGCCCGTTTCAGGTATTACTATCCCTTAAGCAAGAAGAAACAATGCAGGGGTATATAGGCCTGTTTGAAAAACATGTGAGGGCTGGAAAAGGGTTGAGAGAACCTTTCTTGATGGAAGTTTTCATTAAAGGGTTGAGGAAGGAAATTGGGTCTGAAGTAAGGTTGCATGAGCCTAAAAGTTTGATGGAGACCATGGTAAAAGCAAGACCGGTGGAGGAAAAAAATAAGATGGTGGGTAATCTATCAAGAAGTAGCAAAGGGGTTCAATCTTTTCAAAGACCCAGTTTCTTGGGTACAAGAAATGGGTTCGTGGGTCCCAGAACTGGAAGGGAAATAGGGAATGGCAGCAACCCAGTAGCAAAGGTGGGGAGCCAATAGGGGAGTAAAAACAGGAGGAGAAGATGGGAGAGGTAGAAGGAATTTTCAAAGGCTAACCCATGTGGAAATTAATGAAAAAAATGAGGAAGGGGGAATGTTTCACATGTGAGGGGAAGTATCATCCCACCCATGTGTGTAAGAACAAACAACTGAAGGTGATGATCTTGGAGGAAAAAGAAGAAGAGGAGGACAACAAGATTCAAGGGGAGGAGAGAGATGAAGAGGATGAAGAATTGCACTAGCTATCTTTGCATAGCATTGAAGGTTTCACTACAAAGAAATCTTTAAAGCTGTAGGGAAAAATTCAAAACAGAAAGGTGGTGGTATTGATTTATTGTGGAGCCACTCACAATTTCATCTTTATGAAATTAGTGAAGGAGCTGGCATTGAAGGTTACTCCAACAAATCCTTATTCTATGGAGGTTGAGGATGGCCACAAGGTAAGGTGTCAAGGGGTGTGCAAGGCTTTGTCTCTTGAGTTGCAAGGGTAACAAGTTGAGCAAGATTGCTACTTGTTTGAGTTAGGGAGAGCTGATGTGGTGTTGGGGATAGAATGGTTGGCTGGTTTAGAAGAGGTGGAAGCAAATTTTGAAAAATTAACTTTGGCTGTCAAGGTTCAGGGTAAGAGGGTGATTTTGAAGGCTGAACCTCAGTTGATCAAGGCTGCCATTAGTTTGAAGTTGATCAAGGGTACTATGCTGGAGGAGGACTAGGGGTTTTGGGTAGAATTGAAAGCAGTGGAGGGGTCTGACAGTGCTGAGACAGTGCCTGCTGCAGTAAGTCAAGTGCTGGAACAGTTTGAGAAGGTTTTTAAGGAACCTCAAGGCATGCCACCTCATAGAGAAAAGGATCATGCAATCACCCTTAAATCTTGTAATTCTATTCCCAATTTGAGACCGTATAAATATCCTCATTACCAAAAGGATGAAATAGAAAGATTAGTGAAGGAGATGTGGACTGCTGGAATTATTAGGGCTAGTACTAGTGCTTTTGCTAGCCGTGTCATTTTGGTTAAGAAAAAAGATGGAAGTTGGAGGTTTTGTGTGGATTATAGGGCTCTAAATAAAATTATTGTTCTAGATAAGTTTCCAATTCCAATTATAGAAGAGTTGTTGGATGAGATTGGGAGGGCTGAACGGTTTTCTAAATTGGATTTGAGGGCTGGGTATCATCAGATTAGGATGAAGGCTGAGGATGTCCACAAGAAAACATTTAGAACCCATGAAGGTCACTATGAATTCTTAGTGATGCCTTTTGGGTTGACTAATGCTCCTTCAACTTTTCAAGCCCTTATGAATGAAGTGTTGATGCCTTTCCTAAGGAAATTTGTATTGGTTTTTTTTTTTCTTTTTTGATATTTTGGTATATAGTTCTGAATTGGAGGAACACACCAGACATTTGAATGCAGTATTGCAGGTGCTGCAACAGCAAAGGTTGCATGTAAACAGAAAAAAAATGCACTTTTGGGAAGCAGTCTTTGGAACATTTAGGGCATTTAATTTCTAGAAAAGGAGTGGAAGCAGATCCTAGTAAACTAGAAGCAATGGCTCAGTGGCCTGTGCCCAAAGATATCAAAGGATTGAGGGGGTTCTTGGGGCTGACTGGATATTACAAGAGGTTTGTGAGGGGTTATGGGAAATTAGCTCAGCCTTTAAATGCTTTGTTGAAGAAAAATTCTTTTCAGTTGAGTGAAGAAGCTACTAGCTCTTTTGAATAGCTTAAGGCAACCATGCAGGGTCTGCCTATATTGATGGTGCCAGATTTTTTTAAGCAATTTATCTTAGAATCTGATGCATCAAGTACAGGGTTAGGAGTTGTATTATACAAGACAATAGACCCTTGGCCTTTTGGAGTAAGGCTTTATCTGAAAGGGCACAGCTCAAATCAGTGTATGAAAGGGAGTTGATGGCTATGGTGTTAGCTGTCAAGAAATGGAGGCATTATTTGTTGGGAAGAAAGTTTATAATCAGAACTGACCAGAGAAGTTTAAAGTTCTTGAATGAATAGAAGCTGTTGAATGAGGAGCAGTTTAAATGGACTACTAAACTCATTGGATATGACTTTGAAATCCAATACATGCCTGAAAGAGAAAACATAGTGGCAGATGCACTTTCTAGGCAATTTTCTTTCTCTGCAATCTCTCTGGTGCAGGAAGCTGAATGGGGAAATTAGGCGAAAGAATTGTAGAATGATTCACAGCTATATGGAATTTATCAAGGCCTGTTGACCAAGACAGTAAATAAACCAGGTTATGCTATTAAGGGAGATAAATTGTATCATAAGGAGAGGTGCTGTCCAGAAATTCCTCTAGGATTCCTGTACTTTTAAAGGAATTGCATGATTCTCCTATAGGAGGACATTCTAGTTTCTTCAGAACTTTTAAAAGGGTGGCTAGTGTGGTCTATTGGCAAGGAATGAAGAAAGACATTAGGGAGTATGTAGCTGCATGTGAAATCTGTAAGAAAAATAACACTAGCACTCTGGTTCCAGCAGGGTTGATTCAGCCATTGCCTATTCCAACTAAGGTATGGACTGATATATCTGTGGATTTCATTGGGGGTTTGCCAAAAGCTCAAGGGAAAGATTCTATCATGGTAGTGGTGGATAGATTGACCAAGTATGCACATTTCTTTGCTTTTGAGTCATCCTTATTCAGCTAAGGATGTGGCTGATGTTTTCATTAAGGAGGTGATCAGATTACATGGGTTTCCTTCTTCCATATTATCTGATAGGGATAGATTATTCTTGAGCTTGTTTTGGAAAGAGCTGTTTAGAAGAGCAGATACTCAATTGAAAATGAGTATTACCTGTCATCCACAAACGGATGGGCAATCTAAAGTTGTTAATAGATGTTTGGAGGTTTATTTGAGGTGTTTAACAGGAAACAAACCAAAAAGGTTATAACGATGTCATTTATTTCCTTATTTTTTAATCTAGTACGTTGTTTCAAAGTTTTACTGGCTACGTTTGTATTTTAAATTACGCGATTTGGTTATGTAAAATCTTATTCTAAATAGAATGCCATCAAATGTTTCAAGTAATTAACATACGTTTAAGTGTCGTAGTTCGAGTACAGTCATCCATAATAGATACAAACCAACATTAAAATAATACAGACCATCAAAATAGTGTCATACGAGGTACAGAACTTCAACAAGTAACATCATCAAACGGTCAACCACTCATCAAACCATAATACAGCATATATATCATCCAACAGAACACCCATCTCCTTCCTTTAATGCTCTCCTTAGATTACTGTTCCTCTGCTCGCCCAAATAGATTGGGGTCATCACAGGTGTCAAACCACAGACACAACTCGGGTAAGTATTTAATAAACATGATTAGATAATTGACAGAAATTGAAATAACATCACAGACAATTAATGAATAAATCATCATTTCTAAACAGACCCAGATTCATGGGA
>PYAF01004693.1:55720-65980 GCA_007407185.1 Glycine tomentella | reverse complement strand
TGCTGTCCAAGTGGCCTTATTCCACAAGATTCTAATATTTTCTTCAGCTTCTTGGAGGTGCACGGCCAGCTTAAGGTTCCTAAGGCTAATGGGTTTTAATGAAACTTATTTAAGTGCTTTAAAGCTTGTTTAAGTAATTGAGTTATGGTTAAAAGCTTTAACATTCAAATTTTATTTTATGTCTTGAAATTAAAGAGTACTTAGTATAAACTTATTTTCATAATTTAGGAAAGTCTTATTTCAAATTTGTTTTCTAAAATTATTTAGAAACTAGATCAAGTTATAGTAAAATTTTTTGAAATGCTTCTTAACTTTCTTTTTAATATCTTTCTCTAAATTCTTATTGGTTGATTTTGTTTCTATTAAAATGTATAGACCTATTTATTTAAAATCTGTAATTAAAAGAAAATTTCCCAGATTACATCTTTCCCGATTCTGTGTTTTCTGTGTTTTCTATAACTCAGATCAGTCTGCAATCTAATTTTTCTGAGTTATTTTTCAAAATCTAATAATTTACATTTCATAATTTCTTCACCAAAATATGTTACTACTGTCTTATTTAGAAGCATACTGAATTGGTGTCAGGCATTTAGAATCTTACTGTGGTTTTCTAACTTTATCAGAGGTAACAGGATATTTTGGTCATTTGTGCAATTGTTCAGGGGCATTTTAGTCATTTGTCCTAGGGACCTAATTGGCATCTGTAAAAGTGTGCAAGGATATTTTAGTCATTTGTCTAAGAATGCATAATTATAAGAAAATGCACAGATATAATGAATTAGGAGGGTGTTACAAAGGTGGCCTGATATGCTAGCTTGGGCAGAATTCTAGTTCAATTCTAATTACAATATCTCTTTTAAGATGTCTCCTTTTAAGGCCTTGTATGGACAGGAACCTCTGGTTTTAATTAAGGGAGATGATATTCCTTCTAAACTACAGGAAGTGAATCAGCTGAGTAAAGGTAAAGATGAGTTGTTGCAGGAGTTAAGGGTGAATTTATTGAAAACACAGGATCAGATGAGAAAATATGCTAATAAGCATAGAAGGGAGGTGGTGTTTCAAGTGGGGGATTGGGCATTCTTAAAGCTACAGCCATACAGAATGAGATCATTGGATAGAAAACCCAATGAAAACCTGAGTCCCAGATTTTATGGCCCTTATAAAATCATCCAAAGGGTAGGGGAGGTTGCTTACAAGTTGGAATTACCAATGGGCAGTATGATACACCCTGTGTTTCATGTTTCCTTGCTCAAGAAATCCATCAAGGCCACTTGTTCTCCTCAACCTTTACCAGCAGATTTGAGGGAGGATGGGGAGTTACAAATGCAACCCAAGAGGATATTGCAGCAAAGAATGACAGAATCTGGAAGACAAGAAGTGCTGGGGAAATGGAAGGATCTACCCCATCATGAGAACAGGTGGGAGGTAGCTGATGAAATGAAGCAGAATTTTCCTAAATTGGACCTTGAGGACAAGGTCCATCTTGAAGGGGAGGGTATTGATAGGGGTAGGAGGTGGGGTCAATATTATAAAAGGAGGTACAATTAGTATATAGCTGTTATTTTGCTGTTATTAGATTACTGGACAGTTAGAAATAACTAACTGCCAGAGGGGAGAGATATAAATAGGAGGTAGCAATGAGAGAAGAGGTACCAGGTAGTTAGGAGGGTTTTGACCTCGAAGATCACTGTATTCACTGCAGATTTCTCCATTTCTCACTAATAAAAGCTCTGTTTTTCCTTTTTCGCCTGAACCAGTTCTATCAGACTTGTTCCATCTTATAAGATTGGACAATGATAGACCATATATTTTTTGGTTTCTCACCGTTATTCTCTTTTGGAGACAATTATTTCAAGATACGGTAGCCACTAAATCTAACCACCTCTCCTAATGGGAACTCAAACCTTGATTTACCATATCACTGTAGGAGACTAGTTGCTTCGCTGGGAGGTGGAGACTCAGGGTGTGGTCGCTTCGGAGATAGGAGGGCATGACGTTCACGATAACCAATGAAGGCTTTCCGCAGCTCGTGGTACTGATCATGGGAGAACGAAGAGATGCTGCAGTGATAAAGGAACCAAAACTGTTTAGAACATAGAAGAAGGGCAGTGAACAGAAAGGTCAACCAGGGACAGTAAGTCCTCGATGGAGAACAACTTTCGTTATTCCTTTGTCAATAATAGTCTACTCTGATACTGTGTAAGAATTATTTATTGTTGTGTGTTGTTCAAACCACACGAAATACTCTTATTTATAATGAATGAGGTTTATAAAATAAATAATAAAACAAAATACTTAGTAATGAAAATAATCTCATACTAAATTGTTGTAATTAAAACATATTAAATCATATATTTCACATGATCTAATAAGTGTCAGACCAAGATCAGTTAGTTTAAACCACCCTCTTCCTTGGTTATGTAAGAACAGTTCACCAACTTTCAGATATGCAAATGTTCCTTGGTTATGTAAGAACAGTTAACCAACTTTTGAATACGCAAATGCCTAGTGGAACAGTGTCTATATCGCAAGTGACCACACAACAAATTGCTTTCATCCAGAGGTAGCTGGTTTGCTCTTAATTATAACTCTAAACCTGTAAGCGTGAACTTGTAATCCTCATTGTAACAATTGATATATTCTATAGACATTAATGAAGACAAAGGGTCATAAGGAGCATATATTTCCAAATAGTTGTCTTGATCAGACAAACATTCAGGAAATGTTTGGAAAACAAAGAAAAGCTCATATATGAACATATATCCAAGAATTTTAGTTTATCTTACATCTCTAACCACTGTGTCTTGTAGAAAATTTAAAGTCAACAATATCAATATCAACATTGAATTCTTCACATTTAGGAGACTTGGACAGACACCAAAAAATGGCACCCAATCAGATTATACAGTTTCTCCGCGTCATCTTTCATCATGTGATCATCTTGATAAGGAAACTTAGTAGAGTGGATTAACACAGTCATCTTCCAATAACTTCCCTGAATATTTTTCCCAAATAATTTCCAGTTTTTGCATAATGTTTCTAGGCAACTCAAGATCCAAAGAAAATGTAGTTTGGGTACGAGGGTAACTAATGAAAGCATAATGGTAGAATTGTTGCGCCACCTCTATCGTGCATGAAGCATCCACGTCCAGATATTTAAAAGCAAACTTTCAGAGATCAACGGTAAGATATTTAAAAGCAAACTTTCAGATTTTGTTCTTTGGACAAATCTTAGTGATTCGTTCCTATAATAAAACTTACCCATTGGTTTTTCTTTAAATTTGTCTTGTTTTACTCGTGACATAATATTCAAAAACTTTCATGTTGAAGCCCTCAAGAAATGAAGTCGTTTTTGGGCTTATCTATGACATGTAAGGTAACTATCTTGTGTTTCAAGTTGAGTGTGGAAATGTCTGTTTTTCTTTATTTTTTGGCTTTTGTAGTTGTCAAATTGAAATGAGGTTAACATTTTATTAAACTAGAGAAAAATTATTTTCAAACATGTATATTTGAAAAATTATATCTTTCATTTTCAAATTTTTAAGGGCCAAAGCAAAGCAGAGTGGCTGCAAGAAGGTTTTTGTGAAGTTTGGGAAAAATGTTGGAAAGAAAAATTTACTGGGAATAAAAACATATTTTCGTATAATTTTTATCTTTATGAAAATAGGATTCTGTTAAATTTAAACTGTAAAAAGTAGAAGTCAATTTGGTTATGGGAAGAGGTATAAATTTACAAATCTTTGAACTATGTAAAAATTGGAATTTTCTTTGTCTTGCTACCTTGTAGAATTTTTATGTATTTTTGTAGATTTTTGCTAATGAATTGGTTTACCTTGTTAGAAATATAAGAAAATTTTCTTTAAGTCTATATAAAAAATGTTATGTTGATAAAATAATTTGCTAAATGTTACAGAGGTTTGAATCTTCCCTATTTTCTAAAGTTAAGGTTTTTAATGCATGGTTACTTTGTTATGCTAATTTGGTATTTTTAACTAAGTGTTGTTATGGTGGAATTTTTAATTTTGTCTAAGTGTTGTATGCTAATTTAATTATGATTATATGAAATGCAATTTTTTTCTTATGATTTAAAGACTTGGAGAGTGCGAATCCCGAATAATTATAACTGTGGAATGTGTTGCTTTACTTCTAGATCGGGAGGTGTGACCTTGAACATTTGTTGCATGTGATGTTTATGTGTGACCCGATTGACTTGTAACCGGGGACTGTAATGAACTTGTGTGTTAGAACCTGTTTGTGGTAGTTACAGGGACTCAGGCGTGAGTTTCGGTGTCGACTAGGACCTTGTCCTAGTAGGCACGATACGTCTGGAAAGACATGCACCTTTGTGTGGTGAATGTAAGGACTTAGGCATGCATCCCAGTATTAGCTAGAACATTGTTATAGTGGAAATTATGTGTCTTAAACAACATGTAATTTTTATGTTAGTTCACAAGGACTTAGGAGAGTAATGCACTTGAGAGATGGGCAAGTTGACATGGACTCGCGGTGGAATGCTAAACTATTCTTCAAGAGAGTCGCATAAGGGTTGTGTTGGAAGTTGTGAGAGTTTGCTAGATGGAGGTTGATGGACGGTTTCACACCATAAGGTGTGGATGGGATCCTAGTTTTGTTTATTATGTTAAGTTTAACTGATTCTCAGACTTGGTTCGCTTTCAATGTCATTTTGTACCTATGCAACCGAGCCCCACGACGATAATAAAATATATCTTCAAAGAGAGGTTGTTGAGGAGTCAATCCTCAGAGTTTGGGATGACCTTATAGAGTGGTACATGGGGTATGCTTGCTGAATTTTTGTTTCTTGGGGATGTAACGTTGAGTTTGTAGTCGTGTTTCCATAATGGCGACTTGACAATCTTGACAAATACGAGGCATAGCCGGTTGGTGAGAGCTTGCCATTATATCATGGTGAAGGTGTACTCCCGGTAGTCATCCAAACTAAAATGTTGTAAGACCACTGAGTTTTAGGAGTTCTAGAGGCAACTGACCAGTGTGATATGTATGTTGAGATAGTGAAATGTGACCCTGTAGGATGTGTGTGAGATCCAGTAGATAACCACAACATAATGGTTGTTAGCCTTGTGTGTTTTGATTTGTGCTTAGGTCTTTTGTGTTTTGACTGACGAAGCGGAAAGACTTGATGCCACCACCTTTATCAAGTGCACCTTCAAAAGGTCCTTGGACTTCCAGTATTGTCTTTGATGCCACCCCATTCGTGGAGATCATAAAGATTTCTTCTTCATCGACTTCATTGTCTTCTTTAGACGCATCAGAGTATGTGCCAGGGTCACCTTATGCCTAGGTGGACTCTCCTTAGTATGTGATAGGGCCAGCCTATGCCAAGGAAGACTTAGAGCATATAGTGGCAGCGACGACAGTTGGCGGGGAGCTTCCCCAAGGAAGAGCCAGGTGACTCATTGAGGAAAGTAGGAAGAAGGATTCTAAGGAGGATCCCGATGAGGATATGTGGAATGTTTCCTCACGATAGTCCTATTGTTAAGGATCTTCTAAACTGGAAACCTTTTGCCTCACCCTTTTGTCTCACCCTTTTTGCACAGTTTCTTCCCTAGGTTTGGGTTAATGAAGACTACTTTGGGACTAGGTGTTCCCTTTCTTTTGCATATTATGGGTAGACCTAGGTTCTAGATATTTTGCTTGTATAGCTAATCATCAGTTTTCTATTATATGTATTTTGGGACATATCTACACTCTGATGTATCTAACGATTTCAAACTCAGTACTTATCGTATTTAAGCACTCTTTACATACACACACACACACACACAAATGAGGGATCAAATTATATCGGTGTAACTTTGACAATTATTACACATTTTTATAACTTGATATAGAATGTGATTTTTGTTGATGCAATCGATGAATTATATCTACATATTACCAAGATCGTCTGTGTCAAATTTTGTCAAAATTGAACAACAACAAGAAGGTAATCAAATGATCCATATTTTAGTATATTTTAAAATGTTTATATTACGTCGATTTTAATTTATATGAATGGGGTAGCAAATGATTTTGGATTAATATGAAAGGGACTTTTAATCCAACTATGAGTTTTAAGAAAACATTATCCAATTGAAAATTATAGAATAGTGTAATAGTTGTCAAAATTACACCAGTGTAATTTGATCTCTCCTCAAATCTATAGGTACACACACACATATAAGCAGTTTATGTTTATAACTTTTCTCTTTCTCTTCATTCAAAAGTGTATGATTTATATTCAAAACATATTTGTTTTTACTGAGCGATTTATATTTCCATCACGACTTGTATGTATAAAAGAATAAAAAGAAAAAAATTACTCACATTTTCTTAAAGTAAAATGCTTCCGCAATTGGGATTATTGAATACAATTACAATAAAATGAGTTTATGATAAAGCAAAAGCGTGTGTTTATTCATAAGATATTTTAGGGTGTCATTGATAACGATCGTCGAATCGTTCAAAAAAAAAACTAGGATTAATTTTGAAATACAGGAATAACTTAGGTTGACTCAGAGATACAATCCACTTATAAACAGCAGAGGATTGTAACAAACTCTTTGCAGACAATTGAAGAAAATATTAGAAACCAGGAAAAAAATGCAGAGTAATCACAAAAACTGAGTTTTGAAGCAGAATATGAGACAAATTTAAAAGAATCAATCCAATTCACTAAATCCAAGCAATTCGAATTATCATAGTTTGTTACAGATGATGATCATATTATGAAAGTTCACTCAATGTCATCAGAGGTAATTCAATCGAATTAATCCCTAAATTCATTGAGATAACCATTCATATTGAAATATCATCCAACTAATCTGTGATTAGATTCAAATTAGGAAATTAATCAATAACTTAATTCGTTTCCAATCCTAAATACATTCAGAATCATGAAAATCGAACATAGAATTGGAGAAGAGGATGAATATTCAAAGCAAAATTCAAAATACTTATCCAGAACTAAAATTGCTCATTGCTTGGACTAGATCCTTTGATTGATTAGTTGTTTATCCTTCCATAGTCATCACCAATGGAAGAATAACAAAAATTGAGAAAGAAAAGAGAAGAATATAGATGAAGAGATGAAGAATACTTGAGACAAAAAGAGAGAAAAAAGTTTGATCTCAAAACACTAGAAGTTTCTAAATTTTGTTTTGTACAAAAATGATTCTCACTAACTAACTAACTTTGAAAATGCACTAAGTAAACTAATATATACTATAACTAATCAGATGAAATGGACAGACCTTGATTAGGACCAACTAATCTCTCTAATTAAGCTAATTACACAATGCGAAGGCCAAAAATATGCATCCCAAAATCCAAGTGCAGAGGACTACTCATAACTATAGCTCAAAACGGAAGAATTGGCCCAAACTTATTTATGACAAAATTGTAGCCCTTTTCCTTAGCTTTCCAAGGACTACTCATATGCACCATTATGCACAAAATCCATTAATAAGCAACAATTATCAATTAAATCCAATTATTTTCCTAAGACCAAAACTGAGTTATGGTGCGAAAATAAGATTCAAAGAGAGGTCAAATAAGTTAAGAAGAATAAGAAAATACTAAACTAAAAATGCTCAATCAAATTCCCTTACACTTTATATTTTGCACTCTAGGGCAAAACTAAAAAATAGACTAAGAAAAATCAAACTAAATTAAAACCACAAACTAAAAGAAAAGTATGAACAAGGCACACACACTTTTTCAATGGATCCAAACAATGCACAAAAGTGAGAAAGATGGAAGGTGGAGGAATAGTATCAAGATGACAAGAAATCCATGAACACATGATCACAAAATGCAAAGTGGAAAAGTGATCAAGTCAAATTTAAGAATGCACTAAGGTGATAGAAATCTTTTAAAGAATAACACTCAACCTTACCAAATGTGTATGAGTATGTGTTTACACTCAAGCACCACATGCACTAGCACACCCAAATTTTGACAAAACTCTAATCTATTCAACTTGAACTACACACGTATCAAAAGATCGAAAGGACTTTTATTGGTTTGTAATGTATGGCTTAGGTAAGGTTGGTATGAGAAGGATATTTAGGCTAAAACTATGAGAAAAGAGGGGCAACGAGGAGTAAGCAAACAAACAAAAAAGAGGGGTAGAAAGAAAGAAAAAACAATGTGGAGAACAACAAAATGAAAATAAAAAGAACTTACAAGAATGAAAATGAAGCACACCACACTTTTATTGCATTTTTTCCTTCTTTCTTTTTCTTTATTTGTACACTTTTTTTTAACTTATGCTTTTTATATCTCATTCATTTTTCTTTTGTCTTTTTTTTCTTTCTCTCTTTGTTTTTCTTTTTTCAACAAATCAAAAGAAAATGAAACAACAAAAATAAAGGAACTTACATGAAAAACAAAATACAAATCCCTCACACTTGTTTGAAAGCCACTCCTAAAACAATTCCAAGACCCCTTTTCTCCCTAAAGTTTAGGACAACATTGTTTTTCACTTTTTGGCTTGTAATGAGCTACAAAATTAAAGAAGGGGTTAAAGGCTCTAAGTGGGTGAAAATGGATATCAATGCAAGGTATGTTTATTTGACTAGTGACTAAAAGAAAGAAGCCTAAATCATCTCAATCAATGCATGTGCAACGAGGAATAACAAGAGAGACAAGGCAAAACCTAGAGTAATCTAGCACAAGGGTGAAATCACACATGAAAGAACATTAATGGAATAGTGAAATCTATCCTCAAGGGCCCAAAAACTCGCAAGGCATAATTCTATCACACATGATCCACCTTAAATCTTATTTTCCAAGCCTACTTGTCACTTCAACAATCACAACAATGGTTCACATCAAGCATGAAATCTGTCAACTAAAAATGGTACATCTCTCACAATCTATACAAGTTAGAAATCCTATGAAAAACATGAAAATGTGCCTAGCTTCAACAAAACATCATAAAACAACAATTGCAAAATATATATTTTTTATTTTCTATATGTAAAAATAGTAAAACATCAAAACAAAACAAATACAGCAAAACAAAAAACAGAAATAGCAAACATATACAAAACATAGTTAGAAACAACATAAACTAAATAGAAATAGAAAATAGATTCAAAAACAGAAAAAAACTAAAATAGAATACAAAAATAGAAAACAACAAGAGATACAAAAAACATCAAACAAAAAAACAGAGAAAACATCAAACATATTTTTTTTCTTTCTAAACCCTTCCCCCCATTCAAGGCATGCAATGAAAGCATGCAATGAAATCGAAACAAAGAGACAACATATAAAAGAAGGGAGAAGGAAACTCCTCAAGTGTCATTCAAGGCACATCATCACATAAAATTAGCAAGAACAAGAGAGAGGTTCGCCATAGACTTCTCTTCCACTTGAGGGCTATCATTAAAAGCTTGAGCTGGTGACCGTTCATTTTGAAGACTTTTTCGGTAACTTCATTTTAATCTTAATTGCACCATGGGGAAAAATATTAGTAATAACAAAAGGTCATTCCCATCTAGATCAAAATTTACCGATAATAAGCTTGAGGAGAGAGTTAAACAAGAGAAATTTTTGGCCAATAAGGAACTTGTAACACCCCAAATTTTGGAATCACAGTCAAATATTGGGGTGAAATGTTAACTAGAGACAGTACAGAGGGATTTAAGGGAAATGACAAAAAATACCCTTAGACGGTTTGAAAATGACCAAATTGTCCCTAGGCATTTTAGTAAGATAGATGAAGGAGGAAATTTTATAAACACTCTGGGATGCTTGAAAAATGATCAGAATACCCTTAGGGTGACAATTACAGAGTTTCCCCCGAACATTTTTGAAATGACGATTTTACCCCTAGAGTGAGGGGCAAAATTACCAAAATGCCCCTGGGTCAAAACTGACCAAGATGACTTTAGAAAATTGTAGGAACCTGAGTATGGGATAGAATACCTTTATTCAATACATTATTAACATGATTAGAGGCAGAAAATCCTAAACAATAATTTCTAGGAATTTTGGGAGATATTCTGAAAAGAGCTTAATATAGACTAACTCAAACATCAGAAAATTATAAGAAGAGTGTAAACATAATCTATGGAGTTTTCTCTTAATTATGAGATAAATAGATTAATTTAGTAAGACGGATTAGTAATTTTACAAATTAAAAGTGGAATGGACCAATAAGGAAATAGCTTGGTACCATTAGTAAAAAGGAAAATTTTGTAAAGTTTGCTATACAAATAAGCCTTGGCCGTG
>PYAF01004693.1:15792-42933 GCA_007407185.1 Glycine tomentella | reverse complement strand
ATTGATGGTATTTGAAACTCATGTTGAAAGTTGAAATGACACTTGATATGCAGTTGATTGAGATTGACTTGAGTACAACACCTGTAAGGTTTGAGCCAAACACGGTAAATTTTCTTCCGAGAGACTCCATTTTTCATGGTATTCTAGAACTTGAATTGTTTCTCTAGATGCAGGTGTGACTTGAGATGATTAAGGCACAATTTTTTTTGGAAACCAGGGCCAAATTGACTACCTTAAGTCATTTTTCCTTTGCACCTGAATTTTGAGCCTAAGCCCCTTTCATTTCAATTACCTGAATCAAGCCATATCCATATGACTAAACCCTCTGAGGCTAGAGAAGGTGAGATTAGTCCATGACAGCAAGGTATTAGTCACCAAGGAATAAAGGGAAATAAGAGAAATCAATTGAATGAGAAGAAAAGAATTGAACAATCATGAGTTTATTATCTGAAAATTTGATAGGCTGCAGTAGTTTGTTATGCTATATTCCAGTTATAAATATGTTCTATATTCTTTATGTTTGATTGCTTTAAAAAAAAAAATTCAAAAAGAAAGCTAGCATTCTGTTTCTTTTACTTTTAGGATAAAAAGTTTGAATAAAAGTACCAGGTTTGAAAAAGGAAGACAAAGAGCTTGGAAGACCACACAAGGTTTTGGATTTAAGGAACTGGACCTAGCCTCTTCATTGAGCTACTTTTCCAAACGATTCCTGCCCTTAGCCTAGCCACATTACAAACCTAAAAGACCTTTTGATCAAGTCATATTTGCAATTATTGAGAATATTTTCAAGCCTATGGTAATGTTGTGATTATGTTGAGTAAGAGGGTAACTATAACCTTATACACTTGAGTGAATGAGTGATAAAACACATATCTGTGAGGGATACTCAAGTACTTTCTTATTTTGACAGCATTAAAGGTATCATGGAGGCTTTGACTAAATTGATCATACATATCATGATAATTCTAGGATTGTAGCATATGGTTTGTGTTTGATTGTTAATTCTGCTTAAGTCTTGGAATTCTTTCCGTTGCTAGGGACAACAACTTTCAAATCTGGGAATTGTTTGATGTGTTGCAAACACATCTTATTTTTAATATAGTTTTAGGTTATATTTTAGTCAAATAATTAGGAAAATAGAATAGAATTAGTTAAGTTTAGTATTTTAATTTCCTTAAGCTAATTCAATACCAGTTGTGCAATTTTAGGCTAATTAGAGGAATATTCAAGCAAAAGAAGGAAGAAATCAAGAATTGAAGTCCCGCGCGATTAGCGCGGGATCCCACGCTAATAGCGTGAAGAAGTCGAAAGCACTGCGCTTACCGCGTCAGAGCCGCGCCGCTAGCTCCACAGAAGACCAGAATCAAGGTTGTAGTCTCGAATGATCCACGCGGTTAGCGTGGAATGTCACGCGATCAGCGCCACATCTTCGAGCAGTCCGCGCTATCAGCGCGAGAATCCACGCGGATCGCGCCATAAAGATCCTGTTTCCTGTTTTAAATTATCTGTTTCGAATTTCTGGAAAAGATTAGGCTTTGTTACTATAATTAAATGATTTTATAAATATTAAGCCTCTGTACTGAGTGAGGGGAGCCATTAGCATTTATCTTCATATTTGAACATCCAAAACCCTAGAAAATCAAGAATCAAGGCTAGAATTGGAGGAATGATGAAGTATTCAACAACTTTTGTGTTCTTGAGGCCTATGGCAGGCTAAACTCTTTATTGTAGAAAGGCCATGAACTGATGAGAACTCCTCTGTAATTGACTGGTATTGAAATAAATATATGTTTTGATTGCTTTATTCTTCTCTTCTCTTCGTTCATATTCTTATTTGAAATTGATCACTTCAATTAAGTACTTAGGGTTAGGATTCGCAATGGGAACGTTGGGGTTCTAATTTCTGACCTGTTAAGAATAACACTTGTTCATCACCTAGGAATAGGGATGCGTAGGTGCAGAATTTATAATATGATCTTTTGAGTGCTTAAACTGATAGAATTCACTAAGGAATTAGGTTTTCAATTCAGGTTAAAGGGTTAATTCACTAAGGGATTAGGGATTAACTAATCTAGGAAAGACTTATTCTCTGAACAATCATAACAGGAACGCATATGATATATTATTTCAATGCTTAATTTGACAGAATCGCTAAAGGCTTAGGGTTCTTGATCGAATTAAAGGGTTGAATCACTAGTTATCTAGGTTTCACGAATATAGAAGAGATTTACCATATGTGCACATTAATTTAACAAATCAATCAAGTGAAAGAGGAGGAATCAGAGGGGATTGTGCCTGACTACAATTCATCATCCATTGGTAAACTTTAATCCAATTTACTGCATTCATTTGAAATTTGTCTTTACATTCTTACAACCAATCCAATCAACAACAATCATCTGCGTAATTTTCTGTTTTTACTTTCAATCACATTCATTAGTATTACTGTGGAATCACCCCAATCCCTGTGGAGAACGATACTCTACTTACCTAATCTTTATTACTTGGAAACGATCGGTGCACTTGCCGTAATCGCACAATAGGCACATATCGAAGCCTATGGCCCACCAAATGTTGCTTCCTTTGTTCGCCATCACCAATCTGGGCTTTCTGCTGAGTCCAGTATGAAAATGCCCAATTTGCTGATCTATGATATATAATTTGATTTGGTCTAACTATTTATGTTCGCTTTGTAGTTGATGACATGGGACCCCAGCTGCCATCCTCCGCTAAGTCCAAGCAGGCGGCTTCTGTTGCGACCTCGGTAACAGCGATCTCGGCCACAAGCTTTCCCGCCCCAACAAAGGTCACTACCACCACCCTTGTTGTTGGGGCGGGCAAGACGACCGAAAAGAAAACTCCTTCCACCAGAGCGGCTGAGCATGCTCAACCTCCGAAGTGAGCACAACCTCCCACTTACTTCAACATTTTGGAGAAGAGGAAGAAGCGTAAGGTTGCCCGTCGGTGCAGTTGGAAATAGCTCCAACCAACAAAGATAACCTGGCACCTACTCCACCAAGGACCGCTGCCCTCGAGTTGCCAGTTTCTGCTACCCCTCCTCCTTCTACTCCTACTTCCAAGTCCTCACCGGGGTGCCTCTGGGAGAAAGGGGTTACAAATGACTTGATCCTTATCGCCAAGGCTCCCCCTCGCTTTGTCGATACTAGTCTCCTTTCGCGTGAGGACCTTGCGGTGCTCGCCGCATTGAGGAAAACGCCTTAAAATATGTCGCTTTAATGCAAAGCCTGGCAACCCTGAAAACCAGGCATTCCAAATTAGCGGACGAGCTCAAGGCCTCATGGGAGGAGACCCAAAAGACACAGAAGGAGCTCCTTGCGGCACAGGATTCCAACACCTCTTTACGCCTGGACCTCCAAACTGCCTTGAAAACTGCTGAGAGTGCCCACTCGGCTTTGGAAACAGCTCGAAAGAAAAACTCAATGCTAATTTTACACCTTAATGAACTAAGACTGCGCTGGAAAATCACAATTGAAGTGCAAAGAGGCCGAGTCCAAGCTGTACAAGACTGAATCTCAGTTGCAAGTGGCCGAGGAGGATGCTGTCTTGGTAGGGGAGGTTGATATGCAAGTTCAGACCCTGGGGACATAAGTGATTGAAGGACCGGGATGTCGATTTATTGTGTAACTTTGTCATTTTATCTTCAAGCCTTTTTCTAAACATTGTCGGGTCTAGTCCCAGCCTATTTGTAACTGACAATGTTATCTTTATTTGACGTATTCACTCCTTTAATCCGACTGTGCATGAATCCGCAGTAGTCTGAATTCCTTATGAAATTATTTGGCCAAAATTTAAAATATCCTTCACGCGCGGAATAAATATTCATTTGTTCTACGACCAAGCATTTTACAATACAGATTGCTCCTCTGTAATATTATACGGATTGTGTTTCCTGGATTAGAGCCTGACAATGATTAACATGCTATATGTAGGGCTTCACTTATCTAGATGCCTTTCATTCCAACCTGATCAGGGTTTAAATAGCACATCGATTGTTGTTAAGATATTACCGATCATGGTACCTCGTGGTTTTTATTAACTTCTAAGCAACGTCACACAAATAAGTTCGCAATCTTTTCATAGAGATCCAAATACCTTATTTTCATAAAACGATTAACAATTGAATTATATGACAACTCATGATTTCAATGAAAGAGAACAATATGAATTCTGAGCTGAAAGCTTTATTGCACCGTGGTTCATACTCTCGACAAACGAAACATGTTATAAATGAAATTGTTAGTCCCATCAAAGGAAAATAGGAATTTCATAAATAATTAATCAATTGGATTACACAACGACTCATGATCTCAATGAAAGAGAACCATATGAACTCGTGGTTGACAACTTAGTGTACCCCAGCTCATACTCTCAATAAAAGAGACATGAATTACAACATTACATTGTGAATTCCAACATGGAAAACAAATTCTTCTTTTGCCATATGGCTTATTGCTCCTTCCATCAAACCTAGAACTAACTATAATATATCTTCAATTTGTCCGCATTCCAAGTCTATTTGATGGCCTTTTCATCAAGGTTTTCCAACATGTAAGCTCCTTGTCCGAGTTTCTGTGCAATCTGGTATGGTCCCTTCCAGTTAGCTGCTAGCTTCCCTTCTCGAGCATGTTTATTTCCGATATCCGCCCTACGAAGCACTAGGTCGCCTTACTCAAAACATCTTGGCTTCACCTTCTTATTATACTTCACAGCTGCTTGCTGCTTTGCTAGCAGATCCCGGGCATGAGCCTCAACTCGGATCTCGTCCGTCAGATTCAACTCGATGGCCAGAGCCTCATGATTCTCTCCTTCACCCTTCTGCCGTACGTGGTTGCGTCTCTAAGATGACTGACCAATTTCCACCGGTATCATGGCTTCACAGCCATAGGTCATTCGAAATGGAGTTTTCTTAGTAGACGTTTGAGTCGTGGTTCTGTGTCCCTACAATATGCAATAAAGCTGCTCCACCCAACTCGATCCGGCATCATGCATCCGCTTTTGCAATCCTTCAATGATTACTTTGTTTGCTGCTTCGGCTTGTCCATTAGATTGCGGGTGCTCTACTGAAGCAAAGTGATGTTTGATTTGGAACACGACCATCATTTCCTGAAAATGTCTATCAGGGAATTGTGTTCCATTATCGGTTACGATTTCACCTAGAATCCTGAACCTGGAAATGATGTTTCGTTCAAAGAATCTCTGCACTCTAGCCAACGTAATGGTGGCTAGAGGTTCAGGATAATGGAACACTGATATGTCCGGTGGTTACCCGGGCTCTTGGTACTTGCTAATTTTGACAGGTTGTCGGCCCTTGCATTTTATTCTCTAGGGATATGGCTCACCATTACTTCGTTGAAATCAACAATGATCTCTTTCACCTTAGTCAAATATTTGGCCAACAACAGCCCCTTCACTTGGTATCGTCCCTCGATCTGGGCTGTGACGAGTTGAGAGTCGGTGAACACTTTTATTTTCTTTGCTCCCTGTTCCTGCCTGTAATAACACAACTATCAGTGCTTCATACTCGACCTTGTTATTCGATGTGGGGAAGTTTAATTGAAGGGATTGCTCAATAGCCAATCTTCCAGATTTTCAAGTATGACCCTAGCTCCGCTTCCCTTCATGTTATATGATCTATCAACGTACAACCTCCAACAGTTCTACGTATCTCCACTAACAGGGGTTAGTTCCATAACGAAATCTGCCAAAGCTTGGGATTTAATAGCATATCGGGCTTCATATTTCAAGTCAAACTCGGACAATTGTATCGCCCAATTTATCATCCTTCCAGCCAAGTCCGACTTGTGTAGTACTTGCCGAATTGGCTGATTGGTTATGATAACGATCATATGGCTTTGGAAATACGGGCAAAGCTTCTTTGCAGCTACCAGCAGGGCAAAAGCCACCTGCTCCAACCTCTTGTATCATAACTTGGAGTTTCTAGAGCCCGGCTTACAAAATAAACAGGTTTTTGCATTTTGGAGGTTTCCCTTACCAATACCACACTAACCGCTTCATCTCCCACCGATAAATATAAAATTAATATCTCCTCGGGCTTTGGTTTAGATAATACAGGTGGGGAGGCCACACATGCCTTTACCTCGGTGAATGCAGCCTCGCAATCCGAGCTCCATCCTACCACGGCTTCTTTCTTCAATAGCTTAAAGAAAGGGAGCGCCTTCTCTGCTGATTTCGGAAGAAAGCGTGTTAAAGCAGCCAATCTTCCCGACAGTTGCTGAATCTCCTTTTTACTCTTTGGAAATTGCATATCCAACACGACCTTACATTTATCCGGGTTTGCTTCAATTCCTCTTTGGGTTAGCATGAAACCCAGGAATTTCCCAGCCGAAACCCTAAACGCACATTTAAGTGAATATTATATTCCCTTAATCTGCCAAATGTTTCTTCCAAATCTTTTATATGGTCTTCCATAGTGGCTGTCTTCACGATCATATCATCTATGTAAACTTCGATGTTTCAACCAAGTTGGGGCTCGAAGACTTTATTCATTATCCTTTGGTATGTAGCCCCTGCATTCTTCAACCCGAAAGGCATCACATTATAACAATAGTTTGCCTTGTCGCCTATAAAAGCTGTTTTTTTTCTGATCTGCTAGGTACATGGCTATCTGATTATATCCTGAGTAAGCGTCCATAAACGACAGTATCCGGAACCCGGACGAATTATCCACGAGTTGTTCGATATTTGGCATCGGATAGGCATCCCTAGGACATACCTTGTTTAAATCAGTGTAATCCGTACATACTCTCCATTTCCCGTTAGATTTTCGGACCATGACTACATTGGATAACCATGTGGTATATTGAATTTCTCGTATGAACTCGACTTCTAACAAGTCTTTGATATGCGTGGCCAATGCTTGGGCTCTTTTACGGCTAAGGTTCTATTTCTTCTGTTGGACTGGCTTCGAGCCGGGGTATATGGATAGCATGTGGCAACAAAAAGTTGGATCTATCCCCAATATTTCATACGCTTTCCAAGCAAACACGTCCTGGTTCCTTTTGAGGCATTCCATGAGTCTACCTTTGATGTTTGAATCCACCCTTTTTCCAACCTTAAGGATTTACCATGATTGGTTCCCTATCTGCACTTCTTCTACTTCTTCAGCTAGTTTTGGTCTCCATTCTTCATAACGTTCTCTCATGTTGAGCTCTACCATGTTTATTGGCTTTCCTAGTTGCCGCTCCGTTGTTTTCCGATCCACCTGATCCTCTGGTCGTATCTGGGGTGGTGAGGATGGACCACCTTCACTTTTCCTAACAGTATTATAGTAACATTGTCAGAATTCTTTTTGGTCCGCAAATTGTCACCACCTGATCCTTGTTCCCTACAAATTTTATCTTCTGATGTTTGGTAGACATTAACATATCCCACTTATGGATAGTTGGTCTTCCCAAGATAATATTGTATGGGGAAGGGAAATCGGCCACAACGAATCTGACTCTTTCTGATTTGAACGCATCCTTGGTCCGTAACGTTATCCGCAAGTTGATGGAGCCTTTAAGACTGGTATTACCTCCGTTGAAGCCTATCAACATCGTCTTACACGACTTCAAGTCTTCCTCATCCAAATTCATCTTCTTGAATGCATTCCTTAATATTATATCTGCCAAATTGCCATTGTCTACGAACATTCTTTTAACCCGGTAATTGGCCAATGTTCCAGTAATCACTAGACCATCCTCGTGACCCGGCACCACATCTTCCATGTCCTTCTCCGTGAAATATAAAATAGGAGGCTCTGATTTGTCAGTCTTCCCCTTAAATCTGGGATGCTCCCTTACTGAAAGAATTTCTTTCAGGTACTTTCGTCTCTGATTAGCAGTGTCTCCTCATCCTCTAAGGGCTCCGGATATGACGTTACACTCGAATTCTGGCTCTTGGAACTCATCGTCATTATTATATTTTTTCTTCTTGTCCTTTTTTTCTTTCCTGGATTGTGTTTCTTCTTCATTACGCTTGTTCCTGTGACCCTGGGTCTATATCACATACTGCCTCAACCTTCTTTCTTTAACAAATTTTTCAATAGTGTCTCGAAGATCCCAACACTCGTCAGTGGTATGTACCGGTCCATTATGAAAATCACATAACCGAGATTTATCCACCCCGGCCTTATTGTACAATGGACGAGGCCGCTCTACCTTCGTCATGTCTGTCAGCGCTACCTTTCTCCAAACTTGTGATTGGGATACATTCAGTGGCGTGTATTTTTCATACTTGTTTTCATACATCCCCGGTCTGAATTTGAACTCCATATTCCTGCCTTGATTTGGATTTCACGGGTGTTGTCGGCCTCTTGTTAATGGGCTTCTCCTTCTGGGGCTCCTTTCCTTCTCTCTGCCCATTGCATTTGCGATCTCCATCTGCTCCAACTCCAAATATTTTTTCGATCGGGCTCGAAACTCCATCAATGACTTCACCGGGTCTTTATATATGGATTTCACAAATTGGGATGATCCATTTAACCTGGCTGAAATGAGGTAAACATGCACCTGCTCCTCTAATCCTTATACTTGCAACGCTGCTTCTCTAAAATGGTCCAGATAACTCTGTAACGTTTCTCCAGGTTGTTGTTGTATATTACAGAGTGCAAACTCGGACTTCGGTTGTTTTTTGCTGGTTACAAAATTCATCAAAAACCTCTGGCCAAAATCTTCAAAGTTACGAATTGACCGAAGAGGCAAGGTATGGAGCCATGTCTAGGCGGCTCCAGTTAGAGTAGTGAAAAAAATCGAGAGATTATCGGCTCATCGATGCCTCAAACACACATTTGCATATCGAATTCATCCATGTGCACCTGTGGGTCCTGGATTCCATCATATTTTGATAGAAAAGAACCATCAAAATCATCTAAAAACTGGGATTGACTATCTCATCAGTGAAAGAACTATTGTTGTGGTGTCCTCTACTGTATTTCCTCCAATATATTCCTCCTTCTCTCCTTAGCCGAGATGTAGTTTCAATGGCAAGATCCTGGTCATCAATTTGGGACTGGCGTGCTGGCTGCTTCATCCCGGGGTTGGTTGGTTGGTTCGGAACTACCGGTTGTGCATTCTCCACGTTTTTACTATCATGATGCACCTGGTTGTCATTCCGAAGGTTCGCTCGAGATGATCCCTCGATTTCAAATCGGCTAATCGGTTCTTCTGAATTACTAGGATAATTCGTAGGAACAACCGGGACCTGATGTGCCTGGAGACTCGTCTCATTCCTAGCTGCATGACTATTTTGACGTCCATGATTCTCGTTATGGTTCGGGGACTCCACATTCCTTAGACGTTGTTCCATGCATTGTATGCGTTGTTCTTCCTCATGTTTCCATGCCTTATTTCGTTCCTCAATCTGGAATGTAATGTTTCTAATATCCTTCTACCTTTGAAGAGCATATCTATTCTCCATACTTTCAATTCGAGCCAGGATGAAATTTAGAGTATTTCTCATTAATCGTTCAACAGACTCCAATTCATGGGCTGCCATAGCCATTAGATGAGGAACCGGGTTCGGTTGATGAGCATCACGAATTACTCGTCCCGTGGGAGCAGGAGATGAGGCTGAATCTAGAAGTGCATCAGTAGTGGTAGAGACTGGTTGCTTCTGCTGTTAACCATCATGAATGACGGGATTTGAACTTTACAGTCCCCACAGACGGCGCCAATGTGCTGTTATTTGTGAACATGAATGTTCAGCAGGAATGATGGTAATTTGATGTTGGATCAAGCTCTCTCTTAAGGTATTTATAGGAAAGAAATACCTTCAGAAGGCGATCACTATGCACGCATCGATACTCGACTAGTGGGGTGAGGTGTGTGCACGTTGTGAATGGAAATAAGAGAGAACGAGAATGTGTGTACCTTTTCCTCTAAAACTATCCGTTATTTATACTGCACTTACCTCTTGGTCAGTTGCAGATTTTTTGATAATCACGACCGAGATCTCTAACCGTTCGGTATCACAATCTTTGAAGTTGTCAAGGTCCACGATCTAACTTTCAGTTAGGGTCACCAGTCCACTACTCCTTAATGGGCCTTATTACTAAGCCCATTTATAGAATCCGTAACAACTACTATCTAGCTATTAGTGAATTGAGGTTGGCACACAATGAACCGTATCCCCGGCAACGGCGCCAATTTTGATAACGATCGCTGAATCGTTCCAAAACAAAAAAAAAACTAGGATTAATTATGCAGTACAGGAATAACCTAGGTCGACTTTGAGATACAATCCATTTTGGTTCTGGCTTCAATCCATTTATAAACAGAAGGGTATTTTAACAAATGGTTTGTAAACAATTTAAGAAACATAGAAACAAAAATGCATAATTATCACAAAAATAGAGTTTTGAGCAGAATATGAGATAGATTTAAAAGCATCAATTCAATTCACCAAATCCAAAAAATTTAAATTATCATAGTTTACTACAAATCATGATCATATTATGAAAGTTCATTAAATGTCAATAGAGGTAATTCAATCGAATTAATCACTAAATTTCCTTGAGATTACAAATCATATTGAAATATCATCCAATGAATCTGTAATTATATTCGAATTAGGAAATTAATCAATAACCTAATTCATTTCCAAGCCTAAACACATTCAGAACATGAAAATCAAAAATAGAATTGGAGAAGAGGATAAACATTCACAACAGAATTCAAAATACTTAACTATAACTCAAATTGCTCATTGCTTAGAAGTTTCTAAATTATCTTTTGTAAAAAAATGATTCTCACTCGCTAACATAATCTGAAAATGCAATAAGTAGACTAATATATATTGTAACAAATAAAAATAAATGGATGGGGCTTGATTAGGCCCAACCAATCTCTCTAATTAAGTTATCCAAGTGTAAAGGCTCGGACTTCCAAGCCTAAAATGACCCTCAAAATGGCAGAATTGGCCCAAACGTATATCGGAAAAAATTGTATAGCTTTTCCTTAGCTTTCCAGGGACTACTCATATGCTCCATTGGGAGTTTTGTAGCTATGTATAGGTTATACACAAGGCAAATAGGTCAAGTAAGCACAAAATCCGAAAACAAACAACAATTATCAAGTCCAATTATTTGCTTAAGACCAAAACTGAGTTAAGGTGCAAAAATAAGATTCAAAGAGAGGTCAAATAAGCTAAGAAGAATAAAGGAATACTAAACTGAAAATGCTCAATCAATCATAGAGAGTCTAGCATATAATTTTTCTCTCTCAAAATCTCGAACTTAACTCTCAAGTGTTCTTTATGCTTTTCACGATTACAAGAATATTGTTGATAAACACAACAATAAATTTATCCACAAAGGGAAAAAGGATCCTATTCATGTAATAAATGAATATAGTAGGAATGTTCATCACTCTAAAAGGCATGACCATATACTTCTAATGTCCATACCGAGTTTGGAAAGTCGTTTTCAGTATATCTTCCTCTTTCACCCTTATTTGATGGTATCCTAACTTCAAAACAATCTTCGAGAAAGTCTTCACTCCATGCAAATGATCCATTAAATTGTCTATCCTTGGTAGACGATATTTTTTCTTGATAGTTAGCTTATTCAATTAGTGATAATCAACACACAACCTTGAGCCACGATCTTTCTTCTTGACCAATAACACTAGTGCCCTCCCACAAGGAAACAGTAGGTCTAATCATCTCTTTCTCAAGTAGATATTCAATTTGTTTCTTAAACATAGTCAAGTCAGCTGGTGTCATCCTATAAGGAGCTATGGACACTAGTCTCGCACCTTGGACTAATTCACATGATGAACTTAATCTCTCTTTGTGGGGGCAAGCTAGGTACTTCTTCAAGGAAGACTTCAGAAAAATGCCTAGCAATGCCTATCGACTTCAACTCAAGATCACCCTTGACTTCTAAGAAAGAAAGACCATAAAGCATGAGGCTCCATCCTTCAAGTAAACTTGAGCTTGCTTCATAGCAATCAAGTCAATACACACATGATTTAAGAAAACAATTGTCTTTTTAGCACAATCTATAAGAATGCAATTGGAGGGCAACTAATCCACTCCTTAGATTATGTTTAAATCTGTCAAAGTAAGACAAATCAAATTAACCTAGTAATTGTGCCCACTAACCACAATAGGATATCCAACACACACTAGGAAAGCTGCCATAAAAGTGGTTGTAGGAGTATTGACAAGCAAATCAAACGACAAAGGACATGTAGGAAACATTAATCTTTTAACACAATATAGATAAAGAGTTACAAGCCACTTCACACACACCTTGGACAAGATCATTAGACTTGTAGGTTTCTACTCCACTCATAGCAAAGACCCTTTCTACCATCTTAGGCTTCTTATTCTTGGATACACTTCTTGTTTGGTATAGTTCTCACAAAATCTTGTCAGTCTCTTGCAAGATGACCAAGCTTTTGATGGAAATATGTCATTAAAAGTGCGGCACCATACCTAAAGCATCTATTGCATTGAGTTCCTAATAGGGTAATAGCTGAGCTTCCCCAAGGTTGTTGGGGTTTAGAATAGGGCTTGATTTGAAAGTTTCATTTCTTCAACCTTAAGCCTTCCAGACGTTCCATAGTTTTTACCTTCTCCACCAATGTAGCGAATTCCCTAATAGCCATAGGGACCACCATTTTCTTCACCTCAAACCACAAAATTTCTTAAATTACCTACACTTCCAAGCTTCAGTAGTGGCTTGAGAATAAAAATGAGCTAAGTGTTGAAACTTAGTTACGTACTCATGGACCGTCATGTTGCCTTGCTCCAACTTCATGAATTCAACTTTTTTGGCATACCTACCACTATCCGAGATATATTTATCTTGAAAGCGCTCTTTTAACTTTCCCCAAGTAAGGAGTTCTCTGCTAACATGTATATGGCATAAGTCACCTTCCTATTTTCAAGACATGCCATGGCCCTTAAGATCATCTCCAACTCTCGAATCTAGTGATCAGCTACATCAGGATCAGAGTTTTCGTTGAACTGTGGAGATTATGTTGAATATAGGGGGAGTTGCAAGAAGAATCAAAGCAAGAATGAAGAAAAGGCTTGATGTTTCCTTGAAGATATTTTTGCTTTTTACATGCCCAATCAAGTATAAAGGCATTTGTAATTTGTTTAAGTTTGATTCAAGTACATTGCTTTGTGATCCTTGCATTGCATTTGCATTTCACATAAACATGCATTCATAGTTTTATTAAAATAAGAAAGCTGTTAAATAATTTCAAAAGAATCTAAGTTCTCATGGTTAAGTTTTTGAAAAAAAAAACATGAAAACTTGCTGTTTTAATCGATTACACAGTGATTTAATCGATTAAATGCTTTTGTTCTAAATATGGAAAAGCCATGAAGAATATTTTAATCAATTACAAGCTTATTTTAATCAATTACATAGTGTATTTTGAAAATCATACATCACTGCTTTAATCGATTACAATTTGATTACCATAAATTGTAATCGATTACACAGTCTAAATTGAAAATTGTGATTTACTGCTTTAATCGATTACCATGAATCGTAATCGATTACACAAACCAATTTGAAAACTGTGTTTTGCTGCTTTAATCGATTACATTGCGTAATAATCGATTATTCTATTCATAAATTTTTTTCAGAAAACTGAGGAACAATTTAATCGATTATTTAGTAGTTTTAATCGATTACACATGGCAAAATAATCGATTACACAACAGATTAATCGATTATTGTCAGTTAAATTAGTTTTATATAAAGCTTTGTGAGTCCGTTTTATATATATACATATTGAACGAATTATTCAATATACATGAGTGACTTACCCAAAAGACACTAAGCTTTCTAAGAGTTCAAGAGACTGTTTCTAAGTGAAAAACACATCTTGTGAAGATCAAGATTTCTGAGTTTTTCTGTGAAGATGTGTTAAAGAAAAGAAGTTTTCAAGATATTGATTCTGAGCATTAGATTTCATACAACCTGGAATGTGTGATAATCTTAATTCATTTTCATTCATTCATACATGAAAGATAATAGGTTGTGTTTATCTTGAATCTTTCTTTTTAAGATTTTGTGATATTTGTATTCATTTGTGATAAATCAATTTGATTTTCTCAAGCTTTCTAGAGTAGGATTCTCTAGGTGAAAGATTTGAATAAGGTTCTCAGAGTCTTAGAAATTTGTTTTCTAATAGGATTTTAGAATTCAGATTCTTTATATAGGATTGATAAAGATAATTACTTATAAATTGCTTGTAAAGAATATTTTGATTTAGTGAAAACTCTGACCTAGTGTTGGTTGGAAGACAGTGGATGTAGCCTCCAAGTTTGTGAGGTGAACCAGTATAAATTGCTGAGTCTCTTATTCTAATTCTGTATATCTCTCATTGCTTGTGTTTGGGTAATCAATGTATAATCAATAAAACAAAGTTTCTGGCATTACTTGCATAACAAGGTTGATCTTGGTTGAAAGAAAAGTTCTAGTTTGAAAAAGATTTTAAGTGATACGATCCAGATTTCAAATTCCGCAAATTGTTTTAAGAAAATTTTTAAATACCTGTTTTAAACCAATTCACCCCCCTCTTGGTTTATTTGAAGAGTGTTTATTGTGTTTTCAGATTATTCTTCTTGAATTATGCTAAACCTTGAAATTCAGGAGGATTTGCTGCTTGGGAGGATTGGACAACGACTCCAGCGGCTTCAAGTTCTGCCAAGGCTACCTGGTATTGATGAACCATGGTGGCACTCTATTGTCACATTGTAGCTACCATCACCTCTACGTCATGGGCCATTTGGGCCACATCTGACGACAGAGGAGGAGGTCTAGGTGGTCCCACCATCTTAACATAAGAGTAAACCAGGTTAAAAGGTAACCTTGGTTAAAGCCATAAGTTCATCACAACAAACATACACACACCAAAAGACATAATAGACCTATCCACATAGGTTTGTTTTAAAAGATACAACCAACTTTGACACCACTACCCACCTTTGTTAAAGGTTTATAGTAGTCATGCATCTATGATACTACTATATTCTTGATAGAAATATATAGAATATATATATATTTTTCTTCTTCACTTACAAAACATACAGCTATGTTGTTCAAGTATTATTCGATATTAAAACACAAGGATAAAATGTCTTAAAGTCTTTAAAAGATATTATTTGTGAAAGTAAACTACAAGTTCTAAAAGGAATCCCTTTAAGAGAGCATATATACAACAACCAAAATACTTCTATAAGGCCATAAGTTGGTCCCCTCTAACATCATATACATAAACTAGCAAAAAGGCAGAGATCTCGAATCCAAGTTCATCTTCTAGTTGTATGTCTTCAAGAAGCTGTATGATCTCTTATTGCACCAATCCCATTTGCTCCTGTGTCAAACACGATCATCACATCCATACAAAATAACACAGACACAAAAGCAGGGTAAACTTATATAAAAAGAATCATACTATGAAAAGGTAAAGGCATAATGATATAACATAATTTGAATAAATCAATCTTTCTCAAATCAATTGAAACATATGATACGATAATCTCAATTTACACTTTAATCTCACAGGCATATGCGTCAAGTAATGTTATGTGAACACAACTCCATGGAGATTTCTACAACTTTTGGGTGGTCCCCACAGGCCTCATCCCTTACCATGGTCTACTTCTCAGACCATTCAGGGAGTCCGTGGAGCTAACCCTACGAAGGAGGTGTGGTTTATCGAAAATATACAAGTGTGGGTATTGGCTTACCTCTGTAAGTTTCCATGACCTTATATTTATAGGATTTTTCCAACTCGTTTATTCTATAAGCACATTTCCATTAGCCACTTGAAAAGTGTCAAATTTACGTGTTAATACTTCTTTTATGACACTTATTTCTCGATTTTTAAAAGAATATGCTTGTAAAAATCTCCATAGATAGGTATTTTTGTATTTGGAAGAGTTGTAACGCCTCAATTTACCATCTTGTTATTATTGATTTTTAATGAAAATTCTTTTCGATTTGCTTAAAAATACTAAACCATAATTTTTCATTACTGAGTAATATTCATAATTCTAAAGTAATATATAATAAGATTACAAAAGATTTTTCTTCACTGATTGATATTTATAAATCTGATGTACAATAAAATACAGACTGGTATCAATTCTATTACATAGTACAAACAACTAAAACACTCCGTAACAAAAAAATACATCTTCAAACATAACCTCTTCAAAATATTACATCTTTAAACAAAATTCTCTTCTTGTAGACAGCTAATAGTCTCTTTTTGCTGTTCATCTGCTCGCCCGAATAAAATCGAGGTCATAGCAGGTGTCAACCACAGACACAAAGTACAGGGTAAGTTTATGATAAACATAATTTAAGCAACAGAATATATTCAATATGCAGGTATTCATAACAACATCCTCAAAGATGCATGATTCTCTTAGACTCTTATCATGATGCATGATTCTCTTAAACTCTTTTAATATTTGGTACCAATTGTCATGATAGCCCCATCCCTGTGGCACAAAACTTATCTGACAAGTCAGGGTCTCCCGGTGTTGCACAGGTTCTCACCCATAGTTCATGTGATCATCATGGGTGGTGTGTTTCCCTACCACAAGAGTCACTCCCCAGTTCAGACATCTTTTGTCTAAACGCACAGATTCAGTTCCTGCAGCTATCTGACACACCTCCTCTTTGAGGCAACTCTTATATATACCTCCTCTGTAAGGTAACTCTTATATACATCTCCTCTGTGAGGCAACTTATATTTATTTTCAACATCAGTTCTTCAATCACTGTCTCATAAATTCAACATAAATCAAGTACAGAACTCAGCTTAATATTCATGTACAGAATTTCAGCATATTATTCATGTACAGAGATTCATAGAAACACTCGCAACACATGGAATTTAGAGAGATTCATAGAAACACTCAGCAACACATGAACTTCAAACACTTATTCAAACACAAACAACACTTAAATTATCTTTATCATAAACAACACTATCTTCATCATAAACAACACTTAAACTATCTTTATCATAAAGCTTCCCTATAAATACCTTATAACCTCTTATGAAGCTTGTCTATCTCTTCCTAATGGTGTTAGCTTCTACACGTGGTTCTTCAAGGAAGTGGGGTCTCTTTCTCACTTGATTCAAGCTTTGAAAAGGAAAGGTTGGAAGTGAAATGAAAGGGATGTGAGAAGGAGATGTTCACGTGAAATATGTAGAAGGGTGGAGTCTTGAATGTGACTTCCACTTAAGGCTTCCCTCTTCCCTTTATATAGAGTTTAGGAAATAATAAAATATTCAAGGACATTTCTACCCTTTCTATCTTACTCTCATCTAGTTCCATCCTAACTTAGTTTCTTCTCATTCCATTCCATCCTAACTAAACTCATAATTACTCTTTTACTTTATACAAAATCTTCTAAGTCATGATGACTTGCTTTACAAGTGTCCCTACACTTGTCTACTTCTTTACAAGTGTCCTTCCACTTGGCATAGTCATGAAGCTTCCGTTACAAGTGTCCTACCAGTTGGCATTGTCATGAATCTTCTCCATTTCTCTACCTATTTCACGTGAAGCATCAAGAAATAAGAGAAGATTTTTTTCTCTTTATGCCATCTTGTACACATGTCCTTCAAGGCATGACACTTTTCTTCCAAATGTCCTCTTACTTGGCATGTTCATGAAGTTTCTCTCTTCTTCTAGCTTATTCACGTGGACAACAAAGAAGAAGGAGAAAATTTACTTTCTTTTATGCTACTTTGTATAAATAATTCCCAAAGCATGTTGGCTTCTTATCCCTTCATCAATGGTGGCTTACAAGTGACTAGATGTTTCTTAAGCCTTTATGATTGTATCTTATCATTTTAATTTATGAAGCTTAAGATATTTTTCTATTTATCATATTTTCATTTTCTTAAAGAGAAGAAAATTATGTGGTTTTCCTTGTATCCACATGTCACCTTTTATGAAGAAGAAAAATTCAATTTAAAGATAGCTTCACACATGGCATTCATTGGAAGGAAGTAAAATTCAATTCGAATTCATCTTCACACATGGCCTTTTATAGGAAGAAGTAAAGTTCAATTTGAACTCTTCTACCTAAAGGATAATATTAAATAATAGAACTCTAGTGTTTTCCAGAAACTGACTTCAATTACAGTATAAATTGCTCACAAGCAGTCTATACAGAGTGCCACACAGACTTTACATACAAGGCTACTCTTACCTTAATTCTGATTGGTCCATACTACTTTTGACCATCAAAATTACTAAATCATCTATTTGAATAAGTCTATACATCCTACAATTAAAAGAAAATTCCCCAGATTCTACTTATCATTTTTCTATACTTTTCTACTACCTAAATTTTCCTGAATAGAATTTCAAAGTTATCACCGTATAAAATTCATAGAAATTCTATTCTGAAGCTTTCTGTGACAAAGTATTTTGGTAATTTGCCATCAAAGGATACTTTGTAATTTCATCAGGTTTTCACAAAGTATCTAAGGGTGTCTTGGTAATTTTAGCCTCAAGGGTATTATGGTAATTTGTCACTCTAGTGGCATGATTATAATTTTCCAAAATATCCAAGGGTATTTTTGTAATTTCTACCTTAAAATATCTTACCAAAATATCTAAGGACATTTTTGTAATTTCTGTTTTAAGGGAAGGGCAATATGGTCATTTCTCTTCAAACATTTTTGTAATGTCTCTAATTAATATTTCACCCAAATAATTTATATATAGACCACCAAATCTCTCATAACCTAATACTCACATCAATAGCTATGCAAGAATAATTCATATAATATTTTGACCACAGTTTTCAAAATTTCAGGGTGTTACAAGAGTTGATAGGTATTTTTATGAGAAATCTTTGTTTTTGGATGCAAGAAAGATAAAAATGCTACTTTTGGATGAAATCCGTTGAGTTAATCATATTTAGTTCAGTGGAATAAGGCCAAAAAAGGAAGAAAACAAGGGAACTCATCCAGCTTCAATCCGCTGAGCGAATATAATTTAGCTCAGCGAATTGGAGGTAGAATAGAAGGAACTGAAGATAATGAATCCACTGAGCTAAATATAATTTAGCTCAGTGATGCTGAAAAAATGTTGTTTCACTGAGCGAAATTTCAGTTTGCTTGGCGGATTACCTTGTTCATGCACCTCCTTTACTTGATATAAATAGAAAAATGAGAGAGGAAAACAGAGCTTTAAAATAGAGAGCTTCACAAGAGAGAGTGCAAGTATCGACAATCTGGGGATGGATGATTGCTTTCCAAGCCTTTCTCTCATTCATTCATTAAATAGGACTGCTTGCACCACCATGAGTAGTTAATCCTCTTGCTGTTAGGATTTGATGTAATCTATGAAAATCTTATGTAATATTATATATATATATATATATATATATATATATGATTCCCTATTATTCAGTATTAGTGATTTGATTTTGAATTTAATGCTCCAATGAATCCAATAACATTGAATATATAGGAATCATGTATGTGTAATCTAAAGATTGCAAGATTGTTAAATAGATGAAATCTTATCCCAATGCTTCTTTCCATTGAATTTCTCATTTGTGCAACTTATTCACTTTGTTTACTTGTTCTTGAATATTGTTGTTAATCGTTTCCGTTATGAAAATTTTCAAAATGAACTGTTGTACATTTGTAATTAGTTTGCTTAGGAGTTTTCATTAGAATAATAGGATCACATTGGTTTACCCTTTTTCTTTGGTAGTTAAACGGACGGTTGCCCCTCCAACAAGAAAAGGTATAAATATGGAAACTTTTATGCCATTTGGATCGGAGAATTTATGGAGGAAATCAACTTTTAAATTTCCATAACCATTGTAATATTTACCAATCCCTATGGATACGACAACCTACTTACCATTATCTACTATGTAAACTTGGTACACTTGCCAAAACCATCATCACCATCACAAAAACCCCTAGCACTAGATTGAGAGCCCACCAAGTACTCTTAACTTACGTGCTTACCCATATGCAATGTCATGTATGCATTATACATCCATTCATTTTTAATACAACTAGTTCGTTCTATGTTATAAATTCACCATTTTCTTAACAACACACTTAAGAACCCATCTAGCAGTTCCATAAGCTCGGTTAGACATTCCATACTTTGAATCCTCACTCTCAAAAATCATTAATCCTCTAAAAACATGAATTCCCTAACATAGTTCTAAAATCAAATGGTGGCATTTTCACAATCCTCATTCAACAATATTGAAGCTATTGCAAATCATTATACATTTTCAAAAGAACAACATAAGTCTAAGTGATTCATGTGGAAAAGAATAAAATTACATTGACAACCTTATACCAAGAGTCCCAACATTTAGCCTAGCCAAAACACCTCTGAAACTAAAAGCTCCATTCTACCACTTGTTTAGCCCAAGTGAAACCAATTCTCACTTGGCCGAAACCCTTCCTAAAGCTAAAAGATCCAATCTGTTTCTCTTACGCCCAACCAAATCCAATTCTAGTTGGGCTGATCGAACATTGAGGTTGCAAAAAAATAGTTTTTAAGGCTCTAAAAAGCATAATTCTTACAAACAAAGCATTCAAAACAAATAAAGCTTCCCTTACCCAAAACAATCTCTTTAGGGTTTCAAGCTTCTTGTAGAATGAAAATGCAAGAATGAAACTTGGTGAATCTCTGGGCTCTTTCTCAGCTTATGATTCATGATTAACCAATAAAACCTTGACAAATATATGAGCAATTTCAAACTAGATTCTAACAAAAGACCAATTTAAGAGCTCATGCAAAAGGAGAAATTGAGCTCAAGGAAACCAAAAAGAGAAAAGGATTATTACTTACCAAATTGGAAATCAAACAAGGGAACTATAGAATTTAGAAAAACAAGGCTTCAATTGAGGGAATGTCACCATTGCTAGCTATTGAGGAAAAAGGGACCTGGATCACAAGAGGAAATGAAGAAATGAGATGGAGAGAGAAACTCTTTCAACGTTGAAGGGGTTATGATAAGGGGTGACTTACCCTTTGGTCCCATTTTTCTATCTAACTACCCATTTCTTCTATTCTCACCCCACTTCTACATGTTTTTGTTACCAAATTTAGGGCCCATAATTGTCTATTCCCACTAACACTCCTACGACATCAAAGTCATGCAAGTTAATTAACTTAGGTATCAATTAGAATAAAATCATATTTAATTTCATCTTGACATTTAAAATTAAATACTTATTCACACAATTAAGAAAATCATGACATTACAAGAACCTTAACATCCACTAATCATTTGTTCTAAATCGGGATATTACTAAGAAATAAAAAAGAAGTAATCATCAGAGAGACTCCATGGAAGGTTGAAGTGTTCATAATGTTACAACAAGAGGGGTTGAATTGTGACTTTACCAACTTTTTATGAAACTCTAGCATTTATGAAATTTTACTCAAGATTACCTTGGTGTTCGAAAAGTCTTGACATTGAGGTTTGTAAAGGTAAATATCTCTAGAAGAAGGGTTGAATTGTAATTTTATAAATTTTAAAGCCTTTTTCTAAAACAACAACGCTATTGTCTGATGGTAAAGTGTGTAAATATAGATGTCAAATTTTCACAAATGAGTTTAGACGATAGCCTCAGACTTTCTAAAACACACTTTTTCAAAAACAAAAATCAAATTCAAACCCTGAGTCAATTTAAAGCACAAAAGAGAAGACAAGAAAGAATAAAACCCATGAATTTATACTGGTTCATCTCAACCACCAAGACTACATCCAATTCTTGGCAAACCACCAAGTTCCATTAATTCAACAAGCTACCAGTATTAATTACTACTAGTTCTACCTCTACAACTCAAGCTCTACATCGAGCATGTTACAACTAGTATCTTTGTCCTACAAAGCCACACTAGCTCTAATACAAATCAAAGGATTTGCAGTTTATCCTGCACACTGACTAACACTCAATGTCTTATAAACGAATATACAATCTCAACACTTAGTCTTTTCTATCAAGGTTTTTTAAGAGCTTTACAATAATTTATAGAAATATGTAGATAGCTTTTTACAGAAAGAACTTGAATAGTAGCACATAGGTTGATAGATTATGTCTTCAAAGCTTATGGTATTTATAGAACTTCTTCAACAAGTGTTCGTTGTCTCTAAACATATGGATTTCTTCACTTTAGCATGTGTCTAAAGAATGTGGCTGTTGGAGAATTTAATGCACGTATTTCTTCATGCTGGAAAACAATTCTTCGTAGGTATTGTGTTGAACACTTTGGTAGGAAACCACTTCCTTTTGCGTCAAAGAAGACTTGCACATTAGAGCTTGTCTTTTGATGAAGATTGATAAATGTCAGATCTTGAACTTCATTTATTCTTCATAAGATTTCGACAGATATTAGGATAATGTCAAAACAAATCTTAAACACAGAATATTAAATGAAGTCTTAAATGCATTGATAACGACTATCGAATCGCTATAAAACAAATAAAACTAAGATAATTTTGTAGCACAAGATTAACCTAGGTCAACTCACAGATACAGTCCAATTTGGTTCTTGACATAATCCACTTATAAAAAGTAGGGGGTTTATCAAACATTTTACAGACAGTGAACAAAAATTGCAGAAACACAAACAAGAATTGAAGAAAAATGTAGAAACTAACATAATTGATATAATATGTTGTAAAACAAATTCAAGAATATCAATCCAATTCAACAAACCAAGCAATGCAAATGATCATAGTTCTCATATAATAATCATATTATGAAGGTTCATTCAATATCATTGAAGCAGTTCAATCGAATTAACTCCTAAATCAATTGAAATCACAAACCCAATTGAAATATCATCCAAAAAATCTATGATTAAAATTCAAAATTTGGAAATAAAATATCACAAGGAAGATATGTCAAGTAAGCACAAAATCTGAAAATAAGCTACAATTATCAATTAAGCCCAATTATTTTCCTAAGACCAAACCTGAGTTAAAATGAGAAAAGAAGAATCCAAGAGAAATCAAATAAGCTTATAAGAATAGAAAAATATTATACTAAAAATGCTCAATCAAATTCCCCATACTTTATCTTTTGCACTCCTGGGCAAAACTAAAAGAAAGACTAAGATAAAAACAATTAAACTAGAATAAGCCACAAACAAAAATAAAAAGGTATGAACAAGACACACACATTTTTCAATGGATCATAATAATGCACAAAAGTGAGAAAGATGGAAAATGGAAGAATGATATCAAGGTAACAAGCACTCCATGAACACATGATCACAAAGTGAAAAGTGAAAAAGTAATCAATTTAAAATTAAGAATGTACCAAGGTGATAAAAATCTCTCAAAGAACAACATTCAACCTCATCAAATGTGTATGGGTTTGTGTTTACACTAAAACATCACATGTATGTAGCACATCCAAATATTGACAAGACTCTAATTCACTCAACTTGAAATACACATGCATCAAAAGATCAAAAGGACTTTTATTGGTTTGTAATGTATGGTTTAGGTAAGGTGGATAAGAGAAAGATATTTAGGATAAAACTAAGAGAAAAAAGGGACAATCAGGTGTAAGCCAACAAGTAAAAAGAGGGGTAGAAACAAAGAAACAAGGTCGAGAATAACAAAATTTAAAATAAAAAGAACTTACAAGGATGAAAATGAACTACAACACACTTTTATTGCATTTTTGTTTTCTTTTTCTTTTATTGTACTTCTTTTTATTATTATTTTTTTTCTTTTTTATATTATTATTATTTTAATTTTTGCTTTTTATACTCTTTCTTTTCTTCCAAATCAAAACAAAATACAAATCCCTAACACTTGTTTGAAACCCACTCCCAAAACAATTCCAAGGCCCCTTTTCTCTCTAAAATTAGGATAACATGGTTTTCCACTTTTTGGCTTGTAATGAGCTACACAAGAAAGAAAATGTTAAAGGCTCAAAAAGGGTGACAATGGATATCACCACAAGGTAGGTTTATTTGGCTAGTGGCTAAAAGAAAGAAGGCCTAAATCATCTCAATCAATGTATGTGCAAAAAGGAATGACAAGAGAGACAGGACAAAACCTAGAGTAATCTAGCACAAGGGTGAAATCACGTATGAAAGAACATGAATGAAATAATGCGATTCATTCACAAAGGCTCAAGAACTCACAAAGCATAATTCTATCACACATAATCCACCTTAAATTTTATTTTCTAAGCCTACTTATCACTTTAATAATTCCAACAGTGATTCACATCAAGTATGAATTCTCTCAATCCAACAAAAATTGGTACATTTCTCACAATTTATACAAGTTAGAAATCCTATGAAGAACATGAAAAAGTGCCTAAATTCAACAAAAACATAAAACATGGTGGGCCAATAGAACCCAAGTCCAATACTCTCCTATCGGTCCGCTGAGGACCAAAATGATCGTCGATAGGTGTGACATGATAAAACTTAAGAATAGATTGAATCTCAAGATCTGGTACACACCTGCGTATCACTTGGTCACTACCAAACCTCCACAAATAAGGATCATCCCACACATAATATTTACATCACTCTTAAGTTTATCTATTTGAGGCCTGGATACATAAGGTGGAACAACAGATGCAAAAATGCAATTCACAATGTCAGCAAACCAAGGTGTAACATGTGATGAATGCAAATGCATCAAATTCTCATCAGGGAAATTATCACTAATAAGAAAGGACTCAACAGATCCCTCGATCCCGCTCAAATGATCAACAACCAAATTTCCTACACCATTCCTGTCCTTAATCTCAATATCAAACTCTTAAATAAGAAGCATCCACCAAATCAATTTAGGTTTAACATCAGGCTTCTTCAACAGGTACATGAAAGTTGCATGGTCAGTAAAGACAGTGATATGGAGCAAAGTAAATAAGATCTAAATTTATCTAAAGCAAAAACAATAGCCAAAAGCATCTTTTCAGTGGTGGTGTAGTTAACTTGGGTTGCATTAAAGTGGGTGAAGCATGAGTAATGACATGGGATAGTTTTTCAACTCTCTGTAACAACACAACCCCAAGTGCATAGTTAGAGGCATCGCATATTAGCTCAAAAGGAAGCTCCTAGTCTGGTGACTGCATGATGGGAGAGGTAGTAAGCCACTTTTGCAATTTCTCAAGTGCTTCTTTGCAAGACTGGTCAATCCCAAAATCTACGTCTTTTTGGAGAAGCTTGGACAATGGCAATGCAATCTTGCTGAAATCCTGAATGAATCTCCTATAAAAACCTGCATGTCCCAGAAAAGAACGCACTTCCCGCACAGAAGCGGGTTAAGGTAGAGAATTAATAACATCAATCTTGGCCTTATCAACCTCAATACCTGTACTAGAGACGAAATTCCCCAAGACTATACCCTCATGTTAAAATGACATTTATCAAAGTTAAGAACAAGGTTAGCCCCAATGCACCGATAAACAACTCTAGAGAGACTATCCAAACATGCATCAAAAGAGGAATCATAAACAGTGAAATCATCCATAAACACATCCATGCAACTCTCTAATTATCATAAAAGATACTCACTATGCACCTCTGGAAGGTTCCAAGAGGTTGCATAGGCCAAAGGGCATCCTGGTGTATGCAAATGTGCCAAATAGATAGATGAATGCTGTAACAACTCAACTAACAGTCTTGTTATTATTGATTTTTAATGAAAATTCTTTTCAACTTAATAGCACCCAGTTGAATATAACAAAATTTTGCCAATAATTGATACTCCAAGAAATTTCATCACTGAGTAATATTTATAAACCTGAAGTAACATATAATAAGAGTACAAACTGACACTGGTTCTATTACATAGTACAAATAACTAAAACGCTTTGTAACAAAAGAATACATCTTCAAACAAAACATCTTCAAACTAAACATCTTCAAACAAAACATCTTCAAACAAAATATCTTTAAACAAAATATTCTTCTTGTAGACAGCTAGGCAGTCTCTCTCTTTGTTGTTCATCTGTTCGCTCAAATAAAATCGAGGTCATAGCAGGTGTCAACCACAGACACAAAACATAGGGTAAGTTTATGATAAACATAATTTAAGCAACATGTTATATTCAATGTGCAGTTATTTATAACAACGTCCTCTAATTTCAGTTCTAATTTTATATGATGCATGATTCTCCCAAACTTTCAACATCATGAACATGTGGTAACAATTGTCAAGATAACCCCATCCCAGTGCCACAAAACTTCTCCGATCAGTCAGGGTCTCCTGGTGTTGCATAGGTTCTCACCCATACTCATGTGATCATCATGGGTGGCGTGAGTCCTCACCGCTAGAGTCACCCCCAGCTCAGATTCTTCTGTCTGAATGCACGGACTCAGTTCCTGCAGCTATCTGACATACCTCCTCTCTGAGGCACACCTCCACTCTGAGGCAACTCTTATGAGACACATGAGACTGATTCACTTATGCATATCTCATTCATTTTACAAAACTTAGATTTATTTTCAACATCAGTCTCCAATCACTGTCTCACATAATTTACTTAGAAATTCAACATAAATCATGTATAGAACTCAGCTTATTACTCATGTACGAAAACTCAACATATCATTCATGTACAAAGATTCATAGAACACTCAGCAAGTATAAAACTTCATTTAGGCACTCAATCATATAACTATAACTTAAATCCAACAATTACTCATATACTAGTCATACTTCATAGAACTTCAAACACTCATTCAAACACAAGTAACACTTAAACTATCCTTATCATAAAACTTTCCTATGCATACCTGATAACTCCTTATAAAGCTTGACAAACTTTCCTAAAAGTGCTAGCCTTCTCCACGTGATTTCCAAGGGAAGTGGGGCCTCTTCTTACTTTATTTATGTCTTGAAAAGGAAAGGATGAAAGTGAAATGAAAGAGATGGAAGGGAGAGATTCACATGAGTTGTTGTAGAAATGGAGTCTTGAAAGTGACTTCCATTTAAGGCCCTCCTCCCTTTATATAGGGTTTGGAAAATAATAAAATATTTAAAGACATAATTGCCCTTTCTAGCTAGTTACTCTCATCTAGTTCCATTATAACTTAGTTTCTTCTCATTCCATTACATCTTAACTAAACTCATAATTACTCTTCTAAATA
>PYAF01004692.1:445797-458342 GCA_007407185.1 Glycine tomentella | reverse complement strand
TATGTTCTTTTTCATGCTTAACTTAATAGAATTCACCAAGAAATTGGGTTTTTGAATTAGGTTAAAGGGTTGATTCACTAAGACATTAGGGATTAACTAACTTAGGAAAGGCTTATCCTCCGAATAATCTTAACAAGATCACATGAGATATATTCTTTGAATACTTAGTTTGACAGATTCACTAAGGGTTTAGGCTTCTAGATCAAATTAAAGGGTTAAATCGCTGGTTATGACTCTAGTAGTTCTAGGATTTACGAATTTAGGAAAGATTTATCATGTGTGTGACTTAAGATAATAAACTAATCAAGTGAAGGAGGTAGGAACAAAAGGGATTGTGCCTGACCACAATTGTTTCTTCCATTGGTAACTTCTTTTATATTTTTACTGCATTTATTTTAATTTCTATTTTTGTTCAAACACAAATTTATCCAACAACTCTTTGTTCTTTATTTTCTGTCTTTATTTTCCAATCATTTATAATTAATATTATTGTAAAAATTACCCTAATCCCTGTGGAGACGATAACTCACTTACTCACTTTTATTACTTGTTAACGATCGGTGCACTTGCTGTAAACATATTCGCATAAATCGCGCAACACATGCCTTGAAGATTGAAATCCAAAATGAAGTGTATGAGAAGTCAATCTGTTGATCCTTACATTTGCATGCATATAATCATTTACATGCTTAAGTGTTTTCATCAAAGAATCGAAGCTATTTAAAAAAAGAACTAAATGGGTAATGTTTTTGAGAAAATGTAATTTCACTGTTTTAATCGATTACATAGCAGATTAATCGATTATTTAGTTCATGTTAAAACTGGAAAAGCTTTAATGAACATTTTAATCGATTACACCACAAATTAATCGATTATTTGGTTCGTCTTTAAAACTGTAAAAGCTTTAATCAATATATTAATCAATTACCAAACATTTGTAATTGATTACATAGTGTAAATCAAAAGTAATACATTGCTGCTTTAATCGATTACCATTTATAGTAATCGATTACATAAGCTATCTTGAAAATCATGTTTTCACTAATTTAATTGATTACCATTATTCGTAATCGATTACATAGGCTATTTGAAAAAGCTTGCTTCACTGTCTTAATCGATTACCAATATTCGTAATCGATTACACATGCTGTCTCTGAAACAAAACTTTTCTGATTTAATCGATTATAGCTCAGGTTAATCGATTATCTTGTTCGTTGTGAAACCCAGAATGGAGCCTTGAACACTTTATTCGATTACTTAATGAGTTTTAATGGATTATTGGGCGCGTGTAATCGATTACAGGTTGTTATAAAAATCTATTATAAATAGAAGGAAGGCTTGGCTTGAAACTTAACTTGAATACTTTGAATTTTCTGAATATACACGAGCCTTCTTAGAGTTAGAAAGTGATTTTCTGAGTTTACTTACTTCTTGTCCTACCCTTTAATCTTCATGGGTATTCAATAATATCTTGGGCAAGAGATTTCAAAAGAGTAATGGAGAGCATGTTCTGAAATCCTATTTCTGCAATTCAACCTTTGATTGGTAACTCATATGTATTCATATTCATTGGATCATCAGGTTGTTTCTCTCCATAATCTTTGAGTCTAATTTTGATTTTGTAATTTCTGTTATTTGATGCTAGTGTAAAGGGTTCTTTGAAGCTTTTTCTAGAGTAGTGTTCTCTAGGGAAGAACAGAGTAGTGTTCTCTTGTTCTTGATCATTAGGAGTCTAATAGGGTTTTAGATTTCTATTCTTTATCTAGGGTTGGGTTGATAAAGAGAGATTGTTGTAAAGCTTATAAGAATTGAATTTTATAATAGTGGAACTCTAATCTAGTGTTGATTAGAAAAAACTGGATGTAGCTTCTCTTGAGAAGTGAACCAGTATAAATTGCTTGTGTTGATTTTCTTTATCTCTATCTCTTCAAGTAATCTTGTTCATTTGTTCTTGGTGTTATTATCATTACTCAACAAGTTCTGTTTTGAGCCATTGATTTCTTGTGCTGAGTAATTTGATTGATTAAAAGCATTCTTAGTTTAAAAGTGATTAAGATCCTTTGACTCTAATTTTATAAATAATTTTAAAAGACCAAGTTTAAACCAATTCACCCCCCTCTTGGTTATTGTGGGTATTCCTATTGTTTTCACATACATATAACACTCGCCATATTTACAAATGTATCGAACATGCACCAAAGACCTTCTTCATCAATAATTTGAATTGCCATATACTCAACACGACCATTGAATTAGTATAGAGGACAACGATACCAAAGTGCACTAATTATAGGCGTAACATCGTAATCTGTAATTGATGACTATATACTGTTGATTATGTCTGGAGGGTCATTGTTGAATTCAGTAGTATCAATTTTGTCTTGTCACTTTTGAAAATTGCATTTCCACTAGAACTGTGGATGACCTCACCATTGATATAAACGTACACACAAATTGGCTCTACACTCATTTTGCTTGCTCTCTCTGTTTTCTCACAAAATATGATTTGATGTAACTATGCAAAGTCTATGGTGATATGATGCATTTATATATAGCATCAATCATACGTCCATGGTTCACATGATTTGGAATCTCTGCATGACAGTAAGACAATCGTGTTAACGTGCTTTGGAATCTTGAGGGAGGTGCATGTCAACACCACATTTTCATCACCCAACTTCAAATTTTATATCATTCGTTCCCGTTTTACCATTAAACCTTGTTGTCATAGCTCATATACCTCTATTGTGTCATCAACACATTCATCGTTCACGTACCACAAATAACAACTTGATCAGTTCGTATTACCATACAATACCTGAACCATAACCACAAATTATACCATTATTATCGTCTACCGGGTTCTAACATATTACCCTAATCAAACAATGCAAAATTGATCCTGCATTGATTACTGCATTGGTTGAATGATGAAGGCCTGAAACACAAACCTTTCACCTACCATGGGGTGAGTGCACAATCACACTCGAAGATGTTGCACTACATCTAGGCATTAGGGTCGATGGTCGTATTGTGATAGGACCTAGCTTCTTATATTGGAATGAGTTATGCGACAAGTTACTAGGAGAAGTCCCTCCGGATAATGCATGTAAGGGAGCTGCAGTGAAGCTGACATGGTTGCTTAGCATCTTGCGTGCACCATTACTTGAAGAACCAACAATATACCAACTACAATGCAGGTGTAGAGCTTACATAATGTACATGATTGGTGGTGCTCTAATACCTGATAAATTTGGAAATAGAGTTCATCTAATGTATTTGAACCTATTATGTGATTTCAACAACATAAACAAATATAGTTGGGGTTCTGCTTGTTTAGCAAACATGTACAGAGATCTGTGTCGGGCATCATCGGAGGTTGATAGAGTTATGGGTGATTGTTGGACTTTTGGCAAGCGTACCAATGTTATCATAGGTTACAGAATTTATAAAGAGATCGTCTCCACAGGGACTTGAGCTACTCAGTTCTCCCAGATGGAAGTAATCAATTCAATAGTTATGTACATCAAATATGACTGGAATTTCATGGTTTTGCGAAATTAACGGAATTTACGAATTTAAAGTAATTACGAAAAATTACGGAAACAAGTAAAGCGAATTTAATTTAAGAGAACATCGGATTGAGTTTCATCGTTCATACCCTCAGTACCCTTTTAATATTAACACATATAAATCATTTTCTAACATTACTGATGCACACATTAAGTCACCCCAAATTGATCCCTCGCATTTGGGAATCCAAAGGATATTTACTAAATATCGATCCCTCGCATATGAAATAAATATTCCAGCATTATAATCATAATCTCGTGTCTGTTGCAATCAAAATGTTATGCTCTATTCCTAGCAATGTAACATAATGAGTAAAATCATTCAGTTCAAATCTTAAGATTACTTTCCAGTCAAACTTAGAATCCAATTTCATGAAACTAGTGATCAAGTAGAATCAAGCATTAAGAACATAATGAAATCACCAATAATGAGTAGAAAAGATTCATGCATATAACAAATATTAAAAGAGATACATAAGGGTAGAAGATTACATCCAATCCTTAGAGAAAATTAGCAGATCATTGTGAAGAGCATATGATCAACTGAAGAAATGATGAAGGAAGTCATCACTGATCCACTCCGACAGAGTTTCCTCACCAATTTCTCACTTCTCTCACTCTCTCTACACTTCCTAAAGCTAATCCTCATGTTCTCTCACTTCCAAAACATGCCAAACTTCTTCATTTGCATGGCCTTTTATAGGCATGGGAAGCTGTTGATGTTCACTCGCCCAGGCGAGTGGTTTAGGCTTGTTTTACTCGCCTAGGCGAGTTAATTGCTTTGTGGTAAGGAAATCCAACTGCCCAGGCGAATGTTTATGCTTGTTTTGCTCAATTGGGCGAGTTAAAACTTAGCCTTGAAGAATCTTCAGTAGCCCAAGCGAGTTTTGGGCGAATTTCACTTTTAGAAAAGCTTTTTTTTGACCTTTTTGCCATTTCTTCATGTCTTTAGTTGTTTCAGATGTCACAGATATACTTGATACATATAGAAACACCGAAATTGAGTGGACTAACCTTCCAAAATGTAAACAACACATTTATATATGTAATAACTATAAAACAACTAGGATTATGACAAAGTTATAAGAAAATCCACTGAAATCAAAAGATAAGTGCCAACATTATAATCCTGAAATTAACTAAAATATGAGACTTATAAGTGGTTGTGCCATACTATTACATTCAGGGGCTTGGTACCGCGTGCCTTTTATTGCACCAAGAGTCCTACGGCCCGAAACAACGTATCCGCTCTCTAAAAGGTTATTACAAATAATGGCTTAGTTTCGTTTTTACATTTCAGATGGAGTGGTGGTAGATTAGAACATAGAGGCACACCTCATGGTGACTTGGTTAGGTATAGATCTCGTATAGATCATATGGAAAGCCATCAGGTATATTACTATCATCAACTGCACCATCAATATGCACATATTACTATTTAGTAATGTTGCATTGTTTACATATATTCCAGTTTTCTTGGGTCCCAGATAGAGGATTTGAAGAGCACCTACCAAGACATGCATATACAGATATGGACATTTGGCCTGCATGCACTGTAATTATTTGTTTTTCGGTCATGGAATGGCATCAAACAAACCGGGTCAAGCTACAATTTGGATTACAACAAGATATCCTTGTTTATCCTATGAATCTTGATCTACTTCACCAGATTGACATGAGAGATAATCATTACAGTGACTGATGGAATATCATGCGGGGTGGATTAATTTCTGGAAAAACAAACACAATGATTTTTTAACTAGACAATTGGATGAAGGGCCATTGACACATACATCAGAGTATATGGAATGGTATAGGCAAAACACTATTCTATTCTTGTCGATTGCACAACAAGTAAATGATCCACGCACAACAATTACCCATAATACTGCAGGGACAACTGTTGAAGAATCACAATTCCCAAATCCAGCTCCTCAGTCAATGTTTTGTACTTCATCACCTGTTCATCAAACTTTTGGCCAGACTCGTGAGTCAGTCAATGCAACTAGCCATGAATGGATGACCAATTTATTTGGTGTTGATTTAAATACACCAAATTCTGCGGCATCATATTTATCTTCTTTGCAACAGTTCGATGCACCATATTCATTTGGAGAGCAAGGACAAAGTTCTTCAGCTGTAGTAACCCACATTGAAAACCCTGAGATAGAACAACAACATCATCATGACGAAGAACCAGTGATACATGAGAGAAGAAATCCGTGACGTAATCGATGTCCTCCGCCGTCTTGGTGGTGGTTCCTCTGCCATGAACCGCGACGACAAACACCACCACCACCATTGCATGACAGAGAGGGTCCGGTGTTGATGTTTGTTTAGTGGGATCCTGTTCAAGTATGACAACAAATTCAGTTTTCTCAAAACACTGAGGCTTGTCTGTGATGTTACCAAATTAAGCATCAATGTTCATTCCCACAATGAAGAGGTGGGCTTTTTTGTTTTTTCTTTTTTAATTTTGTTTTGTTTTGTTTTATTTTTCCTTTTCTGGGTTTTCATCAAGCTTTGATTTTGTGATTGGGAACTTGTGTTGCAACTTCAACTTGGCGTGGATGAAAGCTACAATTTGTTTGTCTCAAGAGCCCAAGCTCTTCCTGGTGCTGGGCAAGTCACAATTGAGGTGTGCTTTGTTTTTGAATGACTATTTGTTATTGGATTCAAATATTCAATGATATTATGATATTTATTGGGTAATGGATACTTAAACTCTGAAGCTTATGCTGTCCTTTTCCCTTCCTAAGTTAGAACTAGCACTACTAGAAATATTAGATTTAACATCGTTAAGTTAACATCGGTTTTTATCAAAAACCGATGTTAACGAAAATGCGGTGGCAATTTCGTAATTAATAGGACTTGGTTAACATCAATTTTAATGAAAATCGATGTTAACGTATATACGTTAACATCGATTTTTTTAAAATACTTCAAAACCGATGTTAATGTGTTCACATTAACGTTGATTTTTTTAAAATACTTCAAAATCGATGTTCACATGAAAGTTTTGATGAAAACCGATGTTAACGTGAATACGTTAACATCAGTTTTGATGAAAACCGATGTTAACATGTTCACGTTAACATTGATTTTTTTAAAATACTTCAAAACCGATGTTAATGTGAACACATTAACATTCGTTTTGATGAAAACTGATGTTGTTGTCTTTATTTTAAAATACATATGGCCCCCAAATTAAACACTTACCCTTCATTCTCGCGCTCGTATTGTGCAAAAACTTCAGCTCCCATTGTCGCCATCTTTCATTGTAGCTACTATACGTGATTCGTGCTCTCTTTGATGCTCCTTCGTCTTTGTCGCCATCTTCCACATGCTACTTCACTGTCGCTCGCACTTGAAGCGGTCCTCGTGAGTTGGAATCCGGCCTCGTGAGTTGAAATCCAGCCTCGTGTCCCCATTCCAGGTTAGTAGTTTTTTTGCACCTTTCTGAACATGTCGCAACTGTCTCTGTGTTTGGATTATTATTTGAAGGTAATGTATGGGTAGAATGTGTAAAATATGTGAAACTTTTGGTTTTGTTAATTGATATTTTGCTTTTTGCTTAATTAAGGTCGGTTCGAATAAGCTAATTATGTGTCTTGATATCCTGAAGGAACAGCGGAGCCCTACCCTTACCATCTTTGAGGTTTTGAACTATCTCATTAATTAAGACATGTCTTGTTTTAGTTAATAATAAAAACACTTGTGTGAGAATGCATTGGACAGGTTCATCAATGATGTACACTTGTGGACAGGTTCATTAAAGATGTAAGATGTATGTTTGTTTGTTTGTTTTTGGGTGATTGAATATTGAATCCTATTTTTCACCTGGTTAGAGGCATTTTTTTGGAAAAAATACTGGACCAAATCCCCTTTGGCAAGTTGTTTAAGGCTTCTCCTCTGAATTTCAAGCATTTTGACACAAACTACGCCTCAATCGGACATTCCTATCAAAAGTTATGACCATTTGAAGTTTATATGTTCAACATCAGGACATTTTACACAACTTATTTGCTTTTCCTTCTATTAATTCTTGTTCTCTTCACTTTTCAAGTTCCTGCCCCATGACCTCTCCAGTGGAATATGTGAATGTAAAACTGACTATGCAATTCATGAAGCAAGTTCCTAGTTTATATAGGTTATTTTCGTGTTTAATGTCATAATATTATATCGTGTAGATTTTGTGAGTTCATTGGTCATTTTAGTTTATTTCTGGATTTGAGATTGTGATAATTTAATATAGACTTGCTTCTTTGATTGGCTTATTGTGATTGCTCCCTATTTTTTTTTTTGGATTTTCTTCACTCAACTAAAATTGTAAGAGCTGATTGGGCAATTTTATGTCATAATAAATATATTTAGTTTTCATAGTTTATTTTTATAGCTTTTGGTGGAGTTTGACAAATCTTTTAAATAAGGGTCAAAACCAATAAAAAGAATAGATTGTATTTTTTTTAAAATAACATTCTACATTGGTTTTTTAAATAACCGATGTAGAAAGTCTCTATTTTACATTGGTTTTCAATAAAAACCGATGTAGTTACACAAATTAACATCGGTTTTTTTATTAAAAACTGATGTTGAAAGTGGATTTTCACTTTCTTTTTTTTTTTTTCCTTATTTGACGACATCGATTTTTCAAAAAAAATCGATGTTGTATACTTTTGTTAATATCAGTTTTTGAAAATCGATGTTAGCGTTCAGACTTTTAACGTCGGTGGTTTCAACATCAATTAAAAATCGATGTTGAAAGCATATTTTCTAGTACTGTATAGTTTCCTTTTATATATGTATTTCTTAGTTTAATGCCGTAATTTTTTGTGCCATGAGCAAGTCAACCAATCCGTCAACACCATTCTAAAATGCCATAATTTATATTTGTGTGTTTCTCTATATGATTGGCAAAATCTGTAATCTACGCAGCTTATGTCTATTGGGCAAGATGTCAACAGTTTGAAAGAATTAGAGGCCACAGACCGTCTAATAAATTCTATGGAAACAAAGTTGACAGAGAGGTACTAGAAAAAAGGGTCAAGAACTAAAATTCAGAATGTCTCCTTGTTCACGTGTTCTGGTATCTGATTCTTGTCTTTATATATGAGTTTCTGTGGGTTTATATTGTATGTGTTGAGTTTCCTTGTCCGAATAATTTCTAGGTTCTTGAGCTATCTTTTATATAGAGAAAAAGCAGTCACGCTTGCTTAAAGTAGTGGTCTCACTCTCTTGAAAGTCTCCCAATATTACACTGTTTTTGTTTGTATATATAGTAATAACCATCATTTTCCCTTCTACGTTGAAAATATTTTGCAGATCGAAGAAACTACTGTTGTCCCATATTTTAGACATGCATGCCTTTTCATTATATTAATTCTTCTTCACTCTCATATATAGTTCTTGATACTGAACTATTGGTTCATCATGCGTGAATGTTTAAGAGTAAGAAATGAAACTTAAGTGCATTATCATTATGTTTTTCCTTGAGTAAATAATATTTAGAAATTCTACTTTCTATTGTTGGGTTGTCTATTCAATGATATTATTATGTAGTGGTTGTTGGAGAGAATGCCATGATTTCAGCATACATATACCCATTGTGCAATTTTGTATTTCCTTGATAAGAGCTAGTTAAGTTTGTAGGTTCGTTTCTTAAAATTATTTATGTGCTTACCCTTTTTTTTGAATTTTAATATTTTTGCTTAGTTTCAGCCAGAGATTCTAGAAATAAAACATACTGGATTCACTTCTTTTTGTAGCATTTTCCCATAGACCCCTAGCTCTTGTTAGGGGTTAGTTGGTCATGCCAATTGATAACAATAGGAATACTCATAATAACCAAGAGGGGGGGTGAATTGGTTTAAACTTGGTCTTTTAAAATTATTTATAAAATCAGAGTCAAAGGATCTTAATCACTTTTAAACCAAGAATGCTTTTAATCAATCAAATTACTCAGCACAAGAAATCAATAGCTCAAAACAGAACTTGTTGAGTAAAGATAATAATACCAAGAACAAATGAACAAGATTACTTGTAGAGATAGAGATAAAGAAAATCAACACAAGCAATTTATAGTGGTTCACTTCTCAAGAGAAACTACATCCAATTTCTTCTAATCAACACTAGATTAGAGTTCCACTATTATAAAATTCAGTTCTTACAAGCTTTACAACAATCCTTCTTTATCAATCCTAGATAAAGAATAAAAATCTAAAACCCTGTTAGACTCCTAATGATCAATCAAAAGAAAACTACGCTGTTCTTCCCTAGAGAACACTACTCTAGAACAAGCTTCAAAGAACTTTTTACAATAGACTCAAATAACAGAAATTAAAAAAATGAAATTGTACTCAAAGATTATGGAGAGAAACAACCTGATGATCCAATGAATATGAATGCATATGAGTTACCAATCAAGGTTGAATTGCAGAAACAGAATTTCAGAACATGCTCTCCATTACTCTTTTGAAATCTCTTGCCCAAGAAATCATTCAATACCCATGAAGATTAAAGAGTGGGACAAGAAGTAAGTAAACCCAGAAAATCACTTTCTAACTCATAGAAGGCTTGTGTATATTTAGAAAATTTGAAGTCTTCAAGTTATATTTCAAGCCAAGCCTTCCTTCTATTTATAATAGATTTTTGTAACAACTTGTAATCGATTACACATGCTAAATAATCAATTAAAGTGTCACTTAATCGATTAAAGTGTTCAAGGCTCCATTCTGGGTTTCACAACGAACAAGATAATCGATTAAACTGAGTTGTAATCGATTAAAGCAGTGAAGTTTTATATATGAAGCCTCTTGTGTAATCGATTACAAGATTTGGTAATCGATTAAGGCAGTGAAGGTTCCTTAAGAAACAAGCCTATGTAATCGATTACAATGTATGGTAATCAATTAATTTAGTGAAACCATGATTTTCAAGATAGCTTGTGTAATCGATTACTGTATATGGTAATCGATTAAATCAGCAATGTATTACTTTTGATTTACACTATGTAATCGATTACAAGAAATGTGTAATCGATTAATATATTCATTAAAGTTTTTCCAATTTTAAATACGAACCAAATAATCGATTAATCCGTGATGTAATCGATTAAAATGTTCATCAAAGTTTTTCCAGTTTTAAACATGAACTAAATAATTGATTAATCTGCTATATAATCGATTAAAACAGTGAAATTACATTTTTCCAAAAACATTACTCAATTAATTCCTTTTTCAAAGTATAAGTAGCTTTGATATTTTAATGAAAATATTTAAGCATGTTAATGATTATATGCATGTAATGCAAGGATCAAAAGATTGCTCTCTCCTACACTTCAATTGAAATACAATCTTCAAGGCATGTGAAAAGCTCAAAACATTCTTCTAATTCATAGGCTTCATTCTTCTTGTTGCTCCCCCTATATCCAATACCAATAAAGTTTATTAGTACTAAATTTACTTAAGCTTGACCATTAAGGTTGGTTACGGTATGCAAAGTGCATGGTGCCTCTTATTTGTTTAATATTATTTATATTTATTTATATGGACCGTAGAGTTGGCTTAGGATTTAAATTATAGTTTGCATTATGTGATGCAATTGCTACCAAATCATAATTCAAATATAATAAAAAAATGTCTAAACTCCTAGGACTAATCTTTTTTAAATTAAGACTATTAGAATTTGGGTTGTGGATTCGTGTATAATGTAATTGATGTGTTGACATTTTTTTAAAAAAAGACATTCTAAGACAGTTCTATAAAAATCATCTTAGAAAGTCTAGATTCTAAGACAGTTTTTCATAAAATAGTCTTAGAATCCTCAATTTTTTTAATTTGTTTTTTAAAAGAAGACATTCTAAGATGGTCTTCACATAAAAATCGTCTTAGAATTCTTAATTTTTTTTTAAAATAATGCATTCTAAGACGATTTTCACGTAAAAACCGTCTTAGAAAGTTACGCTTCTAAGACGGTTAAGGAACCATCATGGAAAGTGTTGACTTTTTCACGACGTTGGCTTCGAAGACGGTTCAAAAATCGTCGTTGAATGTCTCAAAGAACCATCGTCAAATTTTCCATTTTATCCGTTAATTGCTTCAAATATAACTTAACAGTTTGTTAAACGAGGCTTCAATTTTTTTAACGTTCAAATCAAAAGCCAATAACATGTTTTTAATTGTTTTATGCATGACTTTCTCGCTATGGTTTAACGTACCCTCTTTGTCTTCTCACTGATCTATTCATGTATTTGTGGTTTTGCAAGTCTTCATCCCATTTCACTCATATATGTAACACCCTGTAGGCCTCCGGTGCGTTATCATTAATAATATCAGTTTAGCGCTTAATAAACATACAATAGTACTCAGCGGAAGCATCGAATCGTTTTTCTTGATTCATTATGTATGGAATAACCAAAACTGTAAAAATACAAGACAATCGCATGTTGATCCAGTTCATATATCAAAAGCCATACAGTATAATTATACAGGCAGGTAACAGATATAAGACACTTATACTAAGGAAAATGGTACGTATCATATATCACAAAGTTCTGTACATATACATATCACTGTCCATAGTCCACACCACATATCCCGTGGTGGTACAAAAGAATATCAACCCTCCATGAGGGAGTACAGAACTATACAACAAAAATAAAACCAAAAAGAGCCTTCCAGCTCCACAGCAAGCAGCCTAGTCTCAACTGGGCCTCCTGCCCTGAGACTGCTCCTCTCTGACCGTAATATCACCTGAAATCATGTAAGCCCCACACAGGGTGAGATAACATATCTCAGTAAGCTCAGGGTCCTTGGGAAATCATTCCCACCCTGGCCCACAGATTCACAACACATAAACAGGTATATACATCTCATACATGGCCCACTGGCCTCAAGATCACATAATCATCATCACAAGCAGATCTATGACAGGAGGCAGAGCTCCTCAATGCCTGGCGGAGCTCCTCAACGCCTA
>PYAF01004692.1:419742-445697 GCA_007407185.1 Glycine tomentella | reverse complement strand
CCTGTGGCGCTACCCGCGCCACCATGGCGCCATCCGCGCCATGCCTTCCCTGTCCTATGGCGCCATCAGCGCCACACTTGGCGCTGGTCGCGTGGATTTCCAGTGAAATCTGGTTTTCCAGGCCACTAACCGCGCCATCCGCGCCACCCATGGCGCTATCCGCGCGGGCTGGAAAACCACTGGCGCCCTCAGCGTGGCACTGGCGCCCTCAGCGTTAGCCTCCAGAGACCCTGGCGCCATCAGCGCCAGACCTGGCGCTATCAGCGCCACACTCTCAACAGGGTTTTCTGATGTGAATCCATAACTTAGGGTTATCACAATATACATCTCTCTAATCTTATTTTCCTTTAATTCAACAGGTCTAGCATAGATTAATTGCTTGTGGTATCCGTGGTTGGAGACTGCCATTGTCATCAACACTGGTATTCTATTTATTTTTTGTTATGAGTTTTTAATTTTATTGATTTACTTTTTGTGAGTATTTTTACTTGGATTTTGCAGGGAAGATATAGCAATGAATAAGATGAAATATTGGAAGAAAGGCTAGGAGATTATCAATTAACTCTTTTCAAAACCTTAAGTTTTACTATCTATCTTTTTTTGCATCTTATTTGTTTGTATGGGCTAGTTTGGTTATGCTATTTTTATGTATCAGGTGTTGTAATTTTTAGGTTGGGTGTATATCAATAATTTTCTTGTCGTTGGAATTTTTCTAATGCAAGGTAAGTTTCTATCTGAAAATTTTTCACTCAAGTTATTTTTTTTTTTGTAATTTCCAGTCACGGGAGAGGATTTTATTTCCAAATTTTGTTGATCAATTTCTGGGTATAATGATGTGTTATTATGTTGTATTGGCAAGATGGTACGATGATTTTTTTATTCTTCTAATCACAGATTCTGCATCATACAAGGTCCATAAATGGTATAAGATAGATCGAGGTAAGGAATGTTTACTTTTAAAGGTCATATACATAATTATGCATAAATTCACTACAAGAAAGAATGGTTTTAACATCGCTAGGTTAACATTGGTTTTTCGAAAAACCGATGTTGATCCTATTTATAATTTAAAACCCAAACATTGTCATTCTCGTTCAATTTTGTCGCGCGCCCAAACCTTGTGTCCAAAGCTGTCTTCGAGTCAAAAGTGCTTTCCTGTCACTGTACTTTCGCTGTCGTCGTCGTCATCGTCGTGGTGCTTGTCATAGGTTGGCCGTCACAGTTGCCTATCGCTGTCGTAACCTTTAGGTAATAATCCTTCAATGAGCACATTCTACTTAAATCTGGAAATGGCTAATTTGAGCTCTAGTATAATGTGGATTTTTAATTCGTGCTCGCACCAAGTTGGTCGACGTCATTGCTTTTTGCATATGTTTTTTTGTTACTTTTAATTTGAGAAAATGGTGTGACCTAAATCTTGGTTGCATTTTGATCCGTGAAAAGGCATTATGATTCTTGAAGTATAACCAGTTAAACTTCTGCTAGTGAGTTTATATTGTTAATTAGAAAATTTGATTAGAAAATATATTGTGCGGTGTCCACTTTGAAGTAGTGCATAGTTTGTTTGGCTTGATTTTCTGTAAGATGTATGTTTTCATCTCTTAGTGGTTTTAGTATTAAGTTTTGTATTGGTAATCTTATGGCCCTGTTTGTTGCCAGATTATACAGTAGACTGGGATCAGTTTGGTTGTGTTTTGTGAATTTAACTTGAGAAAGTATTTCTTGAAGCACCATTTTCTCCAAATTTTGATGATTATCTATCTTGAGAAGAGAGTAATGTAGTATCAAAGAGAATGTTGAGTTTCATCACTAGCCCCATGCGATCGAGTGAATTGGTTTATCATTGAGTGATTTGCACTTACACAATTTGACCATACGTCATGATGATTAGTAGTAATTTGATTTTGCTTTCCCTTCAGGATCTTGGTTTCTGCCAGGGGTTTTAACATTTCAGCTGACATAGTTTTCTACCTTTCTACCTCTGCCAATCAATGTAGCCTCTTTAGGGAGCTTAGATTTTTCTATCATCCCTTCTTACTGCGTAGCTTTTGAAGCTTTGTTTCCTAAACGACAAATATCAGACTTTTAAATTTCTCTTTTTCGGTGTATTATTCTAAAAGGCATGAGGTATATATATATATATATATATATATATATATATATATATATATATATATATAACTTGTAAATTGATGATATTAACACAATCAGCTTGAGAAAGTTCTGAAGGTTGGAGACTCAGCCTTCATCTCTAGACCCTGATCAATAATTTTAATATACTGTATAGCAGAACCCACGATGAGCATGCATGTCATTAAAAAAACACTGAAAGTTATTAATTCTTTAGTAAATGGGATATTATTTGTGTTACGTATTATTCCAGCTTATGTTTTGTTATTTCAGGTTATGTTGTGTTATGTATTATTAAAATATGTTTATAATATTTTAAAAAATATTCTACTGTATAAAATCTACGTAGTTGGTGTAAAATATTTTTCCGCATACATGTAAATGATCTAATAATAAGATTGTATCATTTTCTCATAACAAATCTATTCATTTATAAATATGATAGAGTGAGATAATGAATTTCTTATATATTTGTGTAAAAATATTTTACACAGGGGATGTCTAAAGTGAGAATTGAAGAGCTAGCATTCGTATGAGAAATAAATTTAGATTAATTATATAAATTTAGAATATATATATATATATATATATATATATTATTTTTATATAAAAATTGAACACAATACCAAGAGATTTATAATACTTGTATATTTTGTTCAACAAACTGAGTTAAATTTCTTTGATGATTTAAATTATTTAATCATACACGTGAATAATTATGACTTAAATTTATATAATAATTACATGACATGCAAAAAAATATTACATAACCACTTAAAAAATTATAACGTGACTTTATTTTTTTAATCTTAATATTTCATTATTTGATCTAATACTTAATCATAATTATCTCACTCCTTCATAATAAAAGTCCTTTCACTTTATATGCTCCCATATAACCGTACTGTCTACTCTCTCATACTGAGTTTATATTTATATAGCCTTATATATATCCACTCACTACACTACTGTTCATACATACAAATGAATATAGAAATACATTTACATTTGATTTGTAATATATTTATATAGCCTTATACATATCAACTTTTGTGTTTTTTATTTCTTCTTGTTATGGTAAGTGTAATTATAATTGTAATTTGTAGGTTCTGTTCCTTTTCCTGTTTGCATCGGCATCACAAGATTCATTGTAGGAGATTGTTTTATGACCATCATCACAAGTATGAATGTCTTTTATACTGCTAAATGATTTTTTTCTTACTTTTATAACTTGTTTTATTGTATTAATAACTATTGTTTTATATAGAATTAATGTTCATTATGAGTGAACCTTAGTTTCCCGTTTGAGATTTAATACAATGATTCTTCCTGATAGTTTGGAGTCAATGTATTGAATCTTGAATTGTCTATTTGGACAGTTTGGGAATAGTCATTTTTTTATAGTAGATTCATACGTATAGGTTAACTTTCTTTTCTCAAATTTTATGAAATTTCGCTATAGTGCATTTCACTTTGTTCTCTGGATGCATACTTGATTGTGGTGGAATTCATGTCACCACTTTCATGTCGTGTACTTGGAGATCAATGTGAAATGCTGCCAAAATTTTGTCAAATTTAAGAAAAGAGACTTAACCTCTACGTATGAATCTACTATAAAAAAAAAAATCTTCTTGAATGGGATAGGGACACACCTTTAATGAAAAAAAGTGAGGTTTTCATGCATGGAATAACTCTGTGAGTATCACAGAGTTATTAATTAGATAGATCAAAGTTGAGCGGTTACAGTGTTAAGGGCCATCGTGCATGCCCTATATGTGAAGAAGACACGAGCTACGTACAACTGAAACATAGAAGAAAAATAGTATACACTCGACATCTACATTTTTTGAAACCTTATCACCCTTACCGGCGTTTGAAAAAATCTTTTAATGGAAATCAAGAGAATGAAAGTGTGCTGATACCGTTAACTTGTCAGTAGGTTCTTGAGCGGGTTGAGGATATCAATACTATATTTGGGAAGACCCAAAAGAAGCTTTAAAGTAAAACTTGCATATGGAAAAAGAGAACAATATTGTTTGATATTCCATACTGGTCCGATCTAGATGTTAGACATTGTATCGATGTTATGCATGTGGAGAAAAATGTCTATGATAGTGTCATCGGAACGCTTCTTAACATTCAAGGCAAGACAAAGGATGGTTTGAATAGTCGTCAAGATCTAACTGAAATGGGACATGACCAGTTGCATCCAAGGTTTGATGGTAACAAAATATACTTGCCTCTAGCACGTCATACTTTGTCAAGAAAGGAGAAGACAAGTTTCTATCAGTGTCTGTGCCGTGTCAAAATGCCATAGGGATACTCTTCAAATATTAAGAGCCTTGTGCAGCTAAAAGATATGAAATTAGTTGGCTTAAAGTCTCGTGATTTCCACGTCTTAATGCAACAATTGTTAGTTATGGCGATTCGAGACATTTTTCCCAACAAAGTGAGGCATGCCATAACACGCATGTGCTTTTTCTTCAATGCCATTTGTAGTAAAGTCATTGACCTTGTAAAGTTAGATGACTTGGAAAATGATGCTGCTATTATCTTGTGTCAGTTGGAGATGTATTTTCCTCCATCATTTTTTGACATCATGGTTCACCAAATTATTCATCTGGTGAGGGAAATTAAATTGTGTGGTCCCGTTTATTTATGGTGGATGTACCTGGTTGAGAGATACATGAAGATCTTAATAGGGTATACAAAGAATCTACACTATCCTGAAGCATCCATTGTTTAAAGGTACATTGCAGAAGAAGCTATTGAATTTTGTTTAGAGTACATTGAAAAGGAAAAACCTATTGGGCTTCCCGAGTCTTGACATGACGAGAGAGTGGGAGGCAAGTGTTCATGAGGGCTGCATGTTATAACTCCTGGTCTAGAGGAATTGCAACAAGCTCATTTGTATATACTGAATAACAGTAAGGAGGTCCTGCCATACATAGTTCGTCACGAAGCCTTAGTCAAGGAAAGTAACCCAAAAATGACCAAGAATAGGGTGTTGAAAGAGCATAACAAGACTTTCCTAAATTAGTTTAAAGATACAATCTTTGGTGACGATAATGCCTCTGAAATGTTAAGGAAGTTAGCATATGGGCCTAAAAGAAATGTTAGAAGTTGGCAGGGATAAGATATCAACAATTATTCATTCTACACCAAATCACAAGATGACAAAAGTACAATGCAAAATAGTAGGGTTAGTCTTAGGGCTGAATACCAACACTTTGCTATTGGACATGACCACAATCCCCATCTGGGGCATCCATGCCTTACTTTGGAGTCATTGATGAAATCTGGAGCTTAATTATGTGAAATTCACTATGTGTGTTTTCAACTGTAAGTGGGTTGATAGCAATATCGAGGTGCGAACTGATGATTTGGGATTTACTTTGGTAGATCTTAAGAAGCTAGCTTATCAAAATGATCCTTTCATCTTGGCAGAACAAGCTAAATAGGTGTTTTATGTTCAAGGTCCATGTGATGAAAGGTGGTTAGTGGTTCTACATGGAAAAATCATTGGTATTAATCTTGAAGATGATGATTCAACCCTTTATACTGGTCTCACTCATTTCTCGACACAAATGCCTAATGTCAATGGAGAAGAAGAAGTTGACGATGTCCATGCAAATTGTAACAATCATGATGAAGGAGAATTAATTAACATCGTTTAATGTAATCTTTTCTTATATTTACTTATTTCCACATTTACAATTACATAATTTACTATACTTTTGACTTGACTTTAATTAATGTTGTTTTTTAACAGGCACATGACTACACCATCGAGCCCCCTTCCTCCTCTGGAGTTAGCACCTTCCCTATCTACGTCGAAGAAGACTAGAAAAGCAACATAGATCAAATCATTGGCTACCAGACCCGTCAAGATCGAGAGACCAGTGGTTCATGTGGATCCTTCCACTGGGAAAGTTGATGGTCCCTGTTAGACTTTTGGCAAGCATACAAGTGTCGTTGCAGGTTATAGATTTTATAAAGAGATCGTCTCCATAGGGACTTAAACTACTCAGTTTGTCAGATAAAAGTAATAGTTTAATAGTTATGTACAATAAAGTTGATCGGAATATCATGGATTTACGAAAATAACAAAATTATGGAATTAACAAAAATACAGAAATAACATAATTAATGCATCATAAATACGAAAAATTACGAAAATAGCTAAAAATGAATTTAATTAATTCAAGAGAAATGTAGGATTGGATTTCATCGTTCACACCCTCAGTAACCAATTAATATTAATACATATGAATCATTTTCTAACATTACTAATGCACACATTAAGTCACCCCAAACCGATCCCTCGCACTCGAGAATCCTAAGGATATTTACCAAATATCGATCCCTCGCATATGAAGTAAATAACCCAGCATTACAATCATAATCTAGTACTATTTGTAATCAAAATGTTATGCTATATTACTAGCAACGTAACTTAAGGAGTAAAATCATTTAGTTCAAATTCTAAGAGCACTTTCTAGTCAAACTTAGAATCCAATTTCATGAAACTAGTGATCTATTAGAATCAAGCATTGCGAACAGAATGATATCACCAGTTTTGAGTAGAAAAGATTCATATATATATATATTAAATATCAAAAGAGATACACAAGGGTACGAAGATTACATCTAATCCTTTGGAGAAACTAGCCGATCATTGTGTAGAGCACAAGATCAACAAAAAACGTGACAAAGGACATGATCCACGGTCCTTTTCTGCAAGATCCACTCTCATTTTCTCTCTTCTCTCTCCTCTTTCGCGTTCTTCTTTCATTTATCTCTCTTATGGTTTCTTCTGCCTCTCATTTGCATAGATTTATAAAGAAAATAGTCCAAGAGGTGCCAAACCAACTCGCCCAAGCGAGTTGGTTACTTCTGGCTGAAGTAAGGTCACTCGCCTTTGCGAGTTACAGCTAGCCCAAGCGAGTTGCAACTAGCCCAGGCGAGTTGGTTACTTCAGGAAGAAGTAATATCATTAGCCCAGGAGAGCTGATTGCTAGCCTAGGTAAATTGCACTCTGGAATTTTGTAAAAATGATCATTTTACCTTTCATCTTGGCTTGTTTCTAGATCCAACAAATACCTATCGAAACATCAAAATTGCATGAATGAATCTTTCAAATTTAAACAACAACGTTTATAAATTTACAAAATATAAAACAACTAGAATTAAGTAAAGTTTATAAGAAAACTATTGAAATCAAAATATAAGTGTAGCATTATAAACCCAAAAATAACTAAAATATGGCACTTAGTAGTCCCCACAAAAATAAATTAAAGGCGTATTTGGGGATCATCGCTCGGGACAAGGTGAATGTTACATTTGTTAACTGAAAAGTAGTTCTTCCAAATCAAAAGGATTTAATTTGGGAGGACATTCATTTATTTGAATTAAATGTTGAATGTTATTATAATTGGTTGTACTAAAACCATAAAATGTTGAATGTTATTGATTAACTATTAAATGTTTTTTTTGTATTGCAGGCTAAATTTGATATACCAGAAGCGTCCAACCAAAGGAAGAAGAAGAAAGTCCTTAAGACTATAGGAGAGCGATGGAGGCAGTTTAAGTCAGATTTGACCTCCAAATGGATTTTGGCAGAAGGAAAGGAGGAAGATGATGACACTGTATTTGTGAAATACGGTATTAACAAAGAAAAATGGAACCAATTTTGTTAGAGTCGTATAGACCCTTTATGGGAGGTTAGTTGACTTGCATTGTTTATGAATAATATAGTTAACTTGCATTATTTTCAAGCGTATTTTGTTGACAAGTTTTTGTCTAATTGTGACAGGATGTTAGAAAGAAGGCTCAGGCCATCCAAAAGCTAAGCATTGCCCCTCACGTGTTGTCTCGTAGGAGTTATGATTTATTAGAACAAAAGTTAATTGAGGAAAAATAAAATAAACGATTGGAGTAAGCAGCCCAATCCGGGATCACGGAAACAAACGTTCATCCTTCAACTCCTGTTAGACAACACGTGAAGTGGAAGAGGGCTTGCTCCAAAAAATCAGGAGAGATGACAACTGAGGCGACACAAGAAATTGTAGAAAGGATTGCCAAAAAAAAAATTGTTTCAATGGTCATTAATTATAATAACAACAAATTTGTAAACTCATGCAGTATTTTGTTGATTGCATGATACCCTGGAAAAGCAATCTACACAGGGTAGTTATGTCGCCCATGGTCGTTAGGATGTATTGACTGCTGCCATTGGGCGACCAGAGCACTCTGGCCGTGTCCGTGTTGTTGGAGCCTGTGTGATGATCAGACAATACTTTGGACCGACTTCAGCTAGCTCCTGTACGTCTACATCGATCAGCCCATTAGAGTTGGATCGACTCAAACAGAATATCAGGGATGAGTTGGAGCAGTCGATCACTGCAAAAGTGACTCGACAACTAATGTTGTCCTTCAGCCAAATGCAGTCCTAGATGTAAGTGCAAGGACTTGTACCACCTGCTGAGGTTGAGGTTGGTCCTTCTACTGATCGTGTCAGTACAAAGAGAAGCTGTGTCGATCCCTCGGGGCAGGACCTAGACATGGGTTCCTCAAACAGGCTGAACGATCCATCTCGTCGCTACGATATCATTACTCTAAACGTATACTTTCCAAATTTTAATGAAAACTCCATTAATTTGATTGTGAAAATGGTAGTAAATTTTTCGCGATACTGCACTCACCAGACATCGCATAAATAGTAAATAAATGAATATACATATATCTATAAATTGAACCATATATGTCATTCACATGTTAGAACATAGTTTAGTTTTTACATATGTCATGCCCAACCAAAAAGTATGTATGGAACCAACTAAGAAAGAGTTAATAACAAAATACAACTTTCTCCCAAAATGAATTCCAACATTATCACGTCGGTTTGACGGCTCCAACAAAAATAATCTCTCTTCAATATCACCTATTGTTGCTCATCTGCTCCCACAAACGAAAGTTCGCGATCATCACAGGTACCAACCACACGGTACAAAATTACAAGGGTAAGTTTATTAGACAAAATCAACAAGTACTAGATAACAATAATAAGAAAACAACAACATAACAACCACAATCATTCTCAGTAATCAATCAGTTCAACACACACTCAACAAACTAGTCATCCACTTTTTCCACAATTCAATTCAATTCTGCTCAGAATGATATAGGCATCTGACTCAGCTCTCATAATGCAATGTGGTACCATTCCTCGGGAAATAGCCTCTCACTTAGGAAAATAATTCAGTAGTTTTTTGGGGTCACCCTGTCGTGCACTGCCATTCCCCCCATGGTGATCAGCCAAAGTCTCAAGTGAATTCAAAACCGAGTGACATGCCCCCTAGTACCCGCATTTTTGTCCTCATAAAAACCATAGGTACACACTGTCTTCATTATATTTCCATGCAATTATGAAGTATGAAACATGGGCTCATCAATGCACTAATTGTGGATAAAGACTGGAATTCTAAGCAATCCCTTTTCCTTTCCAGGAATGCTTAAAATTCATAATCTCTTCCTCGCAAGGATATCCACTAAGTCATGCACCCCCAAGTACATACACAGCATACAAACATGGGCTCATCAATGCACTGACCGTGGATAGAGACCGAAATTCTAAGAAATCCCTTTCTCTCTTTAGGAATGCTTAAAATTCGTAAACTCTTCCCCGCAGGGATATCGAACAGGTCACTACACCCCATGTACAACATACATATATCACGATGACATCATCAACATCCACATCATCTCTCATCTATGTCATCATCAACATCAATATCATTTCATTCAATATCATCAACATCATTTCATTTCAACACCATCCTCATAAACATTGATATCATCTCATATTAATATAATCATCAACATAATCTCATTTCAATATCATCATCAACATCACAAACAAACGCATTTCACATCTATATAACATATGCCTGAGATTCACATTCCTCAGGTCTTCAAACAACATTCAAACAACACAAAAATTCATTCACAATCCATATTACCACGAGACTGGTATTTTAGGAAAATTCTAAATTAAAGAGAAAGACTACAATATAGAAAACAAACTCTTATGCCTATTTAAAAATTTAATAAATAATTAAATAGGAGAACGTATTATAAAATTTTGGGCAGAGTCTCGTATGTAGTTAAGACTTTTCCCAAAAATCAAATCATTACAGCAACAACATTATTCACAGTTTTATCCATCGATAACAAATTCATCACATCTCATTAGTTAAAAACACAATTTTTCTTGAAAACCAGCACACAACAGAGACAAACACACATAAATAATAAATACATCGCATCCCATTAGTTTAAAACATAATTTTTTCTTGTAAACCAGCACACAACAGGGATAGCGATACATTTCCATAATTGGGTTCCCTGACCCCAACTATAGTATCAAAAGCTGTAAACAAATAATAAACTTTCTTTACCTATCTATCTCCCTCTGTTAGTTCCTTGTAGTGTCGTTTTGAGATCTCTCAAGTTCACGTGCTTTGGCCCAAACATAGAGCTCTATATACTAATCGAAGATAATTTAGTATAGATTTCAAAGACAAGGTTAATATTAACATTCGGGGTCAAATACCCACTCAAATTTAAAAGGGGCTAAAATGGTGTTTTGGAAGTCCACATCAAAAGGACATCATTTTGAAATTCCGATTACACCGATATGACCGGGGCTCAATGTAGGTCACAAAAGTAACATCAATTTTATAAAAAGTAAACTTTTACAACGTCTCATTTTCAAAAGGTTTTCAAAGGAAGTATAAAAACACTCAATAACAGTACCCAAATCACAAGAGATACTAAGAGAGACTTAAATTAACTAGGACAAGACAAGGAAACCATTGTTACCTCGAAGAAACCAAGAAAAGAGGATTGGAGGTTTCGTTCTCTATCGAATCCTCGAGTTGAGTTTTGAAGATTTCGCTCTGATTAAAATGTTCCTCTTCGTGCGGTAGTCCGACGGCAACCAGCGGTGGCTGGTTATGGTCACCGGTAGCTGTGGGTGGTGGAGGAGGTGATTCTAGGGTTTTAGGTGAGAGTTTAGAGAGAGATATAAGTGAAAACCCATTTTTCTATACTGCTAGACATATTTATAAACTGCAACACCTTCTAAGCGCACTCGTCTCGCTTAGCCCAATTTCCTCTCTGTCTAGAATTACACTTAGCGCGACATCTAAGGTCGTTATTTTATGAACCCCAACGGTCAAAATATGCCAAGATGGGTTTTGTATCTACTTACAAAATTTGAAGGCGATCCAACGATTAACTAATCCAAGATCATGGTTTTACCGAAACAGATTTTGGGTCAAACTCAAAATCAAAATTTCAATACAGATCAAACAAACTTCACATAACTTAACATCCACACCAAACAATTGCACAAGGATAATTCACACAAAAATTCAACTAATCTAAACTAATCAAATAACACAAGAAATACATCAAACATATATTTTTGGTTATCGAAATTTCAAGGTGTTACATAGGCGTCGGTTGTTTGTTAATGACAATCCTCCCCGCCTGGATGCCCTTGGAATAGTTTATAAGGGGTCGACAACCATGCACAACGTCCCTTTGGTCAATAATTAGGTGAAGGTTGGTGTTGAGGAAGTTTGAGATGCTGATGCTTGCGTCCCTATACCCCCTGAAGAGGTTCAATTAGTGGGGCAGACCCTTAACACCTTCCTTGCTTGGCCGACAGCTCTTTTACAACCTTTTTCAGAAAAGGTATTTCCTTTTTGTCGTGTTTTTTATTATCATTTAAAATATTTGTTACAAATAAAATGTTGACTGTCATTGACTTATGTTATTAACTGTGTAGGATAAACAGGGACCTGAGAGACCAGTGAAACCTATATATAAGCTGAAACCTGATGATGATCCCCTATACCAAATGACATTAACGATCCTATACCTCATGCCTATGCAGGTGTCGTGGGTAGGTGTGGGCATGGATTGGATTTTTAAGAATCCAATCCATATCCAATTCATATCTATTTAAATGGATTGGATTTTAAATCCATATCCATATTTTTTAAAAAACAATTTAGATTCAAGATCCAATCCATTTAAATGAATATGGATTTGGATTTATCCAATTTATATCTCCTTAAATGTTATAAGATTTTTTTTTTTACAAATTTTAGTTATTAAATGCAAAAAAGTAAAAACTTAGTACCTGTCCATTTAAGAGCTATTTTCAACCGACCTTGATTAAGACTATTTTCTATTATTGATATTGGTTAGTGTATTTTTGGCATATCTCAACCAAAGCAATTTCGACAGATATCAGTCCAGACATTTTTAGACCGACATCAACCAAGAATATTTTTTTGTTGACATTAGTCAGTGCATTTTCAATCGACATTGGTCAATGATGTTTTTGGTCGATCTTAGGTAGGGTTACTTTTTGGTTGAGGTCAACCAGGATTTTTAGTCAGTGCAATTTTTGGTCGACATTGACTTGGGGTTTTTCGATCAACATCGATCGTGACTAATTTTTGGCAGACATTGGTTAGGATTTTTGTGACTAACATTGATAAGGTTTTCTTTTTGCCGATATCGATCATTGATTTTTTTTATCAACATTCGTTAGGACTTTTTTTTGGTCGACGTTAGCTATATTTTTTGCCGATGTTGGTTGAAACTATATTTTTGTTGGCAATAACTAGGATTTGTTGGTCAACATTAACAATGACTATTTCTTTTGGCTGGCGTTAGCTAAGGATATTTTTTGTTGACATCAACTAGGATTTTTTCGATCGGTGTCAATTGGGGAAATATTTTGGCCGACGTCAACTTGGTTTTTTTGGCTGATGTCGGTCGACGATTTTTTCAACCAATGTCAGCCAAAAAATAGTCTTGTCTGACATCGACAAAAAAAAAATCATAATCGACGTCGAGCAAAAAACCTACTTGATGTCGATAAAAAATAATCTCGACAGACATCGACAAAAAACCTAGCTGATGTCGACAAAAAAATAGCATCGACTGATGTCGGGTAAAAAATAGTCTCAACCAATGTTGACTAAAAAAACCTTACCAACATTAATTGAAAAATAGGCTCAACGATGACGTCTTAAAATCATCATTTTAGTTGACGTCAACAAAAAATAGTCTCAATCAAAGTTGGCAAAAAAAAAATAGATTTAAAAATCCAAACACATATCCAATCCATATCCATTTCATACCCAATTAATTGGATTGGATTTAAAATCTAAAAAAATGGATTTTCATTTGAAACTAATCCATTTAAAAGGATTTAAAATGGATTAGATTGGATTATATATAGATTATTTTATGGATATAGATTTTTTTGCCCAACCCTAGCCGTGGGATACAACTGTGTTTAGGTTGTATAATGAGGACGTCCCCTTGTACATAAAACATGAAGATCTTTCTGAAATAATGCACGGTGGTCAATGTCTCAACATCTTTTTTTACAAATGTGGATTTTGTAAGTCACTTTACATTACAATCCATTACATAACTAATTGTTTTAAATTGATGCATAATTTACTATATTTTAAAAAAATAGGCATATGAATGACTTAAGTCTGCAATTGAATAATGCCTTTGTGTATGGATTCCTTGAGTCACAATCCATATAGATATCTAGGCAATCGCAATTTGAATATGAAGATTATATTAAGAAATGGATGCAGAATTCACAGAAACATGTCTATCAACATCGATTTTCTAAAAATCGATGCTCTGCTGCATAAATCAACATCGATTTTTTGAAAAACTAATGTTGTGTTTCATAACAACATCGACTTTTACAAAACCCGATGTTGTTATGCATAATGCAACATTATTTTCCTAAAAAGTGATGTTGTTATACATAACAACATCGGTTTTTTTAAAAATTGATGTTTTTGTGCATAAATCAACATCGGTTTTTTTGAAAAATCAATGATGTAAGGTGTACTACAACATCGGTTTTAGTAAAAATCGATGTTGATTTTACATATTTATATTTGTTTCGTTTATTTTTTATTATGCGACATTGGTTTTCTTAAAAATCAATGTTGTGTAATGTATGTTAACATTGGTTTTTGAAAATCAATGTTAATGTTGATACTTTTAACGTCGATGGTTTCAACATCAGTTAAAAATCGATGTTAAAAACTATTTTTTAGTAGTGATTAAACCCAAACTTGTAGCAATTGTATGCCAATTAATTATATTTATATTTAAAATTTAACATTTACTTATGAAGTTACCAACAATCAGGAAGGTTTAAGGTTAATGTTCAACACATGATGAAGTTGCTTTAGATAACCATTTGCTCCGCAACTTGAGTAATGAAAATGTGTGACTACTTTTTTTAATTTCTTTTCTCCATTTTTTTTTGTATCATTCCAAGTTGTGTCAATGTTTTCTGGTATTTTTTTTTTACACATATTTTAGATTAATTGAGTTATAAATCTATTGATATATATGTGTGTGTGTGTGTGTGTGTGTGTGTGTGTGTGTGTGTGTGTGTGTGTGTGTGTGTCCTTTAAAAAAAACACTCTTGGAAAATATACTAGATGAAATAAGTTTTGTTATATCTAATGGTTTTTTAAGCTTTCTATTCATGTTTTATTTTACATTGTTGTCAAATGAAAATAAGAAAGGAAGAAGAGCACAATTTGAGTTACGCATTTTTGCAAAGTGAGAAAGACATTTTAAGATTTTGACAAAAAGAGAGTAATCCAAGTGAGGGTCTCACTTTTGAGTCACTATAAGTCTCTAATGCATGTGAGTGAGTGTTAGAAAGAGAAAAGAAAAACAATGATATTTTTTGTGAGAGAAAAAAAGACAAAAGGTTTGTTAAGCATAATAGTACCTTCTAAATACCAGAAAATTTAAATAAGTAATACAAATTAAATAAATAATTTGAAAATGGGGCACTTTTTTAAAAAATTTGAAATTTGGGGTTGTGCAACACGCCTAAAATGGGCGTTTTAACCACGCCTAAATTGGGTGTGTTTAAACACGCCTATTTTAGGCGTGTTTAGGTTCTATATAAGGCCAAAAAAATAGCTTTTTACCATTGTCACTATTTAACCTTTTGGGTGAAAAAGTTAGGCTTGGTTCGCTTTAGAGTTTGGGTAGATTTATCTTGCATCGAAGCTCTGCCAACAAGTAAGTGGATTTTATAATTTAGCATGTTATATTATTGAATTGTTAGCATCGTACATTTAATGTTCGTAGAAAATTGTTAGGGTGCACATGTTAGTGACGTACATGTTAGGTTTGTAGAATTGTTAGGTTCGTAGAAAATTTATTAGGTTAATAAAATGTTAGGTTCGTACATATTAGTAACAAAATTATTAGGTTCGTACATGTTTGTAGGAAAATTTATTAGTTTGTTCATGTTAGTGTTAGCTATGTACATGGTAGGTTTGTAGAAAAATGTTAGGTTCGTAAATTGTTACTATGTAAGGTTTAGGGTTGATGTTGTTTATGATAATTGTTTAGTGTTTAGGGTTAAGGGTTTGGGTTTTTGGTTTATGGTTTAGGGGGTAGGGTTGATGGTTTAGGGGTTAGGGTTTTGTGTTGTGAGTGTTTATTGTAATGTTCATTGTTTTGTGTTTATGGTGTTTGGTTTAGGGGTTAAGGTGTATGGTTAATGGTTTAGGGTTTAGGGTTAGGGGTTAGGGTGTATGGTTAATGGGTTAGGGGTTAGGGTTTATGGTGTTTGGTTTAGGGGTTAGGGTGTATGGTGTAGGGTTTAGGTTTTATGGTTTAGTGTTGATGTTGGTTAGGTTAATTGTTTAGTGTTTAGGGTGTTCGGTTTAGGGGTTTAGGGTTAAAGGTTAGGGTGTATGGTTAGTGGTTTAGGGTTTAGGGTTTAGGGTGTTTGCTTTATGGCGTTAGAGGATTTGGCTAAGGGTTTTGTGTTTACGGTGTTAGTTTTAGGGTTTATGTTTGAGTGATTATGGTTTAGGATTTAGGATTGATAGTTATGTACATTGGGTTTAATTAATTTGATATGATAATTATTTGTAATGTGTTGTCAACCTAAGTCAAATTTTGTTTAATTTTAATTTTGATTTATTTATATTAAGATAGTCGTTAAATGGCTGACTTATCTTCGAGTGATTCTTCGCACTCTAGATCCGATCATGAGGGTGAGTCCATGGATTCGACGATACATGTCATCCCTACCCAGTATAAGTGAGTGTTTTGTGTAGGCGGACTCAGCAAACCCACGTTTCACAAGCTGTGTGGAATGAGGACTCAACTCGCTTGTTGAAGACTCGACGCGGTAAAGCGACGGGGGGCCACAGCACGACGATATACCTGACATCGTTGGTGATATGTTAGGAAATGCTGGCTTTCTACATGTCGCACACATGCGACAAATTCAGGTATGCAAGCAGGAAATTAGTAGAGTAAACAATTTTATTTAAGATGAATGCATATGAATTGATTAGTTAATTTTTTTTAGGATCAATGTTGCGCTTATTAGTGCTCTGGTTGAACGGAGGAGACCATCGAGGGCAAAGTCGTAACAGGAGTCACCGTGGCCGATTGGGAGACCATCGTTAAGGAGGTTTTCGGTCATGAACCTCAAGCAGACACCAAGCTTAAAGGTAGATATTTGCGTTTGTCTTTCTTTGATAGACATTTTGCGCATTGGGGTGAGGTTCAGCCCGATTTGATCACTGTGATGCGCTTTACTAAGGTGCACATTATGCGACTTCTTGGATCATGGCTACTGAGCGACAGATCCGGGGGGAGCATGGTCGCGGTGCGTAACGTCTCATTGCTTGCTGTGGACTTCGAGGAGATTGGAGCATATAGCTAGGGCTATGCGGTCCTTGCACATTTGTTTAGACAAATGTGTGAGTGCATAGATCCACGCAGAAGTAACATTGGTGGGTGTCACATGCTACTTCAGGTGTGGGCGTGGCTCAGATTCCCACCCATTGCTCCAGCCATTCTGCTTCCTACTCACTCGGAGTGGCATTACGGACACCGGTATATTTTAATATATTTGATTTTTTTTAAACAACTTGTGTAATGCAGTCTTATAGTATCCTAATGACAGTTATTTTGAAATAAGTTTTAACGCTTTAGGCCGGTTTCAAGCACACGAGCTGCTCTAGTATAGGATGAGATTGGAATCCCTCAGTCGGGATGAGGTACGTTTAGTTATTTGTAAGTGTTCATTACTGTGCTTTCATGGTCCATGTCATTACATAATTGTGTGTTTACTTGGTTTGTGCAGGTGGTTTGGCAACCATATCTAGATTACCAATTTCTGGGTGCATCTAAGCAGCAGCGACTGTTGTGGATGGCAACTACTCCTGTTATATGCTTGCTCACCGTGGTGTATTCACAGTCAGACAGATGCATGCTAATTTAGGAGGGATCAGCCAATCCCAGGTACTCCCAGGAAGCTGAAGGGTGCGCATGACCTTTCCTTGCACGGTAAACAAGAAGACAATTGGGTCCGTAAGCTGAGACCGTCAGGCGCGTCATCATTAGTGGCCACCAGAGTCTTAGTTTTTTTGCCATTTGTGTTTTTTCATTTCAGTTTGTAATACATTTTATTTCTTAAGTTACATTTGTTTATAACTTTTTTATGGTGACAATTATTTTAATCAGTCGACATATTAACAATCAGTAACGCCGTGAAAAATAGTAATCGATAACAGAGGCAACAATCCAAATGACCAACAACAGTACTTGATAAAAGAAGATAACGTAACCGACATTTTAAATGACAATGACAATTGAACATAACCAAACCTCATAAACACTACTTAACACAATGAATCATTCTAGTCAACATTATCACCATGTCTCATTCCATTTGGGTAATTGGTTTGTTAAAAATAACTAAAATCTCTATTGGACAATAATGTTTCCAGTAGTTGGATTTTGCTAATAACTTAAACACCTCTTCATCGCTTGTCAACTCTATTATGTGATGTTCGATTATGTAGTCTGAATATTTTGCATGGCCTGGCTGTTGGAAAAACAATTTCCTTATCAGCTGTGAGTTGTGAATTCCATAAGGGGGAATCCCAACAGGCACAACTTGCTTTATGACATCCTTTAGTGTTTCAATGTTGCATCCTGAAGGAATTTCAAACCTTATTGGGTTTGTTCCAATGAAGGAATAACCCACAAAATCACCTTGTCGTGCTATGTTCCGCTTGCCGTTGTAATATATCATTGCATTATGTGTAGGGATGATAGTGGATCGAAGTAGGTTGAGTATACCATCGAGTGTTCTATTGATGGTGCATAATATTTCTATAGGGCCAGCACTTGACATTTGGTTGTTTCACATTAACATTGTGCAAACATCATCATCATTTGTAAGTTTTAAAGAATGAAAAAAATATTGTTGACCTGAATGTATGGATCACTGGCTAGCAGAAGTGTGTCATGCATCCTGCTCTTGAGTGTCTGCAAAGAACACTCATTAGGAACTCGCATTGGTATTGGAGTAGGGCATTGAAAAGAAACGCCTTTTTTGTTGTGTTTCAATGATCCATTTGGAAAAATGAATGCTAATTTGGAGTTACCAATGTTCTGAATGCTTGTTTCTCCTAAGAATGCCATAGTATTCAGATTTAATTTCGATTACGGAGATATGTTGTCTGGGAGTGGGAGTGTATGCCTTATATAGGGGTGAGTGACGCCCAAATTTAGGCATGTCCAGTCACGCCCTATTTGTTGGGTGTGTTAAGTCACGCCCCTTTTGTTAGGCGTGTTAAGTCATGTCGTATTTCGCCGTGTTAGGGTTAGGGTTTGAAGCATTAGATTCCCTAATGTAAAATAAAAGTGTCTCTAACGCGCTAGCGTAAAACAAAAATGTCTCTAACATAGTGACATAAAGCATTGAATTCTTTGACGTACTAGCGTAAATTAAAAGTGTCTATGACGCACTGACATAAAGCAAAAGTGTCTCTGACCTACGATTAGTGACCATGGTTCAGTTAATATATTAGGGCTAGCGTTTATGGTATAGACTTTGGGTCTAGGGTCTAGAATTAGGGTAAGGGTAAAGGGCCAGACTTATTAAAAATGATACATAATTAGGGTTAAGGTTAAGTTTCATTGTTTACTGTATTCATGTATTAAAAAGATCCATGAGGACAACTTTTGGCACCTAGATTATTATGTGTATCAGTTATTTTGGTTAAAATAATATTTTATTTTCGTAGTTTTTATGTCAATAAAGTCAATAAGATAACTTTCCAGTCTCAATTAGGCCCTAAAACGCATTAATGAAGTGGTCAAAAACAAGAAAAAAATCACTAAAACTTTAAGATTTTATTTCAAGTAATAGGATCGATTAGTTCTTTTAGTTTTATGCATAGGCATAATAGGATTGATTAGTTCAAGTAATATCATCTCTCACAACCAAATACAATGGTTAGACAACATTTTTATAAATCAAATGCATTAACATCACATTAATTAAAAAAACATAATTGCAAATTCATAAAGTACCACCAGGAGTAGGACAATTCCTCCGATTGTTTCCAATCTACTTGCAAATTCCGCATTTGACGCGTCTTGAAATTGTTTCCACTTCGTCCATCTCGTTACGTATTCTGGTGGACCTTGGATGACCCTTTGCATGCAACATTTCCCTGTCAAGTATGAAAACTGGACCTTCACTCGGTGGAATAGCAAGTTCATTACCGATTGGCTGCCATGGCAATGAATAAGCCTGAACCAAGTTGCTTACGAGGAAGACGTCATCCACAAACTGATAAGGATTTTGGTGAACATGTAAAGCAGTAGCTGCGGCATGACTACATAGGTATTTGAAGGCCTTAAACTTGCCACACTGACAAGAACACTCTCCAAGGTTGACTGAATATACCCTATCCGAGCCCTCCTCCACCTGAAATAATGTTTGCTCAACATTATACGTGCCAACATGGTGGCATTTAGCAAGGGTCTGATTATGCCTCATAGCATCAACCACATTTTTGCAATGTCGCTGTGAATGTTCAAGCTATGAAACAGTCGCATGACCTCTGCATACAAAATAATGAACCAATCGAGTGTACGTGTGCTTCACAAGAGCGGTGATAGGCATGTTTCTTGCTCCCTTGATCACCCTATTCACTGATTCTGACAAGTTTGTTGTCATATGGCTATATCTTCTCCCCTCTACATCATATGCACGTGTCCACTTTTCCTTAGGGATTCCATCAATCCATTCTGCAACCTCAGGACTGGTATCACAAAACCGTGCAAACACGGCGTCAAAATCAACCATATTGGGAGTATAACATGTAGAATAATAATAACATTAACACCATTCCATTTACAGATTTATCTCAGCTTAATGTATTCGAAATAGTTGTTAACATACCTAAAGTCATGAGGTTCTTCTTCAATCTTGCACTCTTGAACCTTTGATTAAAATTACTGGCAATATGACAAAGGCAAAACACGTGATGCGCAAAAGGTGGTTACCAACCGACATGATTCTCCACAGCAGATATGATGCCCCGGTGCCGATCTGAAATGAGACATATATTTTGCATTTGGGTAACATGGAGGTGAATGTTAACAAGGAAGTATTCTCAAGCTTCCAACGTCTCCCCCTCGACAATGGCAAATGCCAGTGGCAGACACTTATTATTTCCATCCTGACTCATGGCAATCAACAATTTTCCTTTATACTTGTCATATAAATGAGTCCCATCAATTTGAATGATGGGTTTTCAAAAATTAAAAGCCCCGCAACACTGCCTAAAAGTCCAAAACATGCGGTGAAACACATGCTTTGCCCGTACTAGTCGATTTGCCACAAAATAAGCATTTGTTTGAATATCATAAAAAGAACCTGGTGAAAAACGAAGCATGTAGTCGCACCACCTCGGCAAAAATGCATAAGAATCTTCCCAATCCCCATAAATCATTGTCATTGCTTTCTGCTTCGCATATCAGGTCTTTCCATATGAAACATTAAATCCATACGTATTGGTGATCCTCTCTTGAACCAATGCAATTGACACAGATGGTTCCTCTTTAACCATTCCTATCAATGAAATGGTAACATTGACATTAACAACATACTTTTAAAAGCAATATTCTTCATATTGACCAAATTTAATAGAAACATACCTACTACAAGTGAAGCAATAACATCAACATCCAGCTGTTTGTGATCCTGTGTAATATGATCATTCAGGCAATTGTGTTTTCCACCCCATCTTGAAACAAGCCACTTCTCACCGTACGTTGGTTTGATTACCCTAACCCTCCAAGGGCAACCATCGTTGTTTCGAATACACTTCATGCTAAACTTGTTAGGCTTGCTCTCAACCACAGTTGCTTCTTGATGCTCCTTCATGAGGTTCCGTTTAATTGCAATTTGTGCCTCCATTTTGGATGCAAATTCCTGTTTAACAAACAAGTCGTCCCCTAATTGCCATGGACCTTGCACTGAACCTGAACCTGAACCCGAAGCAGAACCGGTAAAAGATTCTTCTTCGCTTGGATGATTCCAATCAATATATGTGTAATGTGGAATTCCATCCCAAAAAGGAACGACCTCAACACCTAAACATATCAGCCAAATAAAATACTATAATATGACGAAGGCGAGTAGAATACCCCAATAAATAAATCTTGAATTATCTATCTGAAACCAATAAAAAGATATTGAAAATGATTATGTAGGATCAGACATTGAAAAGAATAATAAGGGTATAAAGAAAAACAAAGACAAGAACAACATGGAGGCAGAACTTAATTTCTTACAAAGAAATTTTTTGATTTTCCATTTAAATTGGAATAATTTCTTAGGTCAAAGAAAATTTAACAATTTCAAAGTATATTGTCTCTTGATTCGATTAAAAAATTTAAGAGAAACTACAATAGCCTCTATTCAAAGAGGAGAACTAGGTCTAGATATTCTGATGATTCAAAATCAGAAGAATTTAATTCTATGCGCAATCTAACATGTCATAGAGAGTGGATGCCATTTAGTTTTAGCACGCTGGATGCTGGATTAATAATTAACATAGCAATCCTTCTTGGATGATACAATTATTGTTGAGTCGTTTAAGAAATGAACCTGTCCACTTGTCAAATACTTATTATAATATGATTAATATTTACTTTTTGATTTTCATCAAAATCTGAGGTAGATAAGACGAGTAGTCGACCAAACCCAACATTTACTTATCTTTGTTGTGAACGTATAAAATAAATATTACAATTAAACTTTGAGAAATTAAATTGTTAGAAATTCTAGAATTGGATTAGTAACTTTGAGGGAAAAATTTCTTTGTTTTATTATGTTAAAAAAATATAATATTATAATAAAAGTATTCTTAAAATGTGAAAACAAATTCAAATACTTAATTGAAAAGCTTTTGTCCTTTGGTCCAAATTTGTAAAATACTACAAAATTTAACAATTAAAAAATATTAGTTTTAAAAACCGACAAATCTTTTTTTTTATTTTCAAAATTTAACAATTAGCAATTAAAAACTATCAAAATCTTTTTTATTTTCAAAATTTAACAATTAAAAACTATTAGTTTAAAAAACCATCTAATCTTTTTTATTTTCAAAATTTAAAAATTAACAATTAAAAATTGACGTTTTTTTTTCAAAATTAACTATTAAAACTTGACAATTTTAAAAACTGTCAAATCTTTTTTATTTTCAAAATTTAACAAATGAACAGTACAAAGGAAAAAATTGCACTAGAAGAAGTCACTTGTCAAAAGAACAATGAAATAAATGATAAAATATAGAAGGTTTCCAATATTAAGTCAGAAATGTACAATATATTGATTTAATTACAATACATTTTTTAAATTAATGAATTTTTAATTATATTGGTTTATAACAAAACTACATATTATAACAAAACCTTTTTACCACTTAACTATTTAATTTTTCATTTATTTATAATATTTTAAAAATATTTAACTTTAGGATGAGATCCTTGATGAGATCCTTATCTAGAACTCTTAAAAAGTATAATCCAATTAACAATATTTATAAACATATTTTTAATGACCAATAAATGTTTTATATAAAATAATTAAATTGATAAACATATTTTTAAATACAGTTTAAATTACAAAAAATTGTTTAATGAAATAAATTTTTTAATGACCAATAAATATATTAATGTAGTTTTTTAATGACCATAAATATTTTAGTATTTTAATCTTGAAATCAATTTATATTATATATGAATCAATTAAATTTGTCTTATTTATATTAATGATTCATTAAGTACTAATTTGAATTCAAATTTTGTTTGTAACCGAACCAATCTACTATGAAACATCAAATGATGATAAGTGACATTCAAACCTTAAGAAGTTATCTTGTTTCGCCATGTGCCATTCAAATCTATTTTTAGATTTTTAAATCTATAACAATATATAAAGGGGATATCTTCTTTTGGTGTACACACTTACTTCGACATGTTTACTCGTCAATTATACTTCTACCTTTGAATTATGCAATACAACATATTTGTCAGGTAATGCATATAATGGTAAGTACACACTCCCTTCTTAAGTCCTAATGCACATATTTTCCTTCCCACATGTAACTGCATAGTCTTTAATTATGGTAAGTACAACTCCTTCAACCGCTGGTAATCGCTCATACTTTCCATCGTGGTTCCCAAATTTTATTACTAGTCCCTATAACACATTCTTGCTCCCATTCACATTTTCATCTCCATTAAATCTTCTTTCTGAGTTTGGTTTTTACCCGAGTCAATTATCTCTTCCTTTCCCTTATGTGGTTGGTGTCCTTTGTATCAATATTTATTCAATTTAACATTTTTGGGTTCAATTTTGTTTATCAGTTTCTAAATAGTGAAATGTTGATAGAATGGTACAAAGATGCATGGTGTTGTTAGTTGCGTTGCTATGTACAAATGGACCAATAGTATGAAATCTCACTAATCTTTCTACCTTTCACTTTTTTAGGATTTGAAATCTCATTTATCAATAATTCTCCTTTTAGGTTGGGACACTACTAGAAATAATACTTTTAACATTGTTACTTTAACATCAATTTTTGGTAAAAATCGATGTTAACAAAAGGGTGGTGAATTTTTGTAAATAAATTGATTTTGTTAACATCAATTTTTTAAAAACTGATATTAATGTGGTGATGTTAACATCGGTTTTTGAAAAATCGATGTTGTTGTATTTATGTTAACATCAATTTTTTAAAAGTTGATGTTAACATCGATTTTTTAAAAGTCGATGTTGTTCTGTGAATGTTAACATCGATTTTTTAAAAACTGATGTTGTTCCTTTGAATGTTAACGTTGATTTTTCAAAAACCGACGTTAACAAGCATAAGACAACATCGATTTTTATGAAAACCAATGTTGTGTTTTTTCAAAACTTATATCTTCTTCTCACGCATTCAGTTTCACGGTTGTGAGTCTCATTCATAAAATAATTAAGGGGGGCCTCCCTCTTAGACACACACCATTTTCATTTAAAACGACTCTTCTCTTCAAAGTCCAACTCCAACTCCTAATCCATTTTCTCTTTTGGTCACTATTTATTTTCCCCTCCACATCTCACCGTCAACAACATAACGGTTCGCGATTCCTGTTTCATCCACCATCGATCTTTCTCAGCCTCCACCACCAGATTTACCTCTTCTACTTTCGGATTCACATTTCTCTTTCTCCACTGCAACACATTCACCTTCAAGTATTTCCTATTTTCTTTTTATTTTTTTATTTTAAATGTTATTTTTGTTGTTCATTTGCGATTTGTAAATCAAATCAAATGGCTTTTGTAACGTCTAAAATTTTTCGCTTGTTTTATATAGAAATTTATTTTACCAAATCATTTTTCTTCATTTTTTTAAAACAAACTTCCAATGAAACTTCAAATAAAATAGTTGCCATTAAATATTTCTTAGTACAAAATAAAGTATCATACAGTCCATTACAATAATATTGTTCAGATACAAACCATAATATAGTTCGAATACAGACCAACAACCCAAAATAGTCCAATACAAATTTCATGGCCTCAGAGACAATAGTACACCAAGCATAGAACACAAATCATCCAAGCTTCTCCATCACCATTTTAGCTTAATATTTCACTGTTCCTCTGCTCGTCCAACAGATTGGGGTCATCACAGGTATCAACCACAGACACAAAATAGGGTAAGTATATGATAGACATAGTTAAATAAGATAATAGTAAAATAATACGTCATAAAATTAGATACATAACAGAGTTCATAATGGATGCATGATCCTTGATCTAAATGATGCATGACTGAGATCTCAGGTTATCACCAATTTCTCAACATATGGTACCATAATCAAAATAGCCCCACCCACTCTGGTGGAAGCCTCACCCGCTCTGGTGGAATATATACCTCTGCTCTGAGGTTAAATGGTACCATAATCAAGATAGCTCCACCCATTCTAGTGGAAGCCTCACCCTCTCTGGTGGAATATACCTCCGCTCTGAGGTCAAATGCAGATGAAATATGCAATGATTTGTCTTTATTTCATCTTCACCATTAATCTCCAATTTATTTCTCATATGCTTTAATCATTCAATATAGATCCAGCACAGAACTCAACTCAACATAATTTTATAGAAACACTCAGCAGCACATGGATTCCATATCAATCCATCTAAATTTCCAATAACAGGTGAATTCCATAGAATACTTAGTAGAATATACTCATCACATAAAATTTAATAAAAACATCCAATTAATATTCAACATACAAACTTTAATAAAATATCAAGTAAATAACAAAATAACATGCAAACTTTAGTAAAACAT
>PYAF01004692.1:385580-419642 GCA_007407185.1 Glycine tomentella | reverse complement strand
TAATCCTATTGGCTAAGCTTTTTCCACCTTACAAGTGGCTAGATTCTTGAGAATTCCACACCCTTCTCCATCCCTCTTCATCCTCACATGGAATGCCAAGGCTTCTAGGAAAAGTTTTACCAATTTTCCTACCTTTTACGTTTTTGTGTTTTTCTTCATTCTTAAAAAACCCATTTTATTAAAATATGCATTCTGAATTTTTTAACCATTGGATCTTCTTGAAATTTTACACGCATACTCCTATCCCACATATCTAACTTTGGACCGTTGGGATCTTTAAAATAATGCTTATAAATGTCTACGTGTCCAAAATGAGCTAAGAGGAAGTTTTCTTCAAAAAATCTTCTTAATTCACTATTACCTTACTTTACAAATGGATCAATGGCATGTATCCTAGCCTTTTAAGCATCCATGTGTCCATTCTTGAAGTTTCTTATAGTTTTCCTCCATTGATCTTGCATCATACGGTCAAGGCTTAATTTAGAAGTCCAAATCAATCCAATTTTTCCTTTATTACCTATAATAACTAAATTTTACTTTCTTATTGTTTCATTTTGCCTTGAATTATTAAAATTACTAAGCTAACTCATTTAGGAATCCTATCCCTCTCATAATTAAGAGAAAACTCCATAGATTGTATCTATTATTTTCCTAAGGTTTTCTGATACCTGAGGTAGTCTATATTAAGCTCTTTTCAAAATATCTACCAAAATTCCTAGAAATTATAGTTTATGGTTCTCTGCCACCAACCATGTTGATAATTTGTTATCTAAAAGTATTTTATCTAATACTCAGGTTCCCACAAATTTCTAAAGTCATCTTGGTCATTTTTGACCTAAAGGGTATTTTGGTAATTTCACCACTCACCCTAAGGGTATAATCATCATTTCAAAAATATTCAGAGTATATCTGTAATTGTCGCCCTAAAGGTTTTCTTGGTCATTTCCAAAACATCCAAGGGTATTTATAAGATTTCCTCCTTAAAATATCTTGCTAAAATACCTAGGGGTATTTTGGTCATTTTCAAAGTGTCCAGGGGCATTTTCGTCATTTTTCCTAAATTTTTTGTATTGTCTCTAATTGACATTTTACATTAGTAATTGACTGTGGTTCCACAAATTTGGGGTGTTACAGCTTTAGTGAATTACTCAAGATTATCATTGTTCTTGAAACTCTGCACTTGCATACGGAAAAAAATGTTTTTCTTAAATAGGAAAATGGACTTTAGGATATTGTCATGATGCAATTTAATGTGCGTGGAATTGGAGGATATTTGGTCTTCAATTGTAGGAAGTTGCTTGAATGTTACTTATGTTATGCTGTTTGGAGTAATTGTTTTTGTTTTTATTTTTCAATATCAAGGATACAAAATGATAGGATCCTTTCTAACCTGGGCGCTTGTGTATGTATTTTGTTTTCTAATCCAATTTTTTAGCTTTTTTATATGAATGGTTTTTGGCTATGCTTATCTAGCTTATGAATGCTATAAAGTGGTTGAAAAGAATAAGCAAAAAATTGAACAACTTTGCTTTTGGTGCCAGTATTTGTATGCAGCAAATAACATGCTTGGTTCTACTATTTGTAACAGAAATAATCGACTTTTTTTTTTCAAAAGCTTTTTCAAGAGGTTGCTGCAAAAAAAAAATGATTTTCCCCTCAGAACAGAGCTAATTGAAATACACACATTTGTTCTTTGTGCTTAACTTAACATGATAACTTCTTGTGACAAATACTGATACCAACTTTCTTTTTCTATGTTGCAGGATTTTGGTGACTGTTTTGACAATATGTGAGAGAGTTGGTGATACTTTTATATCATGGTAGAGGATTCTATCTTGCATGTATTAAGATAATGTTATACTTAGATCTGCTTATTAAAAAAAAGTTTGTGATTTCTTATTTTTGAATTGATTTCTTCATGAAGGGTCCCACTGTACAGTTAAGCTAAGGTTGCATTTTTCATATTTCTGTGGTACCCTAAAACTAAGGTATAAAATTACTTGTTGTGTTAGAAAATCTGGTATCATTTTCTTATTTTCTTCTTTTCAATATGACAATGAAATTTAAAATTTGTGTTAGGGAACAACATATGCATATGACTCCTTCTTCAGACCATATGTTGCGAAATGTATAATTAAAAAATTATTAACAATATATCAATCATTTCACTTTGTTTAATTTATTTATTTAGTTAAATGTTTCATTTACAGTAATTTGTACACAAAGTTATTTACATCCTTTTTAGTTCTCACTGTAAGATGTTTGATAGTATAAAAAATAGAAGTGCATTAAAAATTTTGTTTAAGCTTTTAATGTGTCTTTTAAAATTACAAGGAGGGAAATAAAGGGCCATATTTTTTTAAAAAAAATGACACTCTATAGCGGTTATATAATAAACGATGTAGAAAGTTACCATACAACATCGCTTACAGGAAAAACCGATGTAAAAAAGAAACTTTCTACATCGATTTTTGATAAAATCTATGTTGTAAGTACTATTCAACATCGATTTTGGCAAAACTGATGTCGAAAGTTCCTTTTCTATATTAGTTTTTGAAAAATATGTTGTCAGGTGTACCATAACATCGATTTTTTAAAAATCGATGTTGTATAGTAGTGTATGTTAACATCGGTTTTTGAAAACCAATGTTAACATTGATACTTTTAACGTTAGTGGTTTCAACATCGGTTAAAAATTAATATTGAAAGTTGAAAACAACCTATGTTAAAAGCCTATTTTCTAGTAGTGTAAGAAAAATGGTCAATGAACACCTGCCAAAACAACCGTTCTTTTGCACCAGAGGCAATTTTCCTGGTCAACACTCCACTAAGAGAAATTTAGATGCCACTATTAATCGTTCAATGGGTATGTTTCATCATCATACATAATTGTTATCATTCTAATTTTCTTAGTTAGGTTTAAACTCATTCTTCTTTCTTTTGTCTTAGTCAATGTCTATATATATATATATATATATATTCCAAAGAATAGTAACCAATATATATATCCTATTATGTTATCCAGATTGAAGTCGCTATGGAAATTGACCTGAGAGATGTAGGGCATGTATATTTCATGGTCAAGAACTGCAACCAAAGGATAACAATGACAGCCTTATCCAAGATTTAAAAAGGCAAGTACAAATGCATAATGTTGTGGCTCCTTAAAAAGATAATTCAATGGCCTCCACATATGACCAAAATTTTATGCCCAGGACCCCAAAAAGAAACTCCATAGAAAAGATACTCAACCGAGTACTACAATTAAGTAGGTTACTTCTAATGAGGTAGTAAGGTTAAGCCATCATCTTCCAAAAAGAATGATGGCTCATCCACTTCTGTTACTCGTGGGATGAAGAAGATGTAAATAGACCGAAGAAGGTGATTAATATTGGTTGGAAGAACATGTTTCAACCACCAATGGTGAATGATCCTGTGAAGGTTCTGGTGAATGATCCTGTGAAGGTTCTAATTATTGCTCCTATGGAGGTGGACGTTGGTGTCCAGATGATAGAAGACAACCCGGACTTTGATCCTCCATCTAATTAATTAGGTTGTTTGGATTTCTTTTCTCTATGACTTTCTTATGGATAGTATGTACAAACTATATTATCATGTCATAGAATGTAAGAGGAGCCATTAGCAAAAATGGCCAACGATATGCCACTAGTTTGGTTACGAAGAGCCATCCTAAAGTTATTTGTCTTTATGAAACCTATTGCAGATTTGAGAAAGCTCGTGTTTTTTTGGCACTAAGCTTGGACATGAAGCTTGTATTATACAAGAGACAAACAGACACAAAGGCGATATTTGGGTTATGTGTGAGATTCGCAGGGATTTTGGGATCAGTATGGTGACTCTCATATCCAAGTAATTACTTTCTGCATTTCGAGGTAGAAAAATTCTTGGACATGGTCGACCATTTAGGCTAGCCTTATGCCTACCTTGGGAGACCAACTTTGGAGTCATCTTTTGTATCTTGGCAACAAGATTTCCAAACCTTGGATGATGCTAGGTGACTTTAATGAGATCTTGGGTCCTTAGAAGGTATGTGGAGGAACTTTTAATGCATTTGGGGATGTGTTCAACACTTGTAACATGCAAGAAGTTGAGGCCAAGGGACATAAGTTCACATGGTTTTGAAAAGAACTTGGAGGTTGCACTATAACAAAAAACATGATTGTGTAGTTGTTGATACTTCTTGGCTACTTATGTTCCCAAACAATAATGCCACAAATCTTAGTCGGGTTCATTTTGACCACTCTCCTGTCTTACTTCATCTTGGGGAAGGGGTGTTTCTAGATTGGATCGCCCTTAGAGATTTATGGCGGCATGGACTTGACATCCTAATTTTCTTGGGTGGTTGAAGAGGCTTGGTCGTCTCTACCTACCTTGGTCACACACAAGCTTCAAGAGGTAAGAGAGAAGTCAAGAATTTTTAACCAAGATATTTTTGGTGATATCTTTCACAAGAAACGAATATTGGAGGCTAGGCTTAGTGGGGTTCAGAAGGAGCTGGATTGCCAACCTTTGTTTGATATATTAGCCTTAGAAGCAAAAAATCCAAAATGAGCTTGGAGAAGTTTTGAAGCAAGAGGAGATGTTGTGGCTTCAGAAATCAAGAGAAGATTGGATAAAGTTGGTTGGTCGTAATACTAGGTTCTTCCATGCACATACTGTTTCTAAAACAAGGCGAAACACCATTCAATGTACTTAGTTAGTAGCTGGGAATTGGTTAAAAAGGGAAGTTGTTCTTTATTTTAAGCAACGTTTTTGTTTACCTGCTAGTGGTTATCTAGTTGATATCCATATTAGGAATTTTCCTAAGATTGGTGATGAGACTGGAGATGATTTTTCTGTTGTTATTACTAAATAGGAGGTCAGGAAGGTAGTGATGGGTATGAAATCTTATAAAGCTCCTAGCCCTGGTGAATATCAACCTCTTTACTTCAAAAGGTACTGGGATTTGGTGCAAGAGAATGTTTGGAAACTCGTCCTATGACTATCTCTCTTATTATGTGGTGTGTGAGATCGTCATCATTATCGCTTATTTGGAATGGATCTAGAACTGATAGTACTTTTGCTTTAACCCGTGGCTTAAGGCAAGGAGACTTGCTCTCTCCTTACCTGCTTGTCATGTGTATGGAAAAACTATCCTTGTACATTCATCAATTAGTGGAAGATGGCATTCGACACCCTATTATTATCGTGAAAGGAGGCCCATACTTATCTCACATTCTTTTTGCTGATGATGTCCTTTTTTTCTACCAGGCAAAGGAATCTTAAGTGCAGCTGGTCAATAAGGTCCTTGATGATTTTTGTGGGAATCCAATTTAAAGGTAAATATCCCTAAGTCTAACAGTGGGTCTTTCAGATGGCCATGGAAGTTGCACATTCCAAAGAAGGTGCACATTCTGTTGTGGTTGTTCCTTCATAGTGCCCTCCCCACGAACTCCTTGTGTCATCATAAACATCTCAACTCATCTTCTAATTATGGGGCTTGTTTGGGAATTGAAGATATTATGCACTATCTTTGGGATTCTCCTCATGCTAAGGATGTCTGATTGTCCCTAGGCTTTATGTCCAAATTGGGATTCCTTTATTGTCAACCATTGATGTGGTTGAAGAACATGTTGGCATCGGATAAGGTGTTTTTGATTTCTGCAATCGTTTGGTGGATTTGGTTTTGGAGAAATAATAGGATTTTTGGAGAGGACCATTAGAGTATTCAGCAGGTCCTTAGGAAGATTTCTTCCATGGATGATGATATTGTTACATACCTTCTAGATAGTAACATAGCGACTCACAACCCTCTCATCATCCCAAAATAGGTCCCTCATGTTGTTGGTGTTACTAAGCTTAACGTGGATGGGAGTTCTAAACCCATCTAATCATATTGGCTAAGGTGGAATCTTGAGAAATCATATGGGATGGATTTTTTGTTTTGCATCCTTTGATTGTGTTGGAGACCTTGAGAAAGCATTGTTGCTAGAAATTTTGCATGGTCTTAGAGTGGCCCGAGATCGTGACCTTCGTGTGATATCCTACGAAGTTGATAGTTCCAATGTCCATAGCATCCTTACGGTAGGAACTTGTCCTCCTCTTCATGTTCATGCTAGTATTGTTAGTGAGATTCTAGATCTCCTTGACCGTCAGGAGCGGATTAAGGATTCTAAAGAAGGGTGGGCACTAAAAAAGGGTGGACACTCAATAATAACAGAAAAAAAATGATGTGTACGGTGTACCTGTTGAGTGTTGAGTAAAGGATTGTTGGCTTGGTGGCTGGTGGTGCGCGACCTTGTAATAGAGTGTAGAGACCCAGAAGCGACGCCGCTGCAGCCCCAGCGGACAGCGGTGAAGAACGATGCCACGCCAGAAATGGAGGAGGCTTGCGAATGAGGTTTAGGTGATGCGCGACGCGGAGGAGGCTCTGGTCTGGAGGTGGGCGGTCCGCGGTGGCCGACGATCAGTAGCGGAGCCGCGGAGGAGCTGAGGAGGAGAACTGAGGTGGAAATGCGTGTGGTCTCGTGAGAGCAGAAGAGCACAACTGAGGTGTGCAGACAGCAGATGTCCAGTGGAGCAGAATATGCACAATTTTGTGAAATCAATTTAAAATAAGGGTATTTTAGTCAATTCATTTCAAAATTAAAGGGGGGCACTTGCCCCCCTTTTCTTGTACGTAGGGTCCGCCCATGTCGACCGTGACAGGGAAGTTTCATTTCCTCTTATTGATAGGGAAGCAAATAAGGCAACTCATTTTCTTGTTTTTGTTGGGGTGCACCAAACCCAACCCTTGTTATTTTCTTATGTTCCTTCCCCTAGATTTGTACTATTCTCCTAAGAGATAGTTAGGCCGAGAGTTTTTTAGTTTGTTGTTTTTTCATTCCTCTACATCAAAAAAATATATACTTTGCCTTTATGTCGAAACTTCTCAAATAGAATTATATAATCCTTTATGGTAACATGAATTTTAGTAAAATGCAAAAAAAAAATACAATAAATTAAAATAAAGAAGAGTTTTTTTAATAAAAAAGATTGTATGCATTATAAATTTTATGTTCTTACCTTGTCATCTAACAAAATCAAATCAAGAAAATTACTTGACTCCTGTTATTAAAATCAGAAATCAACCACAAAATCAAACGACTCGAACTAAAATCTTATACTTTATTATCTTTCACATCATTTTTTCAATAAATATTGAAAGAAAATTTATGACAAATTGGCAAGAGAAGCACATTCATCTAAATTTATATTAAAGTTGGGTGAAAAATAATTTTATAATATGAAATACACAATAAACAAAATAAATAAAACAAAAGATATAACAAAATCTGTAAAAACTAATTAAAAAGATATAAAAAAATATAAAGATGATTTGAGTATGTAATTGTTCAAATCAGAATTTCAAATTAGATTGGTAATAATTAATCCAATTATTCACAATTTCAATTTATAAATAATTTGCAGTTAATTTAAAGTTATAGAATTATCTTTATTAATTAAAATATATTCAGAATTTCAAATTATATTGATAATAATTAATCTAATTATTCAAAAAAATTAAATGTTTATTTTATGGATAATTTTTAGTTAATTTAAAATTATAGAATTATCTTTATATTAATATATATATATATATATATATGGATAATTGAATGTAATTATTCAAAATTTTAAATACTTATCATAATTACTTGATAATAAATAATTTTAATTAAAAAATTATCTTAAAATTTCTGCACAAATCTATAAGGATTTTCTCTAAGACATTTTTTTTTACTTTTACTAATTAATATAAAGATATGGATAAGGAGTTATAAGGTTTGCTCGGGTTGAGAAGTTTGTTAGGCACAAGAGAACAATATAGGACAAATACTTGAGTTAGAGGAATTTTTTTTATTATGTGTATTATTTGATTATCAATGAAAAATACAAGCAAAATAATATAAAATTTACTAAAATATCATTTCTAATATTAATTATCTTAATTTATAATTTATATTATTATTATATTTTATGAGAATTCAAAATACAAAAATATATATAAGTTAACTAACTAGTGGATAATGTAAATTCAAAATATATGGCATGATAAGGTTGTTGCATGTAATAGATAATGTGAATTCAAAATATATGGTAAGATAAGATTGATATACCTAGTTTTGTTTTGTTCATGTTTTTTTAGATTAATATATGTGGTAGATAATGTGAATTTGAAATAAATGACATGATAAGGTTCTTGTTTCTTGTCCATAATGTGAATTCGAAATACATGACATAATAAAGTCGTTGCAGCTAGCAAATAGCTTGTATACTTTGTATACCAGACAAAAAGTTATTTATGATTTTCTAAGTAACAAAAAGTTAAGTTTTGTTGTGTTCTCATTTGATTAATTTATATTATCCCATAATCTTTTTTGAGATCAAATGTGAAACAAAAAATTTGACTTGTCCATTATCGTAAATGTTAACAAATCAAAGAAACTCTCGATATTAAAAGGAGAATGAAGGAAGGGAAAAACAATGTGTTTGATTCTCCCTACTCACAAAAAATAATAATTAACAACTAATATTTATTAATAAAAATAAAAAATGAATAAATTAGAATAACTATTTAACTTGGGAGAGCTTTATTTCATGTCTTTCACAATTCTTTCATTCTTTTTTTATTTAAACTAATTTGTCCATCTGATTTATGATTTCGTGAAGATTTTATCTGATTTCTTGAGATAAATTATCCTCATAACTTGTTTAAATATTAATTTAGATTCCTTTATTCTTTACATGGTTTAAGTTTCTCTATATCTTATTAATCTAATTTTAGTATATTTAATAATTTCGACCACAATAATCATCAAACATATTAAAAGAAAGAACTATTATTAAATTTTAAATTTTTAATTTAATAAACAAATAATTATTATTATATTTTATATATTTAGGGTTAACCCAACACACGTTTAAGAGATTTTTTATACTTTAAATATGAAAGAGCTATATGTTAAATTTTTATGTGAATACATGCAATTTTTTTCTTCTTTATAAAACTTAGTAATAAATAATTTTTATTGATGAACCTAAAGTTCAAGCCTTAGTTTCTTTATTTTAGTATGGTCCTGCTTTATTGTTCTTTTATAAATAAATTTATTAAATTTTATCTAATTATTTGATACATATTTATTTTAATTATATACTACAAATAATAAAGTATTTTTCTACTTTTTAAAAATAAATAATGATTATAATCATTAAATTTAATCGGATTAATTTAAATATTATATATTTGTACTAAAACTTTGCTGTTGTTGTTGCATAATAGGGAAGTGCATTTGCAACTATAGTTTTAAAAATCGATCTGTTAATGGATTTGGTCATGTTATTGGGTCACTGTATTAATGGTGGAACCGGTGGGTCACTACTTGACTTGTATGACCCGATTTGTAATAAAAAATATAAAAAAATTATATCTATCTTAAAATATTTCGTTTGATATATTGAAATTCAAAATTCTTAAAAACATAAATAAATTAAATATAAAGAATACAAGTTTAAAAATGACTATTATTTCTAACATTTAACATCAAAGGCATCAATGAAAGTATATGTCAATATTCACACTAAAATGAAACATAATCATATCTCATCAATGTAGATTATAAAATATAAAAAAAACAATCCAAAGTTTCAAACTACATTTTAAAAAAATAATTTGGGATCACAATTTCACCTACAACTCAACCATAATTACTACCACTTCTAAATCAATTTAACTCAATAATAAAGGCAATTGCAGCAAAAAAAAATTCAACAATGGATAAAAATATCAATTTAACTAAAAATCACAAAAAAAACTAAAATAAAACAAAATGAAAAAAAACTAAAATGAAAAAAAAACTAAAATAAAACAAAACAATAATAAAAAAATAAATAATCTAGATCAATAAATCACTATATCACCGATTCGATCACAAATCTAATTAAATCAAATTCAAGTTACTTCGGATAAAAAATGTAATCGATCAAACTTATAACTTAGTCCAATCCAACCACCAAATCACGATTGGACCCATGGAACCTAATGGTCGATCCGAGCTTAGTTTAAAAACTGTATTGTAAGTTTTCCATCCTCTGAATTTCCACAACAAAGTGCGAAACCAAGGTGTGTTGTTCGCGTGACGTCAGTGGCCAACCTTTTATTCTTGAAAAAACACCGTACCCTATCACATCTACCACCTATGATACGACCTACCCTTCTCTTCCCTTGTGTCTCACTCTTCTCTTTCCCTCTCTAACTAATCAACTCTACAAATTTATTTAAAATTGTGATTCAGAAAGCTACTACTAATTATCATTAATTAGTAAATAAATTATTTTGCATATTTCTTTCAATGCGAGCAATGGATGTTTAATTTGCTTATCTCAGATGGTTACAGATGAAGGAGTATATATTTATATAGCCTCTCTACTTTACCATTTATTTATTTTAAATACACAGCTTAGAGTATTAGATTGAAATAACAAAAAGCAATGGATCTCAGAGAGGATCAAACTCAACCAATTTTGGATCCTAACCAACCATCTCATGTATATCATCTGGCTTTGGATATTGGAGGTAAGGTTTCTGCTTTTCACTGTTGACATTTTGATTTTCTGTTTTTCCTTTTTTGGTTATTGTTTTCAGAGTTGTTGATTATGAGATTTTCATGTAAATTTAACATCTTTGCTTTGTGAAATTTTGTGCGATATGCATGCTTTGGTGAAATTTTTCAATCTTGATTGGGTGGTGACTCAGAATGATTCTGGCTGGCTCTTCATAACAATGTGAAATTTCTGCAGGGATCATGGTTATGCTTGGTTGGTTTAACTTGTTTGTTGAGAATGGGCTAGACTCTGGAACTTGTTTACTTCTGATAAAAAGTGGAGATCTTTTTTATTTAATTCTGTGAGTTCAAATCATATCAGAATTCTGGAGATCATGTTCTCTCTGCTGGAGCTTTTAGAAATTTGCTTAATTGGAGGATTGCTAATCTGCATTCAGTCCACTGTAGTACCATGCACTGCTATTACACTGGTCTATACTATAGGTTAATAATTGACCATATAGGTTCTAAATTTTGAGTACTGTTTTGATTGTGGGAATCGTATTCTTTTTAAACTGAAATACCGATGTGTCAAGCATGATTACTATGTCTCTAACATTTCTCATATCGAACAAAATTAATTTTTGCTTATCTCTAATCAGTGAATCATCTTATTCCTTTTTCTTTGCTTGGACCACATTTTGGCAATTATTTCCAGTGATGAAACTGGGCACTGAAAGTGTTCTGTTTGAACCTGAATAATTGGTTGGGTCAAAGTCTATAATCGCACTGAAAGTATCTGTTCTTCTGATGGGTGTGCATGTCCAAGTTAGGTGGTTGAATTGAAAGAAAATGCTCCAGGCTTCATTAATGATTTCAAGTGATCTATTAAAGTCAAAGGAAAACCCTGTTGGACAACTCTCTGGTGAATTTTGGACAGGGATATACCAAAAAGAACAAAAAATACGTTTAGTGGAGGTGAAATTGCTGAAGTGGATCAGTGGCATGTGAGAAAAGACAAGATTATGAACAAATGTATCTGGGGAAATTAGTATATCAACTATTTAAGAAGATGAAAAAAACATGCCTGAGGAGGTTTGGTCATGTGAGAAGAAAAATGATTGTTGCTTTATTGAGAAAAGTGTATAAAATGGATGATAGTTTGATCAAAAGGGGTTGAGAAGAGCTTTCATAACCTAGGTTTTAAACAGCAGGCATGTTTGTGGGTTAGCGAGTTGTTGCAATTCTTTATATTGCAGAAATTGTGGACAAATGTTACTGATGCAGCTGCAATTCTTTATTTAAATCATGGTGAAAATATTAGGAGAAATCATTAAAGAAGATGCTAATTTTGTTTATTGAGAATTTTTGGTTCTTGATAAAGCCAAATTGAATTGATTAATCTCTATGTAGCCAAAGGCTTGATTGTAGTGTATGTCGTGTTGTAGGTTTGTTTTATTAATTTTCAGTGTGTTCAACTTTGCATGTTTGGTTCTCATATTTTTCTGGGTTGATTGTAAAAATTGGAACCTTCAACTTGATTTGATATTTCTTATATTTTTTATTGCTATTAGTTTATGGGAAATGCTAGCCGAAGTTCTAAGGGCATTGATTAAGGAAACAAATACCGCAAGTGTTTATTGAAAAAGAAAGCAATTATTGTATCAAAAGTACAAAAATCATTCAGTAATGCTTTTAAAGTATTGAAAGCATGTAATGCAGTATATTTAATGTTTCTTAACCAGAACCCGTTTGGGCACGGGTCAGCAAGACCTTGAATTTACATAGCATGATCAAACTGTCTGCCTGCATTAATGGGTGTGGAAATTTGAGTTTCTTGGTGGTTGGTATTTTGCTTGGAAGTTCAGCACTTTGTCCTGGTGTATCTTGTATGCATTAAATTTCTCAAGTTGATTGATTGGATGTCATGTCATTGGCTGTGGAATATCTTTGGATATTGGCATCATTTTTCTTGAACTAACAGGAATATTAAACAAGAGTTTGGGCATAGATAGAGGTGGTTTGGACATGTAATGAAACAGCCCCTGGATGCTCCTATAAGAACAAGAGTTTGTTACCAAGGGCTCGTCACAAAGAGAGGTAGAAGGTAGACTGGACTTACCTGGGAAAAGGTAATTAAACAAGACTTAATGGAGTAGGATATAGATGAGCGAAAGGTGTCTTAGGACAGAATGGAGTAAAGCTATAAGCTTGGTGGAGGGTTAAACCCGTTATTATCTCTATGTTCTAGACGATCCCTTTGTAGTTCTTTTCTTCTTCATTTTCCCCTTCCTTCTTTCACCCTTCTTTTCTTTTATCTTTTTTTTTAACTTCCTCGTATCTATCATTGGGTTCATCTACCACCTATTTCAATTAACTTGGGTTAAAGGTGTTGTTGATGTTGATGATATAACGGGCATATTAAGAATGCAGATACATTGACTTTTGATAATATCATTGCATTTTTTAGAAAATATAAAATCATGATGATTACCTGCTGTCCAACTATCATATTATTGTCTAAATTCTGCCCGGTTTTGGGGAATTGTGAAGAGAATTTGTGCTGCCATATCAGCTGGCTCTGGCCTAAAATAATATTGTCCATTTGTTGACAGGATCTCTTGCCAAGTTAGTATACTTTACAAAAGATGATGATCATTTGGTTGATGACGAGGAGGGAATATCTCATAGAAAGACTTTGGAAGAACCCAACGGCAGTAAGCAATATCATGTTCTTAATGGGAGGCTCAATTTTAAGAAATTTGAAACAAGCAAGATAAACGATTTTATAGAGTTTATCAAGTCCATGAAACTTCATATTGGAGGTGCGTACATAATGGTATTCCTTTATATTTGCAAATCTTGATCTTGATAGTGTGTCACAGAGTAACCAAATTTTCCGAGGCATGCAACCATGTTCATGGTTAGCACTTAGCAGCATTTGTTTATTTTGGAGACTTGATCAGCTTGTGTGCTGAACTGAACTAGACAAACCATTTTGGCTCCTGCAATCATTGTTGTATTGATCTCATATTTGTTTAGTTTCCCAAGCTGACTGAATAGAATCTCTCATCCATCTTTTTTCTAAATTCTTTTATGCCTTCCTAATTTTTAAGTTTTGATTTACTTGTTCTGTATATAATTGGTCATAGAAGTGTCAAGTACTTATTAGTGAAACAGTTGTTCTATATATTTGTTATCCTTTGACCTTGGAAACTGAGCTTGATCTTGGTTTGATAATTAGGTGGCAAATAAACTACATAGAATCCAAAGCCAAAGTGCTCAAATTTCCAAACTAATGGATATCTTTAAAACATACATACTCATAATTCTTACTAATATAATCCCTAGAAACATTTATACTCATCTTATATTTCATCTTGATGTCCAATCCATTTTTGAGGTCATTCTGAAATTTTTGCATCTGATAATGAATTCAGGTAGTCGGCCACAAGAAAATCTTGGAAGTCAGCCAATAGCTATTAAGGTAATCAAACTAAAATGTTTAAGCATGTCATATTATGAAGATTTTGTTCCTATTGCTGTCTTTGAGTGTACACTACTGATACATGTTTGGTGAAAAATCTATAGCTTCTAACTACAAACCAATTCAAGCTTGGCTCTGCCATGATTTGAAACAGTTTCTATTCTTGTCTTCAGTTTTGCCATGGTTGGAAGACATGTAATTCTTAGAAGCTGATTAAAATTGAAAGAATATTAATAGTTCCCAAAGGTAACAGATTGAGATGCACATGCTCAAGCTTTCATAGATATTTCGAATGAAATATTCGATATTCGATTTGATACAAAATAATGTTTACATTGTCTTAAGGTACTTGGATTTATGTTCTGTATTTAATGATAAACTATTGATGAGAAGGCCACAGGTGGTGGTGCGTACAAATATTCAGACCTTTTCAAGGAAAGACTAGGAATCATTCTTGACAAGGAAGATGAAATGGATTGTCTTGTTGCAGGAGCAAATTTTCTTCTCGAGGTAGGATCACAAAACACATACTTTTTTTTTTCTATTTGTTGGTACAAAACAAACATCTTCTCATTTTTTAATTTCAAATTAAAATTATTATGAGATTCAGATTCATTTAAAATTATTCATTCAACAAATAGTCTCTGATGTAAAAGATTAGCATATGTGTGTGAACTATGAAAGCTTTGATATTATATACATAATGGTTAGGGACTTAGGGTGTTGTAAGCTTTGAGGACTGTTGTACCCAAATCATATTTAGTATGTTTTTCTCTCTTAAGTTAAATTTATCTTTTTCTTCTTGTTACTACTGGCATATGAGAAGCCTTAAGGCATGTGACATTTCCATATACCTTTCACTATCAGGTAATTGTAAGGAAATGCTACCAGAATTCCATTTTGTTGTCTCTTTGATCTGTGGAGGGGCTTTGCTCATACACTGTTCCTTCAGTTTGCTGTAAACTAGTTGTTAAGTCTTCATTCTCAATAATACACCTTGAGAATTTCTTAACAGAAGACCTCATCTATGTCTTGATCTACTTTTAATAGGTGGTCCACCAGGAAGCATTTACCTATATGGGTGATCAAAAGCAATTTGTGCAGATTGATCAGAATGATCTGTATCCCTATCTTCTTGTTAATATTGGATCTGGTGTTGGCATGATTAAGGTAGTTATCAAAGTTGCATTGCTTGCAATATTTTTCCAATTTCCAAATGTATACACTTTTCTAAGCACTTCAAATAATATTTTAATATTTTCATATAGGTAGAAGGAGAGGGAAAATTTGAACGAGTTAGTGGAACAAGTATTGGCGGAGGCACTTTCTGGGGTTTAGGAAAGCTTTTAACCAAATGCAAGAGGTGGGTTTTTTCTTTCTTCCTGGGGCCAATGCACTATTGATTTATATAGACACATAGGATTACCATTAATGCACTTTCTGATTCAGTTTTGATGAGCTGCTGGATTTAAGTTATCGGGGGAACAATAGAGCGGTAGATATGCTTGTTGGAGATATTTATGGTGGAATGGACTATTCAAAGGTATGACTGCTGAAAGTTTATGTTCCTTTTCCTGTTGATATGAAAATCGTTCTTTGTGTTACCATTTGATGATTCTTTGAAATTTGAATCGTTTTCGTAGAAGTGATTGTTTCAAATGGATTACCTATTTATTCTAGTGATTATTTGCTGGAATATATTTTTCTTTGATTGATAACAGATAGGTCTTTCATCCACTGCAATAGCTTCTAGTTTTGGAAAGGCAATTTCTGATAATAAGGAGCGTGAAGATTACAAACCTGAAGATATTGCTCGATCTCTTCTAAGAATGATCTCAAATAATATTGGACAGGTCAGTTGTGTACTGTAGATTTGTAGTTAGATGGACACTATTGAGCACTACATGATAATATTAAATAAAGTAATGCTACATAATATTTATAATACATCCCGTGGATTAAAACTTCGTGGGAGAACTCCAAACCTGAATTTGTCTTCATTTTCTGCAATTATTTTCAGTGTGCTCCTTTTATCTTTATAATAGTTGGTCAGTGAGGATATCTATTTGTGTGAATGTGTGATTTTCATATATTTCCACTGAAGGGAATGATTTCAATTTATACAAGTGATCAAAGAGTAAAAAATGAAACTAATCAAAGAGTGAAAAAGGAAACTAACTAATTACAAAATCAATCCTAATGAAAAGGAAATAATGGAAACAATAAACTGATGATATTCCTAATAATTATGGAAACAAATAAACTGATGATATTCCTAACAATTATGCTACTAATATTCTTTGATTTTCTACACTCCCCCTCAAGTTTGGAGGTAAATATTGATCATTCCCAACTTGTCAATTAGATCTTCAAATGCTAGCTTAGGTAAACTTTTGGTGAGGATGTCCGCAGTTTGTTCCTTGGTTGGAATGTATGTCATGCACACATTTCTATCATCCAATTTTTCCTTGATGAAGTGGCGATCAACCTCAGAAACTGAACACATCTCCAAGGTAGAGGACTCCAGTGCGCAGAGAACGACACCAAAAAACTAAATATTCTTGTACTAACTTAGATGTTGCGGAAGAGCAGACACAAACCCGTGACAGCAATGCGAGAACACCAGAGACTCAAATATCAGCAAATAGGACTTGAAACAAGTAGAGGAAGAGCTGACGAGTCACAGCTTCCAACACTTCCCCTCAAGCTAAGGCTTACGACGCTTTTAGCTTGTTACAATACATTACCATTCAAACTGATTAGATGGTTGCTAAAAACAATTGGGATAAACTAATGTTCATGACAACAATGGATTGAACTAGTAAGCAGTTGCTGAAAAAGATGGTTCTTAACCAAATAAAACCCCAAGGACAGTAACTGAGCCAATGATTGGAACAATGCCAGTGCATCTGGGACAAAGACAGACGAGGCCAATGCAACTGGGACAAGGACGGGGCCAGTGCATCTGGGACAAAGACAGACGAGGCCAGTGCATTTGGGACAAAGACAGATGAGGCCAGTGCAACTGGGACAAGGACGGGGCCAGTGCATCTGGGACAAAGACAGACGAGGCCAATGCATCTGGGACAAAGACAGATGAGGCCAGTGCAATTGGGACGAGGACAGACCAATCATTTGACCAAAGTAAATTCAATAGACAAAAGCTTGACCATTAAGCAGAAGCCATAACTCAAGGCTCATCCACTTAACAGAAGCAAACATGCTTAACCACCAAATGACAAATGCTTAACCACCATAAAGGCAGAAGCAACAAAGCTTAACCATCAAGAGGAGAAGCTAAATATGATGCTTGACCACTCAAGACAGAAGCAAAAACATCTCAATGCTTAACTATCAATACCAGAAGCTAACAAGAATGTTTAACCACCATGGACATAAGTTGTCTTCAAAGAGGACTAAATGCAAACACCGCCCATGTGACTGAAATCAAGAACGCAGAAAGCAGAAATAGACGAACTTCAATGGAACGATCCATATTCGATGGTTGCCGGAATCGCCTTTCATGGTCAAGAAGGGAACAATATTTTGGTGACAGATTGAAGAGGTGGAGGATTATGATAGAGGTAGAAGGTGGGAAAAATGCATTCTAGGAGGGTTCCTTTAGCAATTGACAGTTAGCATAACTAACTATTAGTTAGTTATAGCTAATTGCTGGTTAGAGACAGTTAAATAGTTGGTTTGTAGATTGGGGGGAACCATTCAGAACTATTGTGAAGGTTAGTGATCCTCTAAATCACTTGTATCAATTTGGGAGTTGGATGCTCCCAAAATCGATTCACTTTCTCTCTCTTTTCTGTCTAGTTCTACCAATTGGTATCAGAGCTCCGATCTATGAGTTGTGGAACCGTTGATGATGTCGAAGGCAAACGCAAGAATGGAGGCACAAACGGAAGTGATAGAAAAGGCAGTGGAGGAGAATCGCGAGACTGTTGATTCGCGATTGAGGTCCATTGAGGGAACGATCCAAAGGTTGGCATTGGAGTGAGAGAAGCAAACACCGGTAGCCAATGGCCAAGGGAGCGATTCGTTTGGAGGAAACAAGGTGAGTGCAGCGTTTGGAGGGAACCAATGGCGGAACATCGAGATACCCATTTTTGGGGGTGAAGATCCTTTGGGTTGGTTGTCGAAAATTGAGAGATATTTTCGACTACAATCCATAAAGGAGGAGGATAAATTGGAAGCAATGCTGGTAGCCATGGATGGGGAGGCTTTGGGCTGGTTCCAATGATGGGAATCTTGGAACCCAAACCAGTCATGGGAAGGGTTCAAGATGGCACTCTCCGAAAGATTTCAAAGTTCTAATCTTGGGAGTCCGTTTCAAGCTTTGCTGGGCCTGAAACAGGAAGCAAATGTGCAGAATTTCATCAGCCAGTTCGAGAAGTGTGTGGGAATGGTGAAGGGGTTAAAAGAATCATTCTTGATGGAAGTTTTTCTCAAGGGATTAAAGGAAGATATTAGTACAGAGGTGAGGCTTTATGAGCCTAAAAACCTGATGGAGGCCATGAATAAAGCTTGGCAAGTGGAAGAAAAAAATCGAGTTATGGGAATTTTGGGCAGAAGTAACAGCGAGGGCTATCAAAGTCAGAAACCCATCTTTTCAAATCAGGAATTTGGGAAAGAATGGCAGCCAGCTTGTAATAAGGTTAGTGAATCTGTTCAAGCTGTTAGAGCAGGAGATAATGGGTGGAAGGGAAGAAGAACCTTTCAAAGGTTGTCAGCTGTGGAGGTGAATGAGAAAATGAGAAAGGGAGAATGTTTCACATGTGATGAGAAATATCATCCCACTCATGTCTGCAAAAATAAATAATTGAGGTTGATGATTATGGAGGAAGAAGAGGAGGAAAGTCAGGAAGGAGATAAAGAAGAAGAGGTTGAGGGATTTCATCAATTATCCTTGCATAGCATTGAAGGATTTACTACCAAGAAATCCTTGAAAATGTGGGGAAGAATAAGAGGCAGGAGAGTAATTGTGTTGATTGATTGTGGAGCCACTCATAATTTCATTTCCATGAAATTGGTGAAGGAGCTGGAATTAGAGGTAACACCTACCAATCCATATTCTGTAGAGTTGGGAGATGGACATAAGGTAAGGTGTCAAGGGGTGTGTAAATCTTTTCCAATTGAGCTGCAAGATTTACAAATAATCCAAAATTGTTATTTGTTTGAATTGGGAGGAGCTGATGTGGTGTTAGGGGTGAAATAGTTGGCAGGTTTGGGTGAAGTTGAGGCTAACTTTGAAAAGTTAACCTTAGCTGTAAGGGTGCAAAATAGGAAGGAAGATCACATTGAGGGCTGAACCAGAATTGATTAAAACGACCATCAGCATGAAGTTGATTAGAGGTACTTGGTTGGAAGATGATGAAGGGTTTGTAGTGGCGTTGAAAACAGTAGACAGAGAAGAACAGACAGGAAATTCCAGATTCAGTGGGGCAGGTATTGGCAGAGTTTGAGCAGGTTTTTCAGGAACCCCAAGGGCTGTCACCCCATAGAGAAAAGGATCATGCTGTAACCATTCAACCAGGAAACAAAATACCCAATTTATGGCCCTATAAATACCCTCATTATCAGAAGGATGAGATTGAAAGGTTAGTGAAGGATATGCTATCTATGGGAATTATTAGGGCAAGTACTAGCCCTTTTGCTAGTCCTGTGATTTTAGTCAAAAAGAAAGATGGAAGTTGGAGGTTTTGTGTTGATTATAGGGCACTCAATAAGATCATAGTGCCTGATAAATTTTCCTATACCTATCATAAAGGAATTGTTGGATGAGATTGGTGGGGCTGAATAGTTTTCAAAGCTGGACTTAAGAGCTGGTTATCATCAAATCATAATGAAGGAAGAAGATATCCAGAAGACAGCTTTCATACCTCATGAGGACCATTATGAGTTTTTGGTAATGCCTTTTGGGTTGACCAATGCACCATCTACTTTTCAAGCACTCATTAATGAGGTACTTAGACCTTTCTTGAGGCAATTTGCCATGGTTTTCTTTGATGACATATTGGTATATAGTCACAGTTTAGAGGACCACAACATGCATTTGAGGGCAGTATTACAAGTGTTGCAGCAACAAGAATTGAAGGTGAATAAAAAGAAATGTCACTTTGGCAGGAGATCCTTGGATTATTTGGGTCATATTATATCAGGCAGAGGGGTGGAGGCTGATCCAAATAAGCTGGAAGCCATGTCTAATTGGTCTCTTCCAAAAAATGTGAAATGATTAAGGGGAATTTTGGGGTTATTATAGGAGCTTTTTGAAGGGTTATGGGAAGCTGGCTCAACCTTTAAACTCTTTGCTGAAGAAGAATTCTTTTCAATGAGATAAAGAGGCAACACTTGCCTTTGAACAGCTCAAGGAAGCTATGAAGAAGCTGCCTACCTTGGTGGTGCCAAATTTTCTAAGGCATTTATCTTAGAAACTGATGCTTCAGGGTCTGGGTTGGGAGCAGTTTTACTGCAGGAAGAGAAACCTTTTAGCCTTTTGGAGTAAGGCACTTTCAAAAAGGGCTCAGTTCAAATCAGTATGAGAGGGAATTGATGGTTGTGGTATTAGCAGTAAAAAAGTGGAGACATTATAATATGTTGGGCAGGAAGTTTACCATTAGAACTGATCAAAAGAGTTTGAAATTCTTAAATGAACAGAGGTTATTGAGTGAGGAACAGTTCAAGTGGGCCAATAAATTGATTGGATATAATTTTGATATTCAATATAGGCCAGAGAAGAAGAATATAGTGGCTGATGCATTGTCCAGACAGTTCTCATTCTGTGTTATTTCAAGGGTGCAAGAGGAGGAATGGAGTGATTGGGAAGAAGAGATGAGAGTTAATCCTCAAATGTATGAAATTTACCAGGAAATATTAACTAGGACAGCTGAGTAGCCAGGATACACTATCCATGGATGTAAATTGTTTTACAAGGATAGATTGGTTTTATCTAAAAATTCTTCTAGAATTTCTCTTCTTTTAAGGGAGTTGCATGATTCTCCTGTGGGAGGACACTCAGGTTTTCTTAGAACCTTTAAGAAGTAGCTGGAGTAGTTTTTTGGCAAGGAGTGAAGAAAAAGATAAGAGATTATGTAGCTGAATGTGAAATCTGTCAGAGGAATAAGGCTAGTACGGTAGCACCAGCAGGGTTACTGCAGCCTTTTCCAATTCCCACAAGGGTGTGGACTGATATTTTCATGGATTTTATTAGAGGATTACCAAAGGCTCAAGGTAAGGACACTATACTGGTGGTGATTGATAGGCTGACTAAGTATGCTCATTTTTTTGAATTAAGTCATCCCTATACAGCTAAAGAAGTTGCTATGTTATTCATCAAGGAAGTAGTAAGGTTGCATGGTTTTCCTGCTTCCATTGTTTCTGACAAGGATAGATTGTTCATGAGTCTCTTTTGGAAGAAACTATTCAAAAAGGCAGGTACTCAATTAAAAATGAGTACTGCCTATCATCCACGGACAGATGAGCAGAGTGAGGTGGCTAATAGCTGTTTGGAGGCTTACTTAAGGTGCTTGACTAGGACTAAACCAAGGCAATGGCCCAACCACTTATCTTGGGTTGAATTTTGGTTTAATACCAACTTCAATATTTCAGCTAAAATGTCTCCTTTTAAAGCCTTGTATGGACAAGATCCACCCTTGTTGATTAAGGAAGCTGATATCCCTTCCAGATTAGAGGAAGTTAACCAACTGTGCAAGGATCGAGATGAGCTGCTGTAGGAGCAATTTGCTAAAGGTCCAAGATCAAGATGAAAAGATATGCGAATAAGCATAGGAGAGACTTGGCTTTGCAGGTTGATGATTGGGTTTTTCTAAAATTACAGCCTTATAGAATGAAATATTTAGCCAAGAAGCCAAATGAGAAGTTGGGCCCTCGATTTTATGGACCCTATAAGGTACTACAGAAAATAGGAGAAGTTTCCCATAAACTAGAATTGCCAGAAAGGAGTAGGATACATCCAGTGTTTCATGTATCACTGCTCAAGAAGGCTATTAAGTCTACTTGTTCTCCTCAGCCACTCCCACACTAGCTTTGAATGAGAATTGGGAACTCCAGGTTCAGCCAGAGAGGATTCTGCAGACTAGGACTTCAGAAGCTGGGAAACAGGAAGTCCTCATCAAGTGGTAGGTTTGCCACACCATGAAAACAACTGGGAATTGGTTGAAGACATGCAGGCTGTTTTTCCTCAATTGGACCTTGGGGACAAGGTCCATCTTGAAAGGGGAGTATTGATAGAGGTGGGAGGTGGGGAAAAATGTATTCTAGGAGGGTTCCTTTAACAATTGACAGATAGCATAACTAACTAGTTATAACTAACTCACTGTTGGTTAGAGGCAGTTAAATAGTTGGTTTGTAGATTGGGGGGGAACCATTCAGAACTATTGTGGAGGTTAATGATCCTCAAAATCACTTGTATCAATTTAGGAGTTGGAAGCTCCCAAAATCGATTCACTTTCTCACTCTTTCTCTCTTTTTTCCGTCTAGTTCTATCATATTACCAGTCTGAGCCACGACAGTGACAGGCGAGGTAGATTGTTGGGCTGCCCGATACTGAAGGAAATCATGATAGTCAAAGGTAGAAATAGTGACATCCGCATGAGAGTCAGGGCTGGTAGAAGAAGTAATGTTGGTGACTTGGGCAACATTAGCTGATTTTGATTGCTCTTGGGCCTTTTTGCGACAGTCGGTTTCTATAGTAGCCATAAGAGATTAGCCAAATAGGCATAAAAGGATCCATACAAAACAAAAGGAAGGGCGAGCGGAAGGCAAACAAAACCAAATAGTGCCAAATGGGGCATGAACGGTGTCGTCAGAAGGAGGCGAGTGAGGAAGAGGTGTCGTCGTAAGGTGGGTCGCCGAAAAACGGCGTCACAAGCCAGAAAGGTGATGGCGCGTGAGTTTCATGCGCGAAGAGACGGTGGCACGTGCGACAAAGAAGCGCGGGACTGTTCTCCGCGGTCTTGCATTTGCGAAGCGGAAACAAAAGCAACAGGGGATCGAACCCTATGCTTTCACTACGAAGTTTCTCTTTGAGGGTCATACTGATAATAAATACCTGAGGTACCAAGTAATTGATACGCCAAGGATTTTGGAGCTGCAATATTGTTTTTCTTGAACGTCTCTGGGTCTTGTGGTTACAGTATTGCTCAGCAGGCAACGCTGTTTCACAACATTAAGTCTTTGATTTTGAACAAGCCGTTGATTATAGTGTGCAACAAGACTGACTTGCAGCCACTGGAGGGGATATCAGAGGCGGACATGAAGTTGGTCAATGAGATGAAAGCTGAAGCCTTGAAGACTCTAGTTGGTCAAGGAGGTGAGCCTACAGACAATAGCAGTGTATTGTTGACCATAAGCACTTTGACAGAAGAAGGGGTAATTGCAAAGCCTCGTGACCAAAAGGAAAGGCCTCCATGTATTCCTCAAGCAGTTTTAGAAGCTAAAGCTAAGCAAGCTGTTGAGAAGGAAAAGAGAAAAACTGAAAAGGATTTGGAAGAGGCAATCGAGCACACGATGGATCAAATCAAAAGTGAAGAAGAAAAATACTCTCGTGGCAGCGGAAGAAACTGAATTAGTGGAAAACGAATTGGGATAACAAGAAAATAAAAACTAATAAAGATTGAAGAAAAACTTTCCCATGTCAGCAGAAAATAGTTTTGTTCATGGAAGGTGCCATGCCTATGATACCATGTTTGAATGTGTGATTTTCATATATTTCAACTAAAGGGAATGATTTCAATTTATACAAGTGATCAAAGTGTAAAAAAGGAAACTAATCAAAGAATTAAAAAGGAAACTAACTAATTACAAAATCAATCCTAGTAAAAAGGAAATAATGAAAACAAATAAACTGATGATATTCCTAATAATTATGTGACTGATATTCCTTGATTTTCTACACTATTATCTGATAAGAACCTTGGGAGAACCACACCACAAAAGCTAGCTATTGTAGTTGAAGAGTCCAATACTTCCAATGTAAACTGGCATGGAAGGTGCCATGGCTCCGATACTTCCAATGTGGGATTCAAGTCCCATACCTTGCAAGTAGATCCTAACATCCCACATTAGCACCCATGCAAGTTGGTTGGGCACTAGCCCTTTTGACTAGTCTTGGGCAAGCACTGCAATGCCGACATCACCAACCAAGGCCTTATAAACCCCACATTGGAATCCTATACTTCCAATGAGTGACTCAAGTCCCATGCCTTGCAATTAGACCCCAACAATATTATGCTTAGCCCGGTCTTTTTTCCTGTATTCTCTACAATAACATTGTTTTCCAAAAAGAAAAAATAAATGTGATTAGTGGAGCAATCTAACTGCATCTTATTGATAGGTAGGGTAAGTATGTGAATACTTATATCAGTTAAGAAATCCTCCTCGTGTATAAATATAAGTAATAAGTAATTTTCATGTCATCTAAACTGTAAATGTGTCTTCACTGGCTGCTGTTTCTTTTGTTTGAAACCTATATTACATTGATTTATACGAAAGGAGAGGGTGGTTAGATATTAGGATTAGGAGTCTTATTGGTCTGGGCTTGTGTACTTGACCTATATTAGTAGTATAAATAGGTGTTGCTTCTTAATTATAACACAATTTGGCAATACTCCCTCTGCATTCAATAAACTACCCTAATATCTGTATAATACTAATTTTCAAATACAAATTTGGATGTAGTGCAATATTCGTTTTATAAAAGTTATTCATGGATGTAACATTGATTTTGATTTTCACCACTGTCGACGGATCTTAACAGAAACACATCTATGTTTGTATTAATTATTATGCCTTGGTTTCCATTACTCCCACTCTTACATAAGGTCATGATAGTATTTGGATCATTTGTTTCTTTTGTTTGCTTTCAGATCTCTTACTTAAATGCCCTTCGCTTTGGGCTGAAGAGGATTTTTTTTGGTGGATTTTTTATTCGGAGGCATCCTTTTACTATGGACACATTATCTGTTGCTGTTAATTTCTGGTAAGTGAGGACACTCCTCCATCCTACTGCCAATTGGTGCTTCACAACTAACCATGGTCTTCTGTCAAAAACAAACCATGGTCTATGTTTAGGGACATGAACTTGTATCTTACTATTGGAATTTATGTGCGCGCCAGGGTTATATATATCCTTTTAATTATTTGCCTTTAAGATAAATACTAGAAACACACTATTTTGAACACACTTTCTTTCATTGGTCAAAATTATTGACAGTTACAAAATTTAGCGGGTCCCATACCTTACTTGATGATTCTCTCTTTCTTAATTTTATAGTTTTCAATAAATTTTTAACTAATAAAAGAGAATATATTAGAAAGAGTGTTGGAGACGTTATATTCAAAATGATTTAAAGAAAGATGATTTCTTGCATTGAGGAGTGGTAACAATACACTCTCTAGTCTCTCCCATTGGTTAAAATTTATTAAAAACAACAAAGTTAGAAGAGGGAGTCATTAAATAAGGAGAGGGACCCACCAAAACTCGTGGTTTCTGATAAATTCCATATCAACCAATGATAAGGAGTTTATTCAAAAGAGTGTGTTTCTAGCATTTTATCTAGAAACATAAGTATTTTCTGTTTTGTTCCTTCAATAAAAGCAAGTATTTATTTGTGTTGGCACAATTTTCTGCACATGCCACAACGGATGCTTGCATAATTACATGTCCTGATTCCTTAGAGATGGCAGGGAGGGTGTTAGGTGTGAGGAAGTGTAGGTTTGCATTTGCATGATGCTATAATTATTTTTATAGTTGGGACATAAAATTTAGTCATTGTAGTGCTCCCCGTGGTTATAATGCATGGAAGGTTTGCTAAGACTTTTTGGCATAATTATAACAAAAAAACAAAAGTATTTAATCTGTATTTATTTGTTTCAGGTCTAAAGGTGAGGCTAAGGCAATGTTTTTGCGGCATGAAGGGTTTCTAGGAGGTGTAGGCGCTTTCATGAGTTCTGACAAACATGGCCTCAAGGAATTATTGGCCAATCAAGTGGTGCAAAGAAGTCCCAGCAAGTTATCCTTTGCCGTGGATAAAATATTGCATGGTTCACCAGATGGAGAGTTTAATGGAGATGAAAGTATAGAGTGCAGTGTATATGCAGCTTAGATGAAGCAATTTTTCGTTGCTTTCATGACTTGATAGTTGTAACTTCTATAGTTTGATTCTGTATAATGGTTGGAAGTAAGAGTTATAAGTAGTGATTATTGGCTTAGAAATAAAGCAAAAGGGAAAATTAGAAGAACTCAAGTGATTGTTATTGTTTCACCCAATGAATTGTGCTGTATAACAGCTAATGATTTGTATGAATACATAAGGCGCAGCCATGTTACTCATTTAGTGAGATACCTTTTTTTGTGTTTCTTTTGGGTTGTTTTGTATAATGTCTTGATTCTAAGCATTTACTAATCCACTGAGTATTGACAAAAAGAGAAATTATATTTGCGGTGCTCTGGGATCTAAAATCAGGCGTCTCATAGTCACAACAATTCAATCATCTCTTGGAAATTTCATATTCAAATGAATTAAGAATCTAAAATCAAGAAGCACCCTTCCCCCCTTCAAAAAAAAGGAAAAAAACGAAAAAGAACTGCAACGTTTCTCTTATGCTATGCTATTGGGTACATCAACTCATCCGACTGAAATGTCATGCAATGAACTGAAACTTTAACATTGTGTAATATAATGCTTACATTAGAATCCTTTAAACTGGACTACATGTAACAATCTAGATAGATTGCTTAAAAAATAAAATAAGCATAGGAATATCACTTGGTCAGAAGGCTTCTATGACTCTGATTTGCATTTTTTCTACGCAATTTCCATCTTTCTTTAATGTCACTTGATTTAGAAACCAGGTCCACATTGTCACCAGGTTTTACCTGAAGCTCCTCCGCCTTAGACTTTTCAGCCTCATATCCTCCTCTGATTCTAGCAGTTTCTGCAAGCATGTCGTTTATAAGCATCTCAGTTGTCCGGGCGGTAATTCCCCTCAAATACCATGATAGGGGAGGGGGAGGGACAATGGATGGCTGAAGTATTTGTTCCAGGCTAACTTTAGATCCAATTCTTCCTTTGCCTCTTGTACATGCATTATAGTCTTCCTTTGTCACCGGCTTAAAGGGATGGCACATTGCTTCATCAACAAATAAAGGCTCTACCCTCCAGCAGCCCTCAAATTTTTTCATGAACCCAGCCTTCGTTTGCTTGAACTTCATCTGACTCAAAATTATATAGCAGTATGTAAGACTTGTTCTTTGTGAAATGAAAAGCAGGAGCTTGTCAGAGTTGATGCACATATTACTCTCTAATGTAACTGCTTACCAATCTTTTATGTCCATAAAGGATATATGATAAAAATTCCAGGATTTTTTTTCCTAGTTTAGACAGTTGAATAATATTTGTAAGTAACATAAGATGATAAAATTTCAATTGCTCGCATCCCAGATAGAAGGGAGCAAGAGACCAAAATGCTATCAGGGTGGTAGATTTTCAAAAACCCCAAGTAGTGCCTTCTGCCTAAAGTTCAACTTTCAACCGATTCAACCCAAGACCAAACCAAAGTAAATAAATAAATATATAAACTGTGCATTTAAAGAAGAGAGTCTTGGAATAGAGATAGTAACTGTATAACTATGGTGAGTTTCTGTTTGCCTTGAATAAATTATGTGCATCAAATATGGAATCCATTAATTATCTAAACGAGGGATAGATCCTTACAGAGTGGTCTTTTCTGTTTTGATCTACCAAAACATTAATCGATATAGTCCCGGACCACCAAAGAAATTTCCAAATGGCTGCTTGGTCAAGATCAACCACTTGCCTATGACCCTCATCAACCAAAACTTTTCTGGATACCACTTCCTGACAAAGAAAGACATCACCAAGTTGAGTTGCAGAAAACAGAGAGTGCTAAAGTAATTTAGCAGATAAATTAGGCAAGCTAGAAGTTAAGAAAAAAGGTTTAATTACTAATTCAGTCCCTATAGTTACAAAAATTTCCCTTTTAGTCCCTATACTTAAAAACATCACCTTTTAGTCCTTGCCATAGGGACTAAAAGGGATTAAATTAAAATGATATGTGTAGGGACTAAGGAATTAAAAGTGGTATGTGTGGGGACTAAAAGAGGATGTTTTTAAGTATAGCTGTATAGGGACTAAAAGGGAAATTTTTGTAACTAGAGAGATCAAATGAGTAACTAAACCTAAAACAATCTAGGCTAAGCAGAAACAGAATGTTGCATCAATGTTTTTTGAAGTACTATTTTTTGAGGAAGGTTGTAACCAAACACACTGAGCAGAATTATGGATGATTAAAGTCACCTACTTTGATATTTCTGAAAACTCGCCTATTGTCAGGATCTATCACTATATTATATACTGCATCAGGGGGCAGCCCAACATCAACTTCTACATCAAGGTTGCAAAGAGAACCTTTGGGAACAGTGACCTGCACAAAAGAACATTATATTATACATATACAGTTGCACATAGACAGATAGATATTTCCTTTAATGATTTCAATTCTTTAGATTCTGAAAGTTTGATAGACTGAACTTTTACATCCAGTAGGATCTAGCTGGCCTAAATGTGTTACACATTGCCTTGTTTGGTTGAGCAGTTTATCTGCCATAAATTGGAATTCTCAACAAGATTTCATCCACAAACAAAACATCCATCTTAAAGGCGCATAGAAGTTAAATATAAAACATTTTAAAATCCGAATAGAATTGAATAAAAATTACTAGATACTCAATTTCTAAATTTTAGAAGTATCTAAACAAAGTTTAGATCAACAGCTTAGGAATACATCTCTAAGGCAAGCTAGTCAACCCACAATCTGAAGCTACTAAAATTGATTTAGAAACCAACAAGAAAAATCAGACTTTCCCATTTATCTGCTCCTCACCTTTATTAGTGGAGGCTTGTCAACCCAAGATGGATTTTCTCTCCATGCTTGCAGTTGCTCATTCAGTTCAGCTTCAGAGTAACTGAAAGACTTATCTCCTTTTCTTTGAACAGATCTCATCAAACTCATTCCATCCTGTTTTGCTAATCTACTCAGCCGTGACTGTAATCAGAAAAATAATTTGTTAAGTTCAAACCAAGTTCCTAATAAATTTTTAAGCCACAAGTGATTGACCTTAACAACACTTTGGAGCTGCACAAAAAACTTGGATATTGAAGGATCTAGTCCCCTTGGAAACCCATTTTTCTCATTCTTCCCGACTTTTAAGCCGAATTTTGTCACCTTTGAGTCACCCATCATAAGAACCTGGAATTTTTCTAAAACAGTTAAGACAATTTATATTCTAGATTCAAAACTATTATTTTCTTTAAGGCCATTTTAAGTCTCTCTTCGGACATTCAAGGTTCTATTCTATCATTATGTTCCCAAATAGATTGAGGTTATACTAATGACCTTTACAGAATCTCTCCCTCAACCGGTATTAAGTTGATTCAGGAATTTTAAATGCAAATAAACGTAAAAAAATAAAATAAAAGAATGTTCCAGTAACAAAAGGTGAAAACTTTCCATGTGTGGCCACTTTCAGCTTTGATTAAAACTTACTACCACAAATGATCAGCATCAGAATTACAGAATCCAAATTGAAAAAAAAAAACAATAAATTACAAAATCTAGAAAGATGTTATCAACAAGACAAAAACTTGATAAAGAAAAGACAAATTGCCACAAGCAAACTAAGCAGCATCAATGCAACATGCATCAAGTTCTGCAGAAAACTCAAGACAAAGAATTGAAGTCAACCCAAATTTAGAACAAGCATGATCCATCAGAAAACACAATGAAAAGGCAAGACAAAACAAAATCAGAGCAAAGAAATAATGATCAGTGGGATAACAATAAATTGAAAAAAGCTATTTTTTGTAGAGTCTGATTGAAAATTAACTCACAGGATAAAAACAATGATCACCCCCACGGTATATTATTCCTTTAAGCCAAAGCCCAGATCTTAGCTTCGACCGTGGAATCGAAAGGATAGTGCTTTGCTTTTTATTTTTTGCTTTTTTTGTGAAAAAAAGAAAGAGGATAAGAGAACACGTGCACCTCTTGTTCAACTTTGGTAGCTGACCCATCAAACAGGAGTTCAAACTTCAAACTTCGTAATTTGTATTTTTGACCAAAGCAAACAAACAACATAAATTTTTTTTTCTCTCTCTAAATTATAATTTTGATATCGTTTAATTTTTATCTGGAAGTATTTTTTTTTTAATTTGAGTCCCCACATATTAAAGATTCTAATTTTGATCTATTCTTAATATTATATATATATATATATATATATATATATATCTATATAAAGTGTTAAATAAAATATAACTTAGAGCATAAAAATAAAAATAATAATAGAGAAGAAGAAAAAGAAAGTGTCAAGAAATAATAATAATGGTGTGTATTATACTTAATAGGAGTAGCCCATTTATAAATATAAGAGATAACTAGGAAATTATAAAAGATAAATAGAAATATTAAAATATCATAAAAAAATAATAAAAAAGATATGTACAACCACAAATAAATTATTCATATATAATACTCTCATTGGATGTCTATATCTAAGAATGTATCTCTTAAAACCTTACTAGAAAAAATCATGTGAGATAAAAATCTATTGAAGAAAAAAAAAGTACATCATTCTTCAAAATGTTATTATTTGCCTCATTAAAAACCTTGTCAAGAATATACACTGAGACAAAACCATGACAAAGGAAAAAAGAGTACAAAACATATTTATTTCTTTCCTTATGCATACAATCATCTTAAAGATGACGAAGTCCAATCTTATGAATTGGTAGCTCACAAGGCTTTTCATTCATAATCTTCAAAAGAATGGTGATATAAATGTTCAACAAGTTCATTCATATGAGAATCTAGTAGATCTCTTTATAATTTTTGTAGAATATACTTTGTTCTATTTCCTTTGATGTATCTTTCTTTCAATTGAGAAATACATGCAACATTGCCCTTCAATATGACCGTTGATGTCTTTTTTTTCTGATGTCAAGCTAAAAGTTCTACATGATTAGTTGATGCACCTATTTTGGCTAATTTCACATATTGTCATGGAATTGTTATATCATCGCAAGCAAACTAATATATCATTATGAAGATTTGACAAATAACCTTGAAGTGCATGTTTTACTTCATTGCAATATCTTCATATTAGTGGACAATTATATTTTACTAGTAAATTGGTGGAAAATGATATTTCACAAAAATCTATTTGTATCAACTGGTTTTACATCTCCAATTGTATAACTAATGAGTAAAAAAAAAACTTAATTGTTTTTACATCTTCAAGTGTATAACCTATGAGTCCAAAAACATAATTGATTTTACATCTTCAAGTATATGACTACAATTCCAAAAACATAACTAGTTTTATGTCTTCAAGTATATGAACTATATGTCCAAAAATCTATCTAGTTTTTCATTTTTAGGTATACAATAGGTCCAAAAATCATTCGCTTTGGGAAGCGAGTCAAAATTTGCCTCAAATGAGTTTTTTATATTTTGATCAATCATTTCTTTGTCTACAATCCTTTATATAGACTTGGGTTCTTGGTCCTTATTATCATTTATTTTAGTGATACATTATATGCAAATACATTGTGAACCTTGACTTTATTTTGGTTCATTGTATTTCATTCATGAAATAATTTGAGATTTCTTTATTTTCACTAATTTTAGGTACCTGAGTTCTTCTGAAACTCAAATATATAATTACGTCATAGAAATCTTTCACCATCCTCATAACCTCAATTTGATCATCTTATTTTTAGCTCATTTTCTTAATTTAGGATTTTTATCTTTGGAATCAACTTGTCTACCACACTTCATGCATGTCTAAAACTCGTTTTGCAATGTTATATTGTCCAACAGGGATATCAAATTTCATTGGAAAATTAACCGTTGATATATGATTTAGCCATTCTTTCTGGCTAAACTTTATTTTGGTTCCGTTGTATTTCACCCATGACATAATTTGATATCTCTTTATTTTCACTAATTTTAGGTACTTGAGTTCTTCTTGAACTAAAATATATAATTATGTCAAAAGAATCTTTCATCATCTTCATAACCTCAATTTGATCTTCTTACTTTTTAACTCCTTTTCTTAATTTAGGATTTTTATCTTTGGAACCAACTTGTCTACCACGTTTTATGCGTGTCTAAGACTCGTTTTGCAATATTATATTGTCCAACAGGGACATCAAATTTCATTTGAGCATTAGTAGTTGATATGTGATTTAGTCACTCTTTTTGACTAAACTTTGTAAATGAATTATCTTTTCAACTTCCAATTCAAATTATTTTGTATGAGGATCAAGATAATAATTCATTTAAATTATTCTTCTTTTTTCAACTACTTACTATATCCCCCTCATGTTAGGAAAGCTAATTCAAAGGAACAATCAGCACATAAAGTCATAAATAAATTTATTGTTGATAATTCAACATATTTTTACATTTGAAGATTCATATACTTCCAACCTCCTTTGAGAACTCATCTTAGTGTGTTGTGATCAAACAATTGGACTCATATAATTAGAACATGTACAACACATTTTAAAAAAAATGAAAATATAAGGTTGCTAACCGAAAATCAATTTCAAGAGGGGAGAACTAATTATAAGTTGTTGACATGATTTAATCAATATTGTGGCATGCAAGATTGCATGTCTCCAAGAAAACATTAAAAGTTTTGATCTCATGAATATATAAATCAGTAGGATGTATAACATAAATTTTAACACTCATACAATACTCATCAAAAGCATGAGATGTAAACTCATCACCATTATTAAGATAGATTTTCTTAATTGGATAATTTTAAAATAGGCTCTAACTCAGATTAATTGAGTCAAAAAATTGCAAACGATTGGTTGCAAGTTGGCAACAAGAAAACATGTGACAATCTAGTTGATGCATCAATTGAAATCATAAAATATCTAAATGGTTCACACGATTGGGTGGGTATGCAAATATTACCTTGTATTTGTTCTAAAAATGTAAGGGATTCATTTCCATTTTTTTGTTGATGGTCTAATTATTAACTTCCCTTGGAAACAGGTAACACATAAGAAATCATTGATCGAAGAATCTTCTGGCTCCTCAATGGGTGTTTACATGAATTTTCAAATATGTTTCACATCATAATAGACCATGATGGCCTTACTAGTCATGCCAAACAATAAATTTATTTTGTTTCATAAACATTTGGTTTACAACAAATATGTTTTCCAATTGTACTAATAAACATGGAGTACAAAGTTAACACGGACTTTTGGCATTGTGAGTCCTTGTACTATTAGCAAGACATACAAAATATATCTCAAACTAGTTCTATATTATTTTTCTTGATATTGTTCACCTTAAAAGACACATCGTATATCATGCATACATGTTTATAAACCAATAAAACCATTCAAGAAAAACATTGTGACCTTAATACATGTAAAAGTTATTTCAATCATGAACAATGCACAACTTTAAATCAAATATCATAATTATTTTAATATATAATTAATTATGTTCATAATAAACAAACAAACAATGATAACTATTTAAATTCACTTATAAAGATAACAACAAACATATACAAAATTTAAAATAATTTGAATATCGATCATTGTCAAAAGCACTACATTTCATATATTGATCTATAAACCAATTTAATAAAACCTTTTAGAAACATGTAATTAAAGTCTTATATACTTACATATGGTTACCTGAAATTATAAATATTTTAAGCCAAATAATAAGTCAAATCATAATGTGAGAATAAACATGATTGCACCATGAAACCAAAAGAAAATAATCCAAAAGTAATACATTTAAAACATTTAAATTATAAGTAATCAATGTATATCTATAAAAGTTATAACCATAACAATAATGGCTAAAAGTTATATAATAAAAATAAATTATTCAAACAATTATTTT
>PYAF01004692.1:365207-385480 GCA_007407185.1 Glycine tomentella | reverse complement strand
AAATAGATTATTCATAATCATTAATTAATTAAATTGTTTTTTAATATACTTTAAATGAATATATTAGATCTAAGTTTCAATTGGACTAAAAGAAAAGAAATAAAATATATGTAAAATTGAGAATTGATCAAAATTATGAAATTTTAAAATATGAGACTAAACTTGCAAGGAAAAATATAAGGAGACCAAAATCTTGAATTATAAGTTAAAGAGAGACCAAAATTGTAATTTAATATAATTTTTATATTTTTTAATACTTTTTAATTATCAAATAATTTTTATGTGAATTTATTAAATTTTTTGTGAATTTTATTTTATTTTTTATATTTTAAAAACATTTCTCTAAAAACTGTAACACTTTGTTCAATACTTTTATGAGTAATGTTGTTTTTTTTATATTTTATTAATTTTTAATATATTTCAAAATTTTGTTTAATATCTCTAAATATTATGGATTTTTCATACGATTCCTCTAAAACAAGAGGTTGAATGAAAAACTAATAATGTTCAAAGACATTAAATAAATAAAAAATAAAAGACAAACGAAGGATTGATATAAAAATAATATGAAAGATTCATTTAAAAAAATGTGATTTTTTTTAGCAAGAAATGCTTTTTTTATTAGATAAATCTAAGAAATACTTATTTGAAAATATATTAAATCGTAAACTATGTTGGTTTTGTATAGAGGTATGTAGTTCATGTTATCCACCTATCATTTAAACTTTCAGCCTTTATAAGACTTTTTTTTTATCTTAGACTTATACCAGAAAAAAAAAAGTAAGATGACCATTTCAACGGATTTGATATGAAATAGATTTGACACATTTTGTTATCAAAGATGAAAATCTACCTAGGAAACCCATAGAATTGAGCACTTGCTACAGGAATGGCCATTGAACTCAGTCATAAGAAGCTCATTTTAGTCTTTTCCATCCCATGTAAAGCATCAAAAGCCAACAAACACAGTATTGTCTGGAGCAACTGACCTAATCAACTCTATCAGGTATAATTATTTCCTTCAATATATTAACCATATTCTTTATGATTGATTTCATCAAAACATTATAAATACTTATTAGCATAAGATCTTTTGGAGGCACATTCTTTTTTTGCCTTAGATGAGTGTGTGTGCGTGTGTGTGTGATTTGAAGAAGTGAGATCCATGCCAACATTATAAGCACCAATTAAGAAAATCCTCTCCTATAATATACCAATACCTTTGGTAAGAAAGGGCAGGAAAAGCATCCAAATCAAGTGCCTTAATTCTTCAAGGGATTCATTTGTTTTAGAGCGCGTAAGATATCTCTTGGTGAAACGTATACTAAGAAGTTTCACATGACATGAGGTAAGTCTTCACTATTTGGTAGACCTAATAGAATATGACATGTTTGGATAAGTTTTTTCATAAGCACTTCTAAAGAGAAAATAAGAAGAAAAAATAATTAGAACTAGTTTATGTTTGGGATAAAGGCTATAAAAACTCTCTCATGGATTTCTTTAAAAGATTATACATAAATTAATTTTAACTTTTGAATAAATTTATTTGTTCCTTGTTTTCTTTTCCTAAAAATAGTTCAGAAAAAGTTTACCCAAACAGACCCTTAGATGGGAATATGTTGTAAAATGATTAGAAAAATATCTAAACAAATGTCTTCCATTTCTTCTTCTTTGTACCTCATAGTCTAGTACCACCCTCATCATCGAACTTAATATTGTTCTTCTTTGTATTGTATGTCTACCTTTGTTGAGGAAATTTTTTGTGCTTTTTTCTCTCTTAGTTTTAACCATACTACTTAGCTTTGTTAGCACCACATTGCTTCTTCCTTTTTTCAATAGCATTGCAATCTTGCTCTTAAGAGATTTGGTTCATGAAATAAATTATTACAGGGGTTCCAACTAGCCTGATTTTTAACTTCATTTTCCACTTCAATTATCCATTTTCAAGGATCCAAGTAGAAATTTTATCTATTCTCCCAAAATTGATTGCATCGATTCTATTTTTGGTGACGATCTCCATGGGAGTTGAGCCAAGTTGTAGTCACCACCTCAAATTGGAACAATTTCTTCTTTCATTTAATGCTACTTCCTTCCAAACTCATGACCCGAGTAAAGTAGAATGTTGAAAATATGTCTAAATATTTACAAATTTGAAAATGAATAGTTTAGGTTCGTTTTGGAGTGGTTCCAAGTTTCTGATTTTTAATTTTCAAATACAATTTTTAAAACAAAACGTGTTTGATAAAAAACAAAAAAAAAAGATAAATTAGTTTTTAACTCAATTTTAAAATAGTATTACATTAATTATCAAAATCAAGAAAAAAGTTTTGTAAATTTAGTTTTAAATTTTAAAAAACACATTCTAACCACTATTACTATACCACCCTCACCACTGCCCCGACCATCACACCATCATCGCTATTGTCTCCACCGCCACCATTTCACCACACCCTGCCATTGTTGCCTCCACCACCACCACTATCGCCTCCACCATTCCATCACCACCACTATTGTTGCCACCACCACCATCATTTCACTACTACTATTATTGCATCCATCGTCATTGTTGTTGTTGCCACTATTTCACCCCACCACCACCCATAATTTTAAAAATCAAACCAGTGATTGATTCAGTTAAGACATTTGGTCACTAGATCAATGGTCGAACCAATGAGTCACTAATTGACTTGCATTACCTAGTTTTTAATAGAAAAAAATAAAAAATTTATACCCAACCTTAATTGATTAGCATGACCTAGCCTGTTTCCTTCTTTGGATGTGACCCAACATGGGTTAGTTGGTCACCGATTTAACTACAAACTCGATCGAGATGTACCGGGTTGCAATAGGTTTAATGCATGGTCAATCCAATAGGCAACTAGACCTGGCCAGAGCTTGAGGTCACAATCAAACTAGTCAAACCGACCGAGTTAGTTTGAGTTTTAAAACATTGGCATCACCATTTCACTGCTACTACTATCACCATCACCATTGCCACCATCATTGCCATCACTATTCCACCCCCACCATCGTCGTCACCACCACCACCACCACTATCACCACCATCACCGCCAATACTCCCACCCCGTTACCTCTGTCACTGCCATTATTTCATAAGACAAAAAGGTTGACTCATTTTATTTATATCTTTAATTTGTAATATCTTTTTCAAAATATAGAATAAATCAAAACTCAAAACTAAAACTGTTTTTGATTTTTAAAATTTTCAAAAATAAAATCAAGAAACCACCCCTAACGAAATCTTAGTTTTTAAGATTTTTTGTTATGTTTAAAGTTTTATAGATATTCTTTAGATAAAAAAATATTATTTTTATTGTTTAACTTTAAATTTAGAAAATGGAAGCTCTATATGTAGAGCTCATGACTCAAAGTTTAATGAATTGTTCTGCTCACTGCAGCTTGTCATTCAAAGGCAAAACCATCCGTGTCATTCAAGGTTTTAATTATTTGGAAGCAAAAGCCAAGATTAGAAAAGGAAATTTTAAAGGCACGCAGGGATGGCAAGGGGTTAGGATATAGCCACGTTTTTGCCCAGCAAATAGTAATTAACAAGTACAAAAGAAGAAATAAGAGAACACCATCATACCATATATATTAAAGGCCATAATTTAACATCACAATACCTCATCCAAATATTCATATTATTCTATACAACTCACAAAACATACTAGGAAGGGCTTTCACTGCCATCACAAGCAGCTTTTAGGCTTTTTTGCAGACTTCTCCATCACAAAGCCATCCATCTTTGGACTTGTCTTCTTCCTTGGCATCATCTTTGCTTCCTTTGTCCTCCAATGCACATTTTGGATGGAGATCAAAGTCACACTCTCCACAGTAGTACGACCATACAAGCCCCAATTCCTTGCAAACATCATAATTATACATCCGACGACATGTAAACACAAGCTCATGTTTATGTGTTTCATGCGTCACCTTCTTTGGCCACCCCTTTGCAATCTCTTCTTGGTCTGCCTCTATTTCCTTTATTATCTCCTCAATGAAAGGATATGCATTTGCCCTATAGAGTGAAACCGGATTTCAAGCTTCCTTTGTCAAAGTCTAGCCACTTGATGCAATGGCCACAAGCATGGGGATGCCAGATACCTTGAATTTGCGACTCATGAATTTCTTCCTCGAGTCACCAAAAGGAAGTGCCAACCATGGCATTCCTGCAAAAAAATCATCAAAGGAGGCTTGATCTCTGTCACTTGAGATGAAAAAAACTTCTAATGCATTGCCCTTTGCCTTAATCTTATTATATGCATTAATAAGTTTTGGAAGGAATGCACGACATGGAGGACACCAGTGGGCCGAGAAGTAGAGGAGGACGACCTTCCCCTTTAATTTTGACACTAGAATCTGAAATGGCAATAAGTACTAACTTCTCAATTTCACAACAAAGAGAAAGAAATAAAAGAAAATACAATACTACAAATGAAGAAGGGAGGAGAGTGCACTCAAACATAGTTAATCTTTGTTTCAAAAAGTTTTTACCTTCACCCTAGAAAAGAACAAAAATATTTGTTGGAACATTCAAAATGCATTTTTATTGATGATAAATTGAAAGGAAACACAAGCCCTTATTTGAAAAAAGAAAATATCCTAAAGCCTTGGGCAGAGCAATAGGATTAGCATTACAAAATTACTTTAAATTTGAATTGAAAACCACAGAAAGCTAAATAATCTCCCAATTATTAAGCTCAACATTGGGTGAGCAAGCACAAACCCAATTGACGTGCTCATCCTCGAAAATGTCTTGTTGAACAACAGCTACCGAGCTTGGAAACTTGAACCCAACATTCCATAACTTCTTTTGCAGATCACGTATAGGGACCCCTTCAACCCTAGGTTCCCTGTTCTCCAACCTGACTAACTTTTTTTTTCTTTTTTCCTCATACGCAACCATCATTTTGTCTTCCTTTGAAGGTTTGTAACCCAAACCAAATGATCTTTATTTTCTATCAAGTGAGGTAGTCGACTCAGGCCTTGTGCATTTCTTCCCAGTCCACATCCGTATTGATACCCATTCTCCAACATGACTTTCGTTACCATCATGTTGTACTTGATGGTTGGGATTTGGGGATCACCTTTCCCACTTTCACATAAGTGTTATTGGAAATCTCAAGCCCCTAAAATGAGGTCTCAATAGCTTCCTTAGCAGCTTCAATATAAGGAGTAGACAAGGGCTTACTAACCAATAAGTCCTCCTCTGTTGAGACGATAACCAACTTGTCCTCAACAAAAAATTTCATCTTTTGATGAAGTGTGGAAGGAACAACCCTTGCACAATGAATCCAAGGCCTTCCAAGAAGGGAACTATAAGCTGGTATAATGGCCATCACATGAAACACTACCTCAAAAGTAACAAGGCGAATATGAATATGTAGACTTATTTGCCCAATTACCTCTCTACATGACCCATCAAAAGCTCTAACCACCATAGCACTTGGTTTCATGTGCGATTCATCAGATGGTAACTTGGCAAGTATCAACCTTGGCATCACATTCAATGAGGAACCATTATTGACCAAACCTCTTGATAATATATGATCCATGCACTTCGCTGATATGTGCAAGGCTTTATTATGCCTTACTCCCTCCACTGGCATTTCATCGTCAGTAAAAGTAAGGTGATTATTAGCATTAATGCTGCCAATAACCCCTTCAAATTTCTCCTTGGAGATGTCATGAACGACATGAGCCTCATTCAATATTTTGAAAAGTACCTTCCTATGAGGCTGTGAATTCAGCATAAGTGATAAAAGAGATATTTTAGCCAGGGTGCGATTTAGCTGGTGTATCATTGCATACTCACTTTGTCTTATGAGCCTTAAGAATTCTCAAGCTCCTTCATTAGAGACGTCTTTATTCTTTTCTTCTTGTTTCTCATCAACAACTTTTGGCTCAACCGTCATTGGTTTTACTTTCTCCTCATCTTTCCTTTGTTCAACCATTAACTTGTCTGGCGTGTATATTCAACAACTTTTGAGTCATAGCACTAATTCCTGTAATGTTTGTAACACCAAGAGCTTCTTCCTTAGTATTGTTTGACTAGTTTCCATCACCTCCTCCCACACAAACTTCTAAGCCATACTTCCACAACATCGCTTTGTTATCTTTATAAGGAGAAGCCTTTGGTATTAGCATATTGACAGATTTTGGCCCACTAGGAGTCACATAATTAGCATCCCTAGCATAATGAACAACTAAGGGCTTCGAAAAGGTCATTGATGAATCAATTGCCAATACATCATTTTCAAAGTATCTTATCTGTACCAATTTCTTATCCATCATGTCTTGCAAAATCATCTAAGGTTCATCACATTCCTCTATTATATGATTTGCACAGGGGGTAATCCACCCCCATATCTCCTTCAAAGATTCCCTTAATTATTCCAAATTTGTGCATTTCTCTAAAAATGATCTTTAATGGAGTTATCACATCCCCTACGCTCAATCTCATGGGTTGTGCTACACCTTCCTCAATAGCATTAACTGATGGCTCTCCATGACCTAGTAAAGGATTACTCTCAATATTAGGGTTGTCCTCCTTGAAGTTCAACCATTCTACCTTAACCAAACTCTGTACCTTGAACTTCAAAGCTCTATAACTTTTTGTGGAATGACCAATAATCCCTGCATGATAATCAGACTTGGCATTAGCATCATATCCCCTGGGATAAGGAAATTCTTTAGGTTTCATTAGGGTAGGTGCTACCCATCCATTTTGAAGTAAGATACATAATAACCCAGTGTAAGACATGGGAATCAGGTCAAATTGGACTGGCTTCTAGAGTATTTTGTGGTCTATTTTGGTTCAATGAATGATTGGAAAAAGGTGGTCTTGGGGAAGACGTTGTAGTTGAAGTCTGAGTCATAGGTGAAGTGGGTGAGGCCAGGTGGAAAGGCTGTGAGATAGTGGTGATGTGTGGGTATGTCATAGTATAGAATGATTGTTTAGAGGGTCTATAGCTAGGTGTCCCAAGGGAGTTGAATGTTACCATATTTACATCTCCATTTTTTTCTTCCTTGGCCAACCTGAGGGTTTCTTGGGGCCTGTTGTTCGAGAAAACTGAAGAGTGATCTTCTCATTCCTCATGCCATTCTCCACCCTTTCCCCGACGACAACTATATCCGAGAAATTGGAGGAATGCTTCCAATATCTTATCATAGAACAATGCTTGCAAAGTATCAATTTCTCTATCGGACAAGGGAGGCTCCACCTAAGCCATAACTTCTTGTCATCTTTGTGCATATTCTTTAAAAGTCTCATTATCACTCCTTCACATGCCCTGTATGTCAAACCTGTCTGGGATCATATCAATGTTATATATGTGCTGCTTAAGGAAAGCATCAGCTAAATCTTTCAAAGAGCGAATATGTGCCCGCTCAAGATGCATGTAACAATTTAAAGCTTCCCCAGTTAAACAATCTTGGAAGCAATGAATGAGCAACTGTAACGCCCTAGAAATTTTGATAACTAAAACAATATATGTCTGATGTGTTTCTTGTATTATTTAATCGCTTTATTAATTTGGATTAGTTTAAATGTTGTGTGAATTATCCTTTTTCTACTACTTGGTGTGGATGTTAGGTTATGTGAAGTTGGTTTGGTCTATGTTTGAATTATTTATGTGAAATGTTAATACATGATTATATGACACAAGAAGGATATGATAGAAGCTAATGAATCCAAGTGACAAGTTTAGAAGTACTTAGAATATATTTAGTTAGGATTAGTGAATTTAAGGAAGAAACATACCCTAGCATGTGTAAGATATGGACTAGGAGCTTAAAATCACCTAAGTAACTACCTTAGTACACAAAAATACATGTAGTACACTTGGAATAAATTAAAAGAAACAAAAGCCTAAAACAAAGCAAGCTATATGTGTGAATTTTAAGCTAGTGGATGTGAAAATATTTGTTTTGGCAACGTGTAGCACTTGGAAATTTTGCACAAGAGCTAAATGTTCAGCCAAGCTTAGGACCAATCAAAATTTTCTTCATGAAGGCTCCGATTCCACGTGCTATAGCCAGCCAAGCACCAAAGGATCTTGCTGTAATTAAAGATAACATGGCATTTAATGAATAAGACAAAACTTTTAAGATTTTTACCTTAGGTAATAATTATTTAGTTGAATTAGGACCAAACTAAATTCTAACTTAGTTAAATCCTAACTAATTAACTTAATATAAATAGATTAAGACAACACACAAAAATTTCATGTAGAAGCTAGCTCCAAAGCACACGATCAAATTGATTTCACCTTGTACTTTGCTATCACTTTCACACTTTCTCCTTGTATCCTAAACAATTGTGACCTATATTCTCTTGTCCTAGACTTATATTCCTCTCTTTTCTCTAAATCTAGACTATCCTAAGACCCATCTCTTTCAAAGAATTAAAGGATACAACCATTACTTGTAAGATTTGGACACAAGTTTACATAAGGTAGGCGAGGCTTCAATTTGATTTAAGGATTTAGTTGGACTATTTTTAAAATTTTATATCTCCCATTGTACTTAACCAAACAAGGTGTTTGACCACTAATTTTAAAGCTTAGGAAGTCCTCTATGTTGTCCTAAAATATGGGACCAAACTGAGCAATGAATCTTGCCCATAATTTATTTGAACATGAGCTGCCTGAAACTGTCCACACCCAAACAACTACTGCAACTTGTTTTTAAACAAATTTATATCTTTCTCATTTCTTACTCCAATTAGGCTTATGATAAATGAAATTAAAGATCTAGATGTGAAATCTAACATATGAAAAATTTAGCCAAATCTGGATTGTTTACTATTTGTAGTCGTGAAGACAATAAGAGATGTTAGTATTTTGAGCCTGTTGGCAGATTTGGAGTTTTGTTTTAAAATACTATATCTAGGGTTTTAGAACTCCAGTTGAGACATGTGATAACTTGTTAGAAATCTTATGAAGTCTAATTTAACATACTAAAAGATGAGAATTTAATGACTTGTAGATTAGCACGTGAACTTGAGAGATCTCAAAACGACTGGAGCTATCAGAGGGATATAGATAGGTGACGAAAGTTTATTGTTTGATTACAGTTTTTGATACCATAGTTGGGGGTCAGGGATACCAATTATGGAGATGTATGCATGTCCCTGTTTTGTGCTGGTTTTCAAGAAAAAATGTATTTTTTTAACTAATGGGATGCGATGAATTTGTTATTGATAGATAAAATTGTGAATAAGGTTGTTGTTGTAATGATTAAATTTTTGGGAAAGGTCTTAATTACAAAGGAGACTATGCTCAAAAGTTTATAATATGTTCTCCTATTTAATTCTTTATTAAATTTCTAGATGGGCATAAGAATTTGTTTTCTATATTGTAGTCTTCCTTTTAAATTTAGAATTTTCCTAAAATATCAGCCTCGTGATATTATGGATTGTGAATGTATGAGATTTGTGTTGTCTGAAGACCTGGGGAATGTGAATCTTAGGCATGTGTTATATGTATATATGTGGAATGCAATTGCTTGTGATGTTAATAATATTGAAATGAGATGATATTGATATTTATGATGATGATATTGAAATGAAATGACGTTGATGTTGTTGATGACATTGAGATGGAGATGATATTAACATTGATCATGACATTGAGATGGGATGATGTTGATGTTGATGATGACATTGATGAGAGATAATGTTGATGTTGACAATATCATTGTATGTTGTGTATGTACAAGGAGGTGCATGACTTATTGGATATCCCTGCGAGGGAAGATTTTATGAATTTTATGCATCCCTAGAGAAGAAAATGGATTGCTTTGAATTCCGGTCTCTATCCACGGTCAGTGCATTGATGAGTCCATGTTTCATACTTCACAATTGCATGAAATAGAATGAAGGCAGTGTGTACATGTGGTTTTTATGAGGATAAAAATGCGGGTACTAGGGGCATGTCACTCGGTTTGGAATTCCCTTGAGACTATGACTGATCACCATAAGGGGCATGACCAGTGCACGATAGGGTGATCCCAACAAACTACTGAATCATTTTTCTAAGAGATAGACTATTTCCTGAGGAATGGTACCACAATGCATTTGAGAATTGGGTCAGGTGCATGTATCATTCTGAGCATAGTTGATTTGAATTGTGGAAAAAGTTGATGATTAGTTTTGTTGAGTGTGCGTTGAACTGATTGATTACTGAGAATGATTGTGATTATCATTATTGTTTTTCTTGCTAATCATTGTTGTCTAGTACTTATTGATCTTGTATAATAAACTCACTCTTGCAATTTTGTACTATGTGGTTGGTACCTGTGATGATCGTGAACCTTCGTTCGCGAGAGCAGATAGGTGATATTGGAGAGAGATCTTTTTTGTTGAAGCCACCAATCCAACATGATAACGTTAGAATTCATTTTGGAGAAACATTGTGTTTTGTTATCAACTCTTTCTTAGTTGGTTCCTTGTTTCTCTTTAATCAGACATGTAATATCAAACTTTCATATATGTAAAAACTGAATTATGTTCTGACATATGAATAATATGTATATGTTTCATATATTTATATATACGTATTTATTTAAATATGTGTGCGTTTTGATGAATGTACTATCACGAAAAAATTACCATAATTTTTATAATAAAATTAATGGAATTTTCATTTAAAATTTGAAAATTACACATTTAGAGTTGTGATATCATAGCGACGAGGTGAGTCGTTATAGCAACTTATCATCATGAACGTGTGCTGCCATCTTTCTACAATACATAGTCAGGTGACTCTTTGGGCAATTAGTTCCCTTGTACTTATGAAACTCTTAAACTTTAAATTTTGGGGGAATTATTACATCTAGAACCAAGCAAAGATCAGTAATGTCTCCAATGTCATAACTGCTAACTTCAACAGTTGGTAGCCTTTCTTCCAACATTTGCAATTTTTGTTTGGACTGAACATGCTCACTAGAAGGTGTTGGTTGAAACCCCCTATCACTTGATGGGTGTTTGTAGTGGCTTGATAGTTCAAAGAATTTCCTTCAAGAGCATGGTTATTATTTTAGGGCTGAGACATGTTTTGAACAAGATCTGTGGCTGAGCCCTACGGTTGCACCATTGGGTACTGAATCAATAGTGGGTAACTTTCTACCAAGTTTTCCATTGTTGGAGGTGTATAGTTGGGTGGAAGATTGTATCGTGGCCGTTGAACTTCTGGAGGATCAATATATTGTGTAGTTCTGTTGAGATGTAAGGTCAAGGGCTTTTTTTTTTCCAGAGCTTGTAATTCCTCCAGAATGTGTGCCATTTTCTCTTTCATCCGATTTACATCATTCCTCAATTCCTCATTATGTTCTTCCAACTCATCCATGATCTTTGCCGGGGAACGTGTCCTGTAAGCATATCGATGAAACAATTTCCCTTATTGATTCATCCTCTCTTCTCTGAAAAATAATAATAATGTGAGGATAAAGAAAGAAAAAGTAGCAAATTGTTGGTAAAATAAACCAATTAGTGCTTAATCTTTGAAGGAGATTCCCCACATCTTGGCACTAGAGGCATGCTTCCTCTTAGGCCGCAAGTGTTTGGCACTCATTCCTAGGGAGAATTTACTCCTCAATAGACGAGGTCTTGTCTACTAGCAATACAAGGTACACCCCACATTTCCAAGCAAGGACCAATCATCTCAAGATAGAATTATGATTGACAATTACCCATGGGAGGGATTTTTCCTCAATGGGTAATGTCTATAGCAAAAATTAATATTGATAAGAGTGCAAAATCCAACCTCATTTTATTTCTTTTCAACTTTGAAATACAATATTTGTTCAAAATGCATCAGAAAGAGTTCATGACATTGTTTTGAGGAAAAACATTGAAAAATCCTTTCAAAAATGGCCATTAAGACCAAAGATATGTTCGGGAGTCTATTATGTGTAGGGAAGGTATTAGTACCCTACGACGTTCGTTAAAAATGGTGCCTATAATTAATTGCGCAAAACTATATAATTTTATTAATATTTATTTTACCCCAAAAATAAGATATTTGTTATTTTTATTTCTATTTTTTAAGAACACATTTGATTTTTAGACACTTGCTCAAGGATTCAAGCTAACAAATGGCTAGTCATTAAACCCTCACAATCAAATAATGTTAAAGATAGAAATTACTATTCATTAACATTATTGATTGTTGTATACTCAAATGAAATTTATTATTATTATTATTTTTATTATTATTTAGAAAACAATTCTATACAAAAGTTTTAGATAACAAATGATTATTCTATAAACTTAAATGATTTGAGTAACATTAAAAGTAGAATTACTATTCAATTCATGTCACAAACCATTGCATGAGTTAATTTTATTTTTTTATTTACAAATGAAAATGCCATCAATAATATAAAAAAATAAACTAATCACTTTAACATCCTAGGTTTGACATTCGACTCATAAACTCTACGTACAGAGGCATAATACTACACACACACACACACACACCATGTAACACACAAATGCCGTAAACATTCACCATTAATCCTTCCTATGAACAAGCTATAAGACCAAAAGCAAATATTTCAATATCCTATGTTTCTATTTTATGTACAAGTAAATAAGCCACAAATAAAATAATGTATATTTAAAACTTTCCTTTATCATTTTATGAACAACTGAAAAATGGTCACGACACACATATACAAGGCATTGCACAATGGAAAATTAACGCGTTAAATAAATAAAAATAAAGGGGAGAAAAAGAAAGAGTAAACTATAATCTAAAACCAAATTTGAATATTATAATCATATGCAAGGAAAAAAATTAAAATACATATGGCATACTTGCATCATTACATATATCCTTATTTACAAAAGAAACAGTGTAAAAGGACAATTTTGAAAGAAAAAAAAAATCTGAGTATCAAATGTGAAACAAAACACAGCACCCTTGGTGTGGTAGATGATTGTGAATGAGATGTACAATCAGAGACTGGTGTACAAATGGTGCAATAACTTTGCTTCACGTGGTGAGCACTGAGCAATAAAAATAATGTCATATTGTGATTTACGACAACTAACACTTGTCAACAAAGAGAAATTACTGTTTTTTCTCTCTCTCATTTCCTCCACCTTTTTGAGTGCTAGTGGGTCTCTTTTATAATACTAGAACAACTTGATCTCCAAGTAACTAATTGATTCCTCTATATCATGATCTCCTTATTTTTGGGCTTGCGACTTCATGACCTTGTCTTTTAGTATCCGCTTTAATTTTTCTCAGTTGAATGACCGTTGCTCTAGTGTAATTGAAATATCTTTTGATTAACAAGTCTTCTTGTAACTGCCACATCTTTTATAATTTTTTTAAAAAAATATTTTAAATACTTTTTATTTAAATGATAAAAATATACTTGGGTAAAATTGGGTATTCACTGTGTATGCTGAACTTGATTATAATGTTGCTGACTTGCAATCCCAATTCCGAACACGCTTCCACTCTCTTACATGTAATGTCATGTATTGTATTACCGATCTAATTTTTTATTGTTTGTATCAAATCAATCATTTTATAACTCTGATATATACCTAAATTTACATTGTTGTCCAGATGAGCAGAAAGATATTTTCAACAAAATCATGTAAGCAGTAAGCAAGCAACAAGGCAATATTGTTTGTCATATATAACTATGGTGGAACTAGGAAAACTTATATATGGAGAATAGTAACTTCCACATTAAGATCTCAACGCAAAATTGTACTAACAATAGCTTCAAGTGGAATAACATCTTTGTTGTTACCTAGAGGAAGAACAATACACTCTAAATTTAAAATTCCAGTTCCCACAGTCGAAAACTCAATTTGCAACATCCACCAAGGAAGTGAGCTTGCAGAGTTATTGAAACAAACAAAGTTAATCATATGGGATGAAGCGTCAATGACACATAAGTTTTATTTTGAAGCACTAGACAAAAGTCTAAGGGATATAATGGCAAGTGAAAATACTTCTGATTCAATCTTTGGTGGTAAAGTAATTGTTTTCGGAGGTGACTTCCGGCAAACATTACCTGTCATTCCAAAGGAAAGTCATTCAGACATTGTTCAAGCCACAATTAACGCATCCTATCTGTGGGATCACTTACAAGGAATATGCATTCACAAGTTGCAGTAGAAAACACCAATGCATCATAACTTAAAGACTTCTCACAGTGGATTCTAAAGATAGGAGATGCTAAATTATCTGAACCAAATGATGGCTTTGCTGAAATTGACATTCCAGAAGACTTATTGATTATTGAATATAATTACCCGATTGATGCTATTGTCCAAAGCACATACCCTCAATTACTACATTAATAGAACAATGAAGAGTATTTGCATTCAAGAGCTATATTGGCATCAACAATTGAAACGGTCGACCAACTCAATGAATATGTCCTATCTTTAATTCTAGGTATTATTTTCATGATTTCATCTACTATTTGAAACAATGAAATTAAATTTAGATCCTATTTTTCTTGCGTTTGTTGTAGCTGATGAAAAAAGTATCTTAGCTCATATTCTTTGTGTTGGATATAAGGGGAGCAACAAGAAGAATGAAGCCTTTGACTTAGAAGTGTTTTGAGCTTTTCACATGCCTTGAAGATTGAAATCCAAATCCAAGTCTGTTGATCATTGCATTTGCATACATATAATCATTTATGTGCTTAAGTATTTTTTATCAAAGAATCAAAGCTATTTCGGAAAAGATCTAAATGGACAAAGCTTTTGGAAAAATGTTATTTCACTGTGTTAATAGATTACCCATAAAGATTAATCGATTATTTTGTTCATGTTTAAAACTGGAAAAACTTTGATAAACAATTTAATCGATTACATCACGGATTAGTCGATTATATGGCTTGTGTTACAACTGGAAAGTTGTATAATGTACATATTAATCGATTACGCACTTCTTGTAATCGATTACATAGTGTAATTCAAATATAATACATTTATGCTTTAATCGATTATCATTCATTGTAATCGATTACACAAGCTATCTTGAAAATCATGTTATCACTAATTTAATCGATTAACATTATTTGTAATCGATTACATAGGCTATTTGAAAAAGTCTGCCTTGCTACCTTAATCGATTACCATTACTTGTAATCGATTCCTCGAGCTATTTTCTAAAATAAGATTTTCAGCTTTAATCGATTACAGCTTGGATTAATCAATTATTTTGCTCATTAATGAAACCCAGATGTGCCTTGAACACTTTAATCGATTAAGTGATAATTTAATCGATTACATATGCGTTTTAATCGATTATTGGGCGCGTGTAATCACTTACTGATTGTTATAAAGTTCTGTTATAAATAGAGGGAAGGCTTGGCTTGTTAAGTAACTTGAACACTTCGTATTTTCTGATCATACACAAGCATTCTAAGAGTTTGAAAGTGAACTTCTGGGTTTACTAACTTCTTGTCCCACTGTTTAATCATCATAAGCTATTGAATGATTTTTGGGCAAGAAACTTCAAGAGTTTAATGGAGAGCATGTTCTGAAATTCTGTTTTCTGCTATTCAACCTCAATTGGTAATTCATATGCATTCATAACCATTGGAACATCAGGTTGTTTCTCTCAATTATCTTTGTTTGTAATTTCGTTTTTGTAATTTCTCTTATTTGATACTATTGTAAGTGGATTCTTGAAGTTTTGGCTAGAGTAGTGTTCTCTAGGAAAAAACAGAGTAGTGTTCTTTGGTTCTTGTTTCTTAGAAGTCTAATAGGGTTTTAGATTTTTATTCTTTATCTAGTGTTGATAAAGAGAAGTTGATGTAAAGCTTGTAAGAACAGAAATTCATAATAGTGGAACTTTAATCTAGTGTTGATTAGAAGAAATTGGATATAGCTTCTGTTGTGAAGTGAACCAGTATAAATTGCTTGTGTTGATTCTCTTTTTCTTTATCTATTTAAGCTATCTTGTTCATTTGATCTTGGTAGTTTTATCATTACCCAACAAGTTTTGTTTTGAGCTATAAGTTTCTTGAACTGAGTAAGTTGATTGAATAAGAGTATTCTTGGTTTTAAAAGTGATAAAGATCATTTAACTTTGATTTGATAAATAATTTTAAAAGACCAAGTTTAAACCAATTCACCCCCCTCTTGGTTATTGTGGGTATTCCTATTGTTTTCACTTTGGACAATTCAGAATCAAAAGAAGACCAAATGTTTGAGGCATTAACACCTAAATTTTTAAATTCTCTTACAACATCGGGTCTTCCAAATCATAAAATCAAATTTAAAATTGGTACACCAATGATGCTCTTAAGGAATATAGATAAAGCTGAAGGCTTATGTAATGGTACTCGCTTGGTTGTCACAAGACTAGCTAATCAAATTAGAGTTCAAAGCAAACAAGGCTTGAAAATCTTAATTCATAATAAGGAAAAAAAAGGCATTAAATTCTACCATTAATGTTGTACAATGAGGTGTTTCAAAACTTTAACTAGTATATGCTAACAATCCTTTTCTTTCAATTCAACTTAAACTTCACACTCAAACACACTTTTGTAAGTATCAAATTTTAACTATTTATGTGTGTTTTACTTAACAAAATTTATTTCAATGCCTCATTAGCTGTGTTCAATTAAATGTTTGGAATTAATTAGATCCTCAAGTGCATACCACATTCAGAGGAACTTTACTAGGCCGAAACAATTTGGTACGATTTTGAGGCCATAATCTTTTTGTTTTTAATTTCTGTTGCTTCTATACTATGTAGAATTTTATGGCACTTAATTTAGCTAACACCACTGAACCATTGCCCAAAGACTAACAAATATTTCATATTTCACTTCAATTCCTATTGTTTGTATAATTCACTTATATATTGATAAATAAAATACAAATACACATATTAAATTTTAAAACATGTGTAAAAAAATAAACACGCAAATCATGCGAAGGCAAGTGTCATCTACTAATAATATAATGGGAAGAGAAGTTTATATTGTGTTAATTTTTTTAAGAAAAAATTCAATGAAATATTCGTTTTTGCTAGGAGAAAGACATAAGTTTAGCACCGCAACTTTTGAAGCATTTTTTCAAAAATTTATACAAAACGCCCACTGTGGGGTATTTCACTTCAATTCCTATTGTTTGTATAATTCACTTATATATTGATAAATAAAATACAAATACACATATTAAAATTTAAAACATGTGTAAAAAAATAAACACGCAAATCATGCGAAGGCAAGTGTCACCGACTAATAATATAATCGGAAGAGAAGTTTACCTTGTGTTAATTTTTTTTTAAAAAAAAATTCAATAAAATATTCGTTTTTGCTAGGAGAAAGACATAAGTTTAGCACCGCAACTTTTGAAGCATTTTTTCAAAAATTTATACAAAACGCCCACTGTGGGGTATTTCACTTCAATTCCTATTGTTTGTATAATTCACTTATATATTGATAAATAAAATACAAATACACATATTAAAATTTAAAACATGTGTAAAAAAATAAACACGCAAATCATGCGAAGGCAAGTGTCACCGACTAATAATATAATCGGAAGAGAAGTTTATCTTGTGTTAATTTTTTTTTAAAAAAAAATTCAATAAAATATTCGTTTTTGCTAGGAGAAAGACATAAGTTTAGCATCGCAACTTTTGAAGCATTTTTTCAAAAATTTATACAAAACGCCCACCATGGGGCTCGAACCCACGACTACAAGGTTAAGAGCCTTGCGCTCTACCAACTGAGCTAGACGAGCTTTTAATAATAAAATGTTTTATTATTTAAATAATCTTTTATTGGGGTATATATACCGTTAATTTTAATTAGTATACTGCATAATGTTAACTAGCAATTCATGATAAAAATATTTTTTTTTTATTTTTACACTTTATCTACATTAAAGGAATTGAATTATACGTGACAACAACACATTCTCCACGCACAAACTTTTACGTTTGCAAGGAACATGAGTAACTTTGTTACCAGTATTGTACTAAAATTATTTTATTTTTGTCCTCACGTTCGAGTTTCTATTAAGTAATAACGTGGTTAACAGAAACAAATAATAGAAGAAAGTATGATGTTGTACAAATAACAGGAACTATCACAATAATTTAAAAGTACCAACAATATAAAAAAGTTATATTTAAAAACAATCTATTTATGAATAAACACAAGTTAAGAATTTCAAAAATATTAATAAAAACAGAAATAGAGAAAATAAAATAAAAAGAAAACGAAAAATCACACATAAGAGTAAACTTATTATTATTATTATTTCATATATTACGGCCAATTGCAAACACTCAACTTGAAAGTATATTAAAAAACATGAAATATAATTTACTTTTACAAAATACAAAGAGAGTAATTTATAGGATTGAGATAATGGTGTGTAAGAACTGATTGCGTTCATATGTGAGGAAATAATTTATTTAGTAAAAAAATTTATATTTGATTTTTATTATGTGTAAAATTCTCTTGGATTAATAGTAACCACGCATTGTGAGCAAGATCAGTCTATTAGTGATCTCTAATTTAGGAAAAAAAATACAAAAAAGAAAGTGAATTATAGAAGAAAACTGATTATATTATATTCATTATATTACAAGCATTTTGTTCCATGAAATTAAAATTTAAATATCACTTAGATCACTTAAGACTCTGAGAGGGCAACATAAAATATGATTGATGCAACGTTTAAGTGTATGTTTGGTTTGCAGTTGAAATTATTGTAACACATAATCTAATGTAGTACAACGAATAAAAATAAAATGAAAACAAAAACAAGAGTTCTGATCCTTTTGTAAAAATACTTTTGCCTCAAACACACTTTTCTACCAAATTTCCAACACATGCACTAGTTCTTGCTGATTTGAAGAGGGTTTTCTCCAAGTCAAGAGCTTCTACTCCTTTCAACATTCTTCCATACAAAAAAAAAAGGTTAAATTAATATTTTGATCCTCTAATTTAATATTTAAGTTTAATTTGATCCTCTAATTTTTTTTGGTTCAATTTGATCCTCTAATTTTTAAAAATGATTCAATTTGGTTCTTTCCTCTAAATTAAATTAACGGTGTTAGAAAATGTATTTTTAACACCATTGATCCAATTTAGACTATAAAACCAAATTGAATCGTTTTAAGAAATTAGAGAACCGAATTGAATCCAAAAATATTAAAAAATCGAATTGAATCTAAAAAATAAATTAAAAAGGATAAAAAGCTTATTTAACCAAAAAAATGGATGGATGAACTTCTTTAATTCATTGAATTGTGTATTTATAATTTGAGCAAGTTTAGGGAGGAACACTAGATACCTGACCTAACCATGCTCTATAATATATTATGCTAAAAGGAATCATGACTTAAAACATTACTACTTTATTCTAAATTGACCGATCCTATGGAAGAAAGATTAAACTGGAGAATGACAACTCAAAATATGTCCTGGTTGCACACACAAAAATATATATATATATATATATATATATATATATATATATATATATAGTTGATAAACTGATTGAAAGTTTATAAAATATAAATTAGGAGCTGAAAAGGGTAGAAACTAGCTAAAAGCTTAATTGATAAATGTCAAATGACGTAAAAATATATATTTAATATTTTATAATATTTGAATTTTATTTATTATAATTTATCATCTTAAAATAGGATAATAATTTTAAAAAATTTGTATTATAAAAAATAGTAAAATTCAATTTTTCATTTATTTGGAAAATTAAAATTATTTAAAATCATTTTTTTGACATTTAAATAAATTAGTGATAATATTATTTTAAAAAAATGTTTTTCTTTATAAGTTTTCTTTTAAAAAAATTATTTGTACAAGAAAAATTTGGATATATACGTCTCACTTGCGTGAATACGAAACATAATACAAATTATATCTTCTAACTATAGTTGATATTTTTTTTGGTTTTACTGTTATACAATAGAATACGTATAATTTTGATTTGTTTTATCAAGTTTGGTTTAGTAACCAAAATATTTTAACTATAACAAAATAAATAATGCAATAATTCATTAAAATAAATAGTTTGACATTAAAGAAATTAATAAAAAAGTAGAATAAACAAAAGGAACTGTATGTTGATGACAATTGATAAGTTAATTTTCATGTGCGTGTAAGAATGTAAAATTTAGATATGAGGATTTTTCAAGACTGCAAACAAAAAAGATAAGAGAGTTTTTAAATTGAAGAAAAAGGTAAAATGAAATTTCAAATAAAATATTAAATGATGAAAT
>PYAF01004692.1:354674-365107 GCA_007407185.1 Glycine tomentella | reverse complement strand
AAAAAGATAAGAGAGTTTTTAAATTGAAGAAAAAGGTAAAATGAAATTTCAAATAAAATATTAAATGATGAAATTGGGAAGTAAAAAAAAGCTACCAGCTTATAAATTAGCTTATTTCTCACAATCAAGTACTTTATGAAAATAAGTTACTTGAAGTAACTTATGAAAAATAAGTTACTTGAATAAACTCATGTACCAAATAAACATTTTTATAGGAGGAGCTTATAAGCTAGTCATTTTTTTACAGAAAAAAATGTTAGGTAAGGCTTTGAGGAACATATAATCTAGTCAAAGGAGCTTATAAGCTCCTCAAAGTCTTACCTAACATTTTTTTTATATAAAAAAATACTAACAATATTTATTTCTTTAACATTTTTTTTATTAATTTTTGTTTTTGAACTTTTTGAAGTTTTCACTTTTAGTCCTTAAACAAAAATATGTCCAGTCTTAATCTTTGATCTTTTTGTCCATTAATAATTTTGGTCTTTTTTATCAAAAGTTGGCATTAAATAATGAGGTGATGTAAATTTTATTATTATTTAACTATATTTTATGACAATTAATTTTTCTAGAAGTTAAAAACTGCGAGAAAAAGTACCTGAATGATGTGATTAAAGTATATTCAACAATTTCTAGCATTTAAAATTGTCAGAAATTGTTTTCTCCCTTTCCTGTTTTATAGACTTGTACATGTTTCTTTTTCCTTCTATTGGTTGTCCACATCTCCACATCTCAACCATAAAAAATTAGATCTATTATCATTGTTCATCCATACAATGAAATAATTTAATAATTATCTGAATATGGAAATTAATAATATAATTTATGTTTTAAATGTTTCAAATAAAATAAGAATAACTTAATTACGTATTTTTTCATTCAATTATTATCATTTTGTAAATTTTAATGTCCAAGTTTTCAATATTCACGCATTTTATTGATGATAATTTGTCACTAAAAAAAGTTAAGGAAACAATAAAATGGTGTCGCAGGTTTTGTCACCAACATCATGATTAAATGCACAAAAATTGAATAATATGACAAATTGTGAAAAAAATTGCACGGTAAAAATTGTTAAATAATGATAATTGAATGGTAAAATATGTAATTAAGTCAAAAAGATAATTATATATGAGAAAAATGCTTGTGCACTGTCTATATAAAAACACTTCTACACAAACAACCAGTAGTGCTTTGCCACATCATTTTATTGCTTTAATTAAATCATATAAAAATAATTGAAAAAAGGAAACAAATCACATATTGTTGCCATTTCATTCTTATTGTTTTAAGGCTTAAATATGATTTTGATCCTTAATATATACTCAAATTTTGCATTTGGCCCCTAATAAATGTTTCCTTTATGATAAGTCCTTAATATTTGAAAAGTTTTGTGTGAGGTCCTTACGGTGAGAAGAGATTTGTTAATTGCTGATGTGGCCATTAATTCAATACGTTGACAAGTTACTTGTGATGTCACATCATATTAAATGTGACATGTAAGCTTATCACATGTCGTCTGACATGACATCATATTTTAATTAAATTTAAATAAAATTAAAATGAAAAAATAAAAGATTTGGATTCTTATAATGAAAACGTTGTTTAAGAATAGAAGGAGGCTTGTGTCTTCTTCTCCTAGCACAGGTTATCGATTACAATAGAGAAAAGGAGTATGACAGTCTAAGATTCGCATTGGTGCACCTCCGTATAGTGTTGGGTTGGCTTCGTTGACGGGTGTTTGTGTGAGTTGAATGTCCTCCAGTCCATAGAAGATAATGGCATCTATGGGAGCTTCTTCTTTGTTATTTGGGTCCCTTTCTATTCGTTGTTGGTGCAATAAAGAGGCGATTCAACTAACATTTCAAACCAAAAAGCATCCAAACAAAAATTTTGGTGATGTGCTGAGTGGAATGTAAGAAAATTTTATGTTTGACATAGTTGGTTTTTGTTGTGTTCTACTTTAGGGTTATTAGTGGTCGTTGTATAATGTGCAGAAAGATAGGAAATGTAAATTTTTGGTCTCAGATGATGGTTTGGAAAAACATTTAAACCAAGGTTCTGGAAGTACTATAGAGGTTAATGTTTATCTTTCACAATAGGAGGAGCTGAAGCAAAATGTTATAGTAACTAAACAAAAACTTGCATCACATAAGGAAAGAATTGGTTTTTATGATGAACAAGTACAATACTTGAAGAAGAAGCTTGTAAAAGAAGAGGCTCAATCTCGAGATATGCCGAAGGTGTTGAAAAACTATAGAAAAAAATAACAAAGCAACAGATGAAGACAAGCATTGAAAGAAAAAAAGTGAAGGTCCTAGGATGCATTGTGGTCTTCCTTTGGGGTTTATTGTGTACTGTCACCATTGCATTTGCAATTAAGTATATGATGTAAACTGTTGTTGTTTTGTTTTTTGAGATGTACTGATTCAAATTGTGTTGTGATCAAATTTAAGGTTTTGGGTTCGGTGTTTAGTTATTGTAAGCACAAGTTTGTAAGAACTAGTTTAGTAATGACATTTTGTGGAAGTAGTAATCCATGTATGAGGTCTATTATTATGCAATTACATTGATAAGCTGTGTTTTAGTCCCTACCACACTTTATGAGGTTTCTATTAGATTGCATAATTTTGTATCAGGTCCCTATCAAATTGCACAACATTGTACGAGGTCCTTATTAAATTGGAGAAATTTGTATGAGGTCTCTATCAAATTGCAGAATTATAGTCTAATAACGATGACATTAACAAACTTGTCATAACGAAACATAATGCTAGGACATTCACAAACGTCTCATAACAATGACATTAACAAACTTGTCATAATGTAATTACTAAGTAAAGATTATTGAACATGATCTCTGACAGGTGACAAAGCCTACAACATTAAACCAGAGTGCAACTTTGGCTACTGACAAAGCCATGTGGTACAAACAAACAAGCCAACCAAAATGACATCATTACATGGATAAAGTTAACTTAAACTCAATCTGAAACAACCAACAATAAAAAAAGTCTTCTTCAATGCAAGTTTCAAAAAAACATCTTCACTTTCAAAACATTACTACTTCTTAGGTATTCCTTACTGCTCATCAGGAAGGCTACTCATTTCTTTAAACAAATTGTCCCTTCTTTTGACTTTGCTTCTCGTCACTAGTTTTGGTGGCCTAACAACATCAGCTTTGTCCCCAACCCTTATATCCTATTTTTGCTAAGCAACCTGAAAGTCAAAAGTTTGTAAGTATTGAGCATTGTCACATTAAGGAGAAGGGTTCAATCAAATTAGAAACAACCTTGTCAAGACTAGCAACAACACCAGATGTTACTTGTTTTGGAAAAGCCAATCTGTCACATAATTCAGTCAATCTTATTGATTGCAATATTTTCCTTTGAATGACATCATTAATGGATTGACCTTTTGTCATTTCTGACAACTTTTTCAGACGGTCAATTCTAGTAGGGACTATTCATGCAATAGTGTTGATCTTTTAGACCTCTTAACGTTTTTGCTAGGTGTTCCATTTCCCTGCAAATATAAACTAAGAACATTAATAATGTCACATTTAGCCAACAACATTGATGTTCATCATCACTTGCAATCTCACCAAGTTGGTGGACTTTATAGTCCCAGAAGACACATGTGTAACTAGTTGTGATTAAGAAGCTGATTGTGATTGAGAAGCTGGTTTTGATGTGAACTTTGCACTTTTGAAAGACTTTGGTGAAGCTTGTTTTTGAGGTCCTGACTTTGCACTTTTTACAGTGTTTGAAGCTTGTGGATTTTGTGTTGGTTGTGTTGGGTACCGAGCAATCACACAACAATCGAGATAGAAGAAAGAGAGAAAAGGGAAGAAGAAAACAACATATAAAGTTTACCTTGGTTCACCCAATGTGGGCTACATCCAACTATTCACTATATTTCCCTCACACACTCGTACAATTGCACTCAGATTATAAGAAAATATATAGGCTTAAAAACCCTAAGTACCGTAGCTATTAATGGGCCCAAGCCCAAACTAAAAATAATAAAACACGAGGCCAACAACAGTACGGGGCCCCCGTGCATATCTGTTGATGGCATGGTATGAGTCATACCCAACAGGTTGTGCACTTTTGACAGACTTTAAGAAGTTTGTGGTTGAAGGGTTTGTTTTTCCTTTTTCACAATATTTGAACAAGCTTGTGTTTGAGGTGCTTGTTTCCTTTTATTCAGCTGACCACCTTTTGGTTGAATTCCTAAACCAATAATAAGTGTCATTTTAAGTAATTAACATATAAAAGATGTAAACTAATGTAAATAAGGATTAGAGACTTACAAAGTTACTTTCCTCATTAGATGTTGCATCCTTTTCATTTTTCATTTGTTGAGGGACAGGTTCATTCTTAGCTTGTTGTGACTAAATAACAGGTATTGTGTTGTCATTCATAGCAATTATGTTGTCGACAACTGTGTCTCCATTCTTTGGTTCCTCAACAACTAGAGGAGGCATTCCTCTTGTTGATTTGTGAGATTGCTGAACTAAGGGGGAGCTTTTGAAGATAAGAGATCTGTAAAGACTTGGAAAAGTTTTGGCTTTCAACATGCTTGAAGGCTTGAAGGCTTGAAGATCAAAGTTGTGATTCAATGTAAAAGGAAAGGAAGCCTTCTGATGATCCAAGTTCTTATATGCATACCATTGATAATCATTCATGCATTACATCATAAAAGCTTAAGCAATTGATTTGGAACTTCAAAAATAAGTCAAGCTTTTTGGAAAAATAGTTCTAAGTCGTTTTAATCGATTACCAAACTTAGATAATCGCTTATATTGTTCTTAAGAGTTTCTGGAAATAAGTAAGAACAAATTAATCGATTATATCATCGTTTTAATCGATTATTTCACTATTGCATTTATTCAGTGTTAAATGAGTGACTGGTTTAATCGATTACCATTTGATTGTACTCGATTACTTAGCTATTTTGAAAGTAAGATCACTCTGTCTTAATCCAGTACCACTTCTTGTAATCGATTACATAGTTCATTCAAGGTTTATGCATTTCTGTCTTAATCGATTACACTTCACAAACCTGGATTTTACAAAGTCTGATTTAATCGATTACACATCGGGATAATTGATTAAATAACCCGTTGTTGTAACCCAGAACTTATCTTGAACACTTTAATCGATTACGGGAGCGTATGTAATTGATTACATTTGCTAATTAATCGATTACAGGAGCTGAATTAATCGATTATTTCTGTTACAATTTTTTTTATATAAATAGAACCTTGCCTTGTATGATAAAAGTAACGAAACAGAAATTGATTTTTGAGCACTAAACATTCTGAGAGCTTTGTAACAAGTCATAAAGGCATTCTTTGTTGTCCTAAGGTTTTTGCTTCCATTCAAACCATTATGGGTCACTAAGTTTTAGTGAAGCAATATAGATTTTTTCAAAGTCTAAGGAAAGAGCATTGATTCTGCATATTGTAATTCATTCAACCTGGTATATTCTTCACTTTGCATATGATTCTTGGATCATTAGGTGAATTCTTTCCTTACTCTTTGATGGTGTAAATTCTCTGTTTGTATTTCTTGTGTGTTTGTTCCATTGTAATTTGTTTTTCTTGCAAGTGTAGATATAGTGTTTCTCTAAGGACAGCTGAGTAGTGTTCTCAGTGTGGGTTTTGGTCTCTAAGGGTCTAATAGGGTTTTAGACTTCTGAACTTTATCTAGGGTTGATAAAGAGAGGCTTTTAATTTTTTCTTGTAAGAATATTTTGATATAGTGGAACTCTACTCTAGTGTTGAGTAGAAGAAACTGGATGTAGCCTCATAGGGTTTGAGGTGAACCAGTATAAATCTTGTGCTCTCTCATTTACTGCATATTTGTTAATTTCTGTTGTGAATACTGTAGTTCAATTTGTTTGTTGAGGCATTACAAGTCTTGGATTGAGTTTGAATAAAGTTTCTTGATTGATTTGTGATAAAGATCCAAAGGGCAAGACTACTCTGATTTTTTATTAAGAAAGAAATTTTTAAATCTACCAAGGCTAACCAATTCACCCCCCTCTTGGTTAAGTGTGAAGTGTTCCTTTATTTTATAATTGGTATCAGAGCTAGGTCTTGTAAGATATTCAAGATCATTTTTTCAAAATGAATACTTCACAAATAACCTTCAAGGAAGGAGCATATCTAAACAGACCTCCTTTGTTTGAGGGAGAGAATTTCAGTTTTTGGAAAAATAGAATGAAGATCTTTATTCAATCTAATGATCCAGGAGCATGGAATGCTATTGAAAAGGGTCTTAGAGTGCCCATCAAGATTGTAGATAATAACATGATTCCCAAAGATTGGGATGAGATGAATGATGATGAAAAAAGAATTGTTCAGTATGATTTCAAAGCAAAGAACATGATAACCTCTGCTCTATCTTTTGATGAATTTTTCAGAACAGTAAGGTGTACAAGTGCCAAGGAAATGTGGGAGATGCTAGAGATCACCCATGAGGGGACAGAAGAAGTAAGAAGGTCAAGGAAGCACTCCTTGATACATGAATACGAAATGTTCAAGATGAATCAGAATGAGAGTATTTCCTAGCTTCAAACAAGGTTCACTCACATTGTGAATCACCTCTTGGGACTTGGCAAAACATTTGATGCTGAAGAACTCAACATCAAGATTCTGAAATGCCTCACTAGAGCTTGGCAACCCAAAGTAACAGCCATCAAGGAATCAAAGGACCTTTCGAAAATGACCATGGCTGCACTATTTGGTAAGTTGCTTGAATATGAGCTTGAATTGTCTCAACTAACTTCTAGTGAAGATGCAAAAAGGAAGAGCACTAAAATCTGCAGTACCTAAAGTGGAGAAAGATGAAAACTCTAGTGACGAAGATGAAGATGAAAGCATGAACTTGATTGTAAAGAAGTTCAGCGAATTTCTGAAGAAGAACAAGGGCAGAAAGTTTACAAGAAACAACAAGAACAATTCTACTAACAACAGCACAAACAACTTTAAGAAGATGGACAACAGCTATACATGCTTTGAATATGGCAAACCTGGTCACATTAAATCAGAATGCTCCATATACTTGAAGAAACAACAACAAGACAGCAAAGGCAAGAAGGAAGCTAAGCCTAGAAGAGCATACATTGCATGGGAAGACAATGAATCTTCAACCTCTGAATCTTCTGCTGATATGGAAGAAGCCAATATATGCCTCACATCAATTGTTGATGAAGAAAATAATGATTTGCTGGATGAAGATGTTGAGGTAAATTCTGAACTTGATCAAGCTATCCATGCCTTTCAAGAGATGTATGAGGAAGCCCAAAAATTTGCAAAATCCAACAATAAGCTTAGAGGAAATCTAAAATGGCATGTTGAGAAAATCACAGAGTTACAAAATGAGATTTGCAACTTGAAAGAAGAAAATGAAAAACTTGTTTCAAGTTACAAAATTGAATGGTTGTGTGTGTGCCTCTTCCTCTAGCAATGTTGACAAGTACAATTTGCTGCAAAAGGATTTTGATGAATATAAAAAGAGCCAAGGTGAAAAACACATGTTACTAATGGCTGAAAACAGTGATTTGATTGATCTCTTGAGGAAGTTTTATAAAGGTAAATGCAACCTGGTTGAAATGCTAGATGTGCAAAGATATGCTAGTGATACTTCTGGATTGGGGTACAAACATGGTTCAAAATCTAAAGGTAAAACAGTTTTTGTACCTCAAAAACAGAAGAATCAAAAATGGAAAAGAAACTCAAGAGTAAATCAAAACTCTGGTTTTAAGAAAAATCTCAAATCTGTTACTTGCAACTATTGTATGGAAAAGGGGCACACATCATTCAAATGCTATGCTAGAAGATTCTATGTGCCTAATGGTGAATGTATTTGGGTTCCCAAAAGAAAAAGGAATGCTAACCCCTATGGACCCAACTTAAATTGGGTACCTATTCCTTTGAAGTAATTTGTTTCTTTTGTAGGTGTGTCTTAGAGCAAGTTCTTCTCTATGGTATCTTGATAGTGGATGCTCAAGACACATGACTGGTGACATGTCCTTGTTAAAGAACTTAACTTTTAAAGATGGAGGCTTTGTCACTAATGGAGATAACAACAAAGGAAAGATTATGGGTGAGGGAAGCATTGGTGATAGCTTGAATACCAAAATCAGCAATGTACTTTATGTGGAAGGCTTGAAGCACAACTTGCTTAGCATTAACCAATTATGTGACAAAGGCTACAAGATTTCCTTCAATCAAGATTGTTGCTTAATTTGTGATGGTAAGAGTGATGAGGTAATTCATATTGGTAAAAAGAAAGGTAATGTTAACTTGCTTTCTATTGACCATGCTTTGTTTCACAAAACCACATGCTTGTTAAGTAAGATAGATGAAACTTGGCTGTGGCATAGGAGAGCTAGTCATATTAATATGCATCATATGAATAAGTTCATTAAGAGGGACTTAGTCATTGGCTTGCCAAAACTCAGATTTGAGAAGGACAAATTGTGTGATGCATGTCAAAAGGGGAAACAAACAAAAATATCTTTTCAAAGCAAAAATATTGTTTCCACCTTTAGACCTCTTGAACTTTTACATATGGATTTATTTGGTCCTTCAAGAACTATGAGTTTGGGGGGCAATTACTATAGACTAGTTATAGTTGATGATTTCTCTAGATTCACCTGAACTTTGTTTTTGAAATCCAAGAGTGATGCTTTCCATTCATTTCAAAAATTAGCCAAACTTGTTCAAAATGAAAAGGGATGTAAAATTGTTTCAATTAGAAGTGATCATGATGGTGAGTTCCAAAATGAAGATTTTGAAAAATTCTGTAAGGAACATGGCATTAACCACAACTTTTCAGCTCCAAGAACACCTCAACAAAATGGTGTTGTGGAGAGGAAAAATAGATCACTTGAAGAAGGTGCTAGGACACTTCTAAATGAAACAAATTTACCCAAATATTTCTGGGCTGATGCTGTCAACATTGTTTGTTATACTTTAAATAGACTTCTTATAAGACCTATTTTGAAGAAAACCCCTTATGAGTTGTATAAAGGTAGAAAGCCCAATGTTTCTCACTTAAGAACCTTTGGCTGTAAATGCTTTGTTTTAAATAATGGAAAAGAATCACTTGGGAAGTTTGATGCAAAGGCTGATGAAGCCATCTTCCTTGGATATTCATTACAAAGCAAGGCATATAGAGTTTTCAATAAAATAACCATGTGCATTGAGGAATCTGTCTATGTAATCTGTGATGAATCTAACCCCTCAAAAGAGGAAAAAGCTTGTGATGATGATGCAGGTCAAATAGAGCAGAACATTCAACTTGAGAAGATGTCTATCAGTGAGAAAAATGAATCAAGTGCAGAAGTAGAAGCATCAACCCCGAAACAATTGCCTAAAGAGTGGAGAACCACAAAAGATCTTTCACTAGATAACATCATTGGTGAAGTATCAAAGGGAGTCTCTACTAGATCCCCACTTAGAAACTTATGTTGTGATATGGCCTTTGTTTCTAAAATTGAACCAAAAGATATCAATCATGCCTTGCAAGATGAACATTGGATGCATGCCATGCATGAAGAGTTAAACCAATTTAAAAGAAATGAAGTTTGGGAACTTGTTCCTAGATCTTCATCCATTAAGCCTATTGGTACAAAATGGGTTTTTAGAAACAAGCTGGATGAAAGTTGAATTATAGTCAGAAATAAAGCTAGATTGGTTGCAAAAGGTTACAACCAAGAAGAAGGTATAACTTATGCTCCAGTTGCAAGATTAGAAGCTATTAGGCTGCTACTTGCTTATGCATGCATTATGGGTTTCAAACTTTTTCAAATGGATGTGAAAAGTACTTTTTTAAATGGCTACATAGAAGAGGACATTTATGTTGAACAACCTCCAGGATTTTCTGACTTTCAGCATCCTAATCATGTTTTCAAATTTAAGAAAGCCCTGTATGGTCTAAAACAAGCACCAAGATCATGGTATGAAAGGTTGAGTAAGTTTCTACTTGATCAATCTTTTGTAAGGGGCAATGTTGATAAAACCTTGTTCATCAAAAGGCAAAAGAATGATATTTTACTGGTTCAAATTTATGTTGATGATATTATCTTTGGTTCAACTAATCAGAAACTTTGTAAAGAATTTTCTGCAGTTATGCAACAAAAATTTGAGATGTCTATGATAGGGGAGTTAACATTCTTCCTAGGATTACAAGTCAAGCAATTGAAGAATGGAACCTTTCTTAGTCAATCAAAATACTGCCTTGAAGTAATCAAGAAGTTTGATATGGATAAAAGTAAAGATGCTGCAACACCTATGGCAACATCAACCTATCTTGATTCAGATGAGAAAGGAAAGAAAGTAGATGAATCCAAGTATAGAGGGATGATTGGTTCATTACTTTACCTAACAGCTAGCAGACCAGATATCATGCTAAGTG
>PYAF01004692.1:334611-351023 GCA_007407185.1 Glycine tomentella | reverse complement strand
TTTTAGACTTCTGAACTTTATCTAGGGTTGATAAAGAGAGGCTTGTAATTTTTGCTTGTAAGAATATTTTGATATAGTGGAACTCTACTCTAGTGTTGAGTAGAAGAAACTGGATGTAGCCTCATAGGGTTTGAGGTGAACCAGTATAAATCTTGTGCTCTCTCATTTACTGCATATTTGTTAATTTCTGTTGTGAATATTGTAGTTCAATTTGTTTGTTGAGGCATTACAAGTCTTGGATTGAGTTTGAATAAAGTTTCTTGATTGATTTGTGATAAAGATCCAAAGGGCAAGACTACTCTGATTTTTTATTAAGAAAGAAATTTTTAAATCTACCAAGACTAACCAATTCACTCCCCCTCTTGGTTAAGTGTGAAGTGTTCCCTTATTTTATACCTCTGATTGTGGCCATTTTCCCCACAACTTCTACATTGGTACTTGGTTGTTGTTTTCCTCAATTTAGTGGGTTTGGGATCCTTTCCATTCTCTTTAGATTTTTAGGTCTACCTAGACCCTTCTTATATTTAGGTGGCAAAACGGAACTAGGATTTCTAGCTTTTTTCCATAACCTTTGGTCATTCATAGCAGACACCTCATGTGAATAACATACCTCATAATATTTTCTACTATAATACTCATGCACAAATTTTTCAAGTTTATAGCCATCGTACTGTAATGCTGCCATTGCATGATGACATGGAATACCTGCTATGCTCGAAAAGTTACAAGAAAAATAATTACAATCAAGTTGACAATAAACTTGTCACCATTTAAAGCATGAGTAACCTCCAATTTCTTATTACTAGAATACACAGCAATCTAGTTACAACTATGTTCAATTTTCCAATCCAGCCCCTTCATAGGTTTATGCATAATTTCACCCTTATATCTTTCTAACTTGCCTTTTGTGTAACAAACCTAGCCATTAAGTATGACCTAATCCACTCAAACAATGTAATTATTAGTTTCTCCCTTGCTACCAAGATAGTGTTATTGATACACTCATTCAAATTATTCAACAGCATATCACATTTAGGATAATGAGAAAATGCATGCTTATTTCACTATGCTTTTTTGTCAATTGTATTCATCAACCAATCATGTGCTTGATCATTCACCTCTTTAATCTGAATCATCTTATCTTCCCATGCCTCCTCATATGTTGCCTTTGTTGCACCCATCATTGAATCTCTGAGGAGTGTGTCTCAACCCAAAATTTTTCTTGAAATTTTGATACAAATGTCTTAAGTAAAATTAGTTCTCATCACTAGCTCCCATTACTTGTAGTGTTTGAACCAATCCCTGAATTAGAGGTAATAAAAAACAATGATGAATATACTAATTAACATGGAAAATATGGAATTCCTTCGATGCATTTAGAAAGAAAAAAAGGAAAATTCAGACAGGGAAGGGAACATTTGAACTACCAGAATGAAGATGACAAAAGTCTGAATCACAAAATTATGAAAACTCTGCTAGTACTCCACAAGACAAAGTAGAAACTTGTCCTCATCTAATGAAACAGGGTGGATGACTCTCTCTCTCACACACACACCCATAGAGAGAATAGGTAAAGAAGGGTACTGATAAAAAAGATAATCCTTTTGCTTACCAAATAAAAATCCAGAATGAAAAAAATGTATTACTTATTATAACTTAATTCCTTAGGCATAAGAAGAAAAAGAAAAAAAATTAATGAATCATGCTCTTAGCCAACTATATTAATGAAGTCATTTCAACACTAAAGGAGTAAAAGGTTATGTAATACATAGTCACTGTTCGAGTAAAGTAGCAAACTGACAATTAAAACATTTACAATCTTTAGCAGAAACTATAGGTTACTTAAATTCCTTTGTCTAGGATTTACAAGAATTACAACAACTAGAGAGAACCTTATTTTATTTTTGCACCATACCAAGCAAACTAAACAAGATAATAATTAATATATTCCCATAACATTCATGCTTGGAGAGAAGTTTACTATGAATAGAACAATTTACAAACCTTTTGTTGATCACTAATGAATATTCATTTATTGACTTCTATGTCTCTAATATCATTTATAAGAAGCTCCACAAACCACTTCTATGAATCCTTTGTTTCATTCTCCACCACAACAAATGCTATAGGGAGATATTGATCATTAGGATGTCTACCAACAATCAATAAATTCCCTCCAAACTTCATTTGCAAGTAGTTTAAAGGCCAATTTTCTACCTTCTATGTTGGATATAGGGGGAGCTGAAGAGAAGATCAAGGAAAAAGCCCTTTCAAGTAAAGATTTTAGCTTTTTATATGCCATTCAATTGAAGGCATTTGTAATTTGTAAAGTAGTTTAAGAGGCTTATCTTGTGATCTTTGCATAGCATAAAACATAAAAATATTCATGCATACATGTTTTAAGAAAAGAGCATAAGGTTTTCATGTTTGCATTTGAAAAAAAAATATTCCATGACTTAGATTTTGAAAGATCCATTTTGCACTGCTTTAATCGATTACACAATGAGATAATCGATTACCAACTTCTGGTTATCTTTGAAAAAGCCATGAAGAACACTTTAATCGATTACTAGAAAATCGTAATCGATTACATAGCACAAAATCCAAAACATGTATGTCTGTATTAATCGATTACCACTCTATTGTAATCGATTACACAAGTTCATTTAAGAATATGCATGACTACCTTAATCGATTATCAATCGTCCATAATCAATTGCCAAGGCTCTATACAAAATATATTTGTCTGTCTTAATCGATTACCATTATGTTGTTGTCTATTACACAAGTTCATTTAAGAATATGCATGACTATCTTAATCGATTACCACTTATTGTAATTGGTTACCAAGGCTTATTTAATAACTGAGACTATCTGCTTTAATCGATTACATCACGTATTAATCGATTACATTGTTCATGAAAATTTTTCAGATTGTCTCAAGAACATTTTAATCGATTACTTGTTATATTAATCGATTACATATAATAAAATAATCGATTACATAACGCATTAATCAATTACATTCTGTTATATCTGTTTTCTATTTAAAGCATTTTGGATCTGTGCTTTGAGATACAACTTACAATCTGAGTTTACGAATTTCTCAACATTCTCTAAGCTTTCAAAGGTCCAAGAAACAAATTTTCTGAGTGATACATTTCTTGTTTGATATCAAAAGTTTTCATGCTTCATTGGTAATGATGTGTTAAGATAAGATCCTTGAAAAGAACTTCAAGAGAGTTGATTTTCTGTTCATCAACATTCATGCAAACTAGGAATTGATTGGTAACATTCATTCATTCAATTCATTCACTGAGGATCACAGGTTGTGTCTCTCTTGAACTTTTCTAGTTAATTGTTTTAGTTGAAATTTGTGTAAGGCTAAGATCAAATAGTTTCCTTTCAAGCTTTCTAGAGTAGTGTTCTCTAGGGGTAAAGAACTGAGTAGAGTTCTCAGGTTATTTATGATTTGATTTCTAATAGGGTGTTAGAATTCTGATTCTTTATCTAGGGTGGATAATCACTAACAGCAATTTCAACCTGAACAACTTCATTCCCAACACCTTCATCCCCATAATCAAGAGCTACAACATCACCCATAGTAACAACAACCCCTCCATCATTGATTTTCTCAACATAAATTTTCACTTCAGTTTTTGTAACTATTACAAAAGTGTCACTAGGATTCTAAAAGGGTTTTAGATTTCTGTTCTTAATCTAGGATTGATTAAGGGTGATTGTTGTAAGCTTGTAAGAACTGAATTTTGTGAATAGTGGAACTCTAATCAAGTTTTGGTTAGAAGAAACTAGATGTAGCTTATCTTATTGAGAGGTGAACCAGTATAAATTCTTGTGTTGATTAGTTTCGTTAATCTCTTCTTATCATCTTAATATGTGATTCTTTTGGTGAATCTCATTACTCAACATGTGAAGGTTTTAGTAATTGTATTCTTAAGCTGAGTGGTTTGATAGTTTGAAACATTCTTGGTTTAATTGTGATAAAGATCCTATTACTTCGATTCTTAAAGATTTTTTAAAAAGGCCAAGTTTAAAACAATTCACCTACCCTTTTGGTTATTGTGTGTGTTCATATTGTTTTCAATTGGTACCATGAGCAGGTTTTTGAGTGTTATTCAATATCACTATTTTTATAAAAAATAAAAATGAATGCCACACATATTACCTTCAAAGAGGGTGCCTCCCTCAATCATCCTCCGATGTTTGAAGGAGAGCATTTTAGTTTTTGGAAAAACAGAACGCAGATATTCATCCAATCAAATGACCTTGGTGCATAGAATGCAATAGAAAAAGGTCATTTGGTTCCTATCAAAACTGTTGGTAATGATATGATTCCCAAAGAATGGGATGAGATGACAGATGAAGAAAAGATAGTTGTTCAATATGATTTTAAAGCTAAGAACATGATTACTTCTGCACTTTCTTCTGATAAATTCTTTAGAACTATTAGGTGTAAAAGCGCAAAAGAGATGTGGGAGATGTTGAAAGTCACTCATGAACGAAATGGATGAAGTCAGAAGATCAAGGAAGCATGCCTTGATTCATGAGTATGAAATGTTCAAGATGAACACTACAGAAAACATATCTCAGCTCCAAACAAGATTCACTTACATTATAAATCATCTTCTTGGTCTTGGGAAGATATTTGATGCTGAAGGGTGAAACATCAAAATCTTGAAGTGTCTAACAAGACCATGACAACCAAAGATGATAATAATCAAGGAATCAAAAGATCTATCCAAGATGTCCAAGACCGCATTATTTGGTAAGCTTCTTGAGTTTGAATTAGAAATGTCTCAACTAACACATACAGAAGATGCAGATAAGAAACAAAAAAGTATAGCCTTGAAAATTGCATCCTCTAATGTGGATAAAAGAGAAGACTCAAGTGAAGAAGATGGTGATGAGAATCTGAACCTAATAGTCAAAAGATTCAGCAAGTTCATGAGAAAGAACAAGAACAGAAAGTTCACAAAGTTTAACAACAGCAACAACAACAACAACAAAAAGAGTGACAACAACAACAACACCATGATATGTCCTATTCTCTTGAAGAAGCAATTAGGTGAAAAGAAGGCAAAGAAAGAAGGAAAGACAAAGAAAGCTTACATAGCATAGGAAGACAATGACTCAACAACTTTTGAATCATCAAGTGAGAATGAAGAAGCTAATGTATGCCTCACTTCTACAATAAGTGAAGATGAAGAATTTGAAAATAAAGGGAATACTCACAACAACCAAGAGGGGGGGTGAATTGGTTAAACCATGGTTAAAATTAATTCAAATCAGAGTTTAAGGATCTTTACCACTTTCAAAACCAAGAAATCTTTTTACTCAATCAAATATCTTAACCCCTTGGAATCAATTTGCTCAAAACAGAACTTGTTGAACAATGAATATGAAACAAAGAATCAATGAACAATAAGAGTAATGGAGAATGAGAAACAACACACAAGCAATTTATATTGGTTCACTTCACAACTGAAGCTACATCCAGTTTCTTCTAATCAACACTAGATTAGAGTTCCACTATTATAAATCTTGTTCTTACAAGCTTAATACAAGACCTCCCCTTTATCAACCCTAGATAAAGAATAGAAAACTAAAACCCTATTAGAATTCTAACGAGCAAGAATCAGAGAACACTACTCTATTCTTTAACTAAAGAACCCTTCTCTAGAACCAAGCAAGAAGAACCCACTTACAATAGTAATTACAACAGAAATTCAAATACGAATTTGCACACAAAGATTAAGGAGAGAGACAACCTGATGATCCAGTAAATGTAATGCACATGAGTTTCCAAATCAGGTTGAATGGCAAAACAAATCAGCACATGTTTTTCCTTATCTTTGAAAAGTTTCTTGCTCAAGATTCATTCAATGACCTATAAATGATTTGAAAGAAGCAAGAAGTAATAGAACATAGAAAATCACTTTGAGAGAGTTTAGAAAGCTTATGTATATTCAGAAATACGAATGATCCAGTTCTTTGACAAGCCAAGCCTTCAAAACTATTTATAACAGATTTTGTAACTAATTGTAATCGAATAAACGCGCCAGATAATCGATTAAAATTCATATGTAATTGATTAAATTATCACTTAATCGATTAATCTGTTCAAGAAGATTTCTGGGTTTTAGCAACCAGCAAATTAATCGATTATCCCGAGCTGTAATCGATTAAACCAGGAAGTTCAGTTTCACAAAATGAACTGCGTAATTGATTACGAATAATGGTAATCAATTAAGTCAGGAAATTAGGATTTTCAAAATGAACTATATAATCGATTACAGATGATGGTAATCGATTAAACCAGCAAACCTTTAAAAATGTGTTCAACTATATTATCGATTACAAATGATAGTAATTGATTAAACCAGGGAGCCTTAAAAACTGTTTTCAACTATATAATCGATTACGAATGATGGTAATCGATTAAAACTTTTAACAAAGCATTTTCAATTTCAATCAAAGGTCAAATAATCAATTAATCCGATAGGTAATTGATTAAATTGTTTATGAAGATTTTCCAGATTGAAAGAAGAACAAAATAATCGATTCTATGACTTAGTTAATCGATTAAAACAGCAAGAAAATCATTTTTCTAAAAACCTTTTAATCTGATTAAAACCTTAACTAAAAGATAAAAGCTTTGATGTTTTAGTGAAAATCATTTAAGCTTATTAATGAATGAATGAATGAATGCATGGTTCAATCAAATTGCCTTTCTCTTACACTTGAATCATATACTAAACTTCAAGGCACTCGAAGCATGTTGAAAGCTCAAAACACATTCTTGAATCAAAGTCTTTCACTCTTCATGATTCTCCTCCTATATCCAACAATCTCCCCTTTTTGGCTTTGAACATGCCAAATACTTGATTGATAATGTGTTGGACTTGAAGTGTTGAGGAAATCAAAATAGAAGACTTGAGCTTTTTCAAACCTGAAAATAATCACATTCTTTTTGCCAAGGACAAGTGTTAAGATATTTGTTTATGTTATCCATCATTCATAGACTTGTATATCTAACTTAATTTGTTAAGATTCTATACCTAGCTCCCCCTTAATATGACAATCCATTCATTTTTGATTTGTTCAAAAAAATGAGCAGAAAAGCAGGGTAAAACAGAGTATAATGCAGAGCACAATCAATCAAGTATTTGGAAAAGCTGAAGTTAGAGCTACAAGTTTATCAATGAAAGGCTGAAGTATTTGGTTTGAAGTTTTAGCTTTTTACATGTCCAATCAAATTGAATGCATTTGTAATTTGTCTAAGTGGTTCAAGTACATTGCCTAGTGATCCTTGCATTGCATTTGCATAATTCATATTACATGCATTTATATCTAGTAAATAGGATTAAATGTTTGCATTTAAAAAGAAAATCTGCTTATGGTTTTGGGAAAATCAGATTGTGCACTGCTTTAATCGATTACCAGTCTTGTGTAATCGATTATCAAAGCATACTTTTACATATCATTGACTGCTTTAAATCGATTACATCACGTATTAATCGATTATCTTGTTCGTGAAAGATTTTCCAGAAAGCTTAAGAACAAATTAATCGATTACATATGTTAAAATGATCGATTACCTTAATGGATTAATCGATTATATTCTATTAAATCAGTTTTCTATTTAAAGCTTTATGGGTATGCACTTTAATAATATACTACAACAAGTTAAGAATGAGCTATCCTTTGAGATTAAGATTTACAAAGAGTTCTAAGTGCATTCAAAAGAGCCAGATACTGATTTACTAAGAGAGACACATCTTGTGTGAGATCAAAAGGTTATTGGCTTTAGAAATAATGTGTTTGTGAGAAAAAGTGTTTTCAAGAAAGATAAGTCTGTGCATTGACATTCATACAACCTGGATTGATTGGTAACTTCATTAATTCATTCAATCATTTGTTAAGGATCACAGGTTGTGTAGTTCTTGAACCTTTTCTTTTAGCATTTCTGTATACAAATTCTGAGGTGAAAATCATATAGTTTCTTTCAAGCTTTCTAGAGTAGTGTTCTCTAGGGATAAAGATCTGAGTAGGGTTCTCAGGATCTTTGTGATTTATTTTCTAATAGTGTTTTAGAATTCAATTTCTTTATCAAGGGTTGATAAAGATAATCACTTGTAATTGCTTGTAAAATAACACTTTTGATTTAGTGAAAACTCTAACCTAGTGTTGGTTGGAAGACACTGAATGTAGCCTCTATGTTAGTAAGGTGAACCAGTATAAATTGGTGTGTCTTGTTTTCTATTCTGAATATCTTTCATTTCTTTTATTTGGGTGATCAATATATAATCAACAAGAAGTAGTACAAACATTACATGCATTCCAAGGTGTATCTTGATTGAAAGAAAACTTCTGATTTTGATTAACGGTGATTGAGTGATACGATCCAAGTTTTAATTCAGCAAATTATTTTAAAGAAAGTTTTAAAAGACTGTTTTAACCAATTCGCCCCCCTCTTGGTTATTTGAAGTGTGTTCATTGTATTTTCAGGCTGAAACATAATCTTAGATGACATGTCACCAAACTTGCAGAAATGCAAATTGAACTTTGTAACTTGAAAGAAGAAAATGAAAAACTTGTTTCAAGATACAAAGCTAATGGATGTGTGTGCACTTCTTCATCAAATGTAGACAAATGTAAAGCTTTACAAAAAGAGTTTGATGATTTCAAAAAGAGTCAAGGTGAAAAATACATGTTATTGCTTTCAAAAAATTCTTACTTAGTATATCTTTTGAAAAGACTCTATAAAGGAAAAATGCAGTCTAGATCAAATGCTAAGTGTACAAAAATATGCTGAGATACTTTTGGTTTGAGTTACAAACATTAACCAAAACCTTTTGGAAAAGCTAAGTTTGTACTACCAAAACAGAAGAATCAAATAGGCTTTTCAAAAACAAAGCATAAACAAATGACTCATTTTGAAAGAGCATTAAAATCTGTGACTTGTAACTTCTGCATGAAGAAAGGTCACACATCTTATAGGTGCTATGCTAGAAGATTCTATATGCCAAATGGAGATTGCATTTGGGTTCCAAAGAAAAAGAAAATAGCTAACCCTTATGGACCCAACCTTAATTAGATACCTTCCTTTGCCACTTAATTTGAATGTTGAAGGTGTGTCTAAGAGAAAAATCATCATTATGGTATCTTGACAGTGGATGCTCTAGACATATGACATGTGACATGTCCATGCTTACAAATTTGACTCTTAAAGATGGAGGATTTGTCACTTATGTCAACAATAACAAAGGAAAGATAGTTGGAGAAGGAAATAGAGGAGACATCTTTAAAATCAAGATCAGGAATGTTTTTTATATGGAAGGTTTAAAGCACAATCTCCTAAGTATAAGCCAACTATGTGATAAAGGATTCAAGGTTTCCTTCAATGACAATTGCTTTGTGATATGTGATGGTCAAACCAGTGAGGTTATACATGTAGGTAAAAGAAAAGGTAATATCTATTTACTCTTTATAGAACATGCATTCTTTCACAACACTACTTTCCTAGTAAGTAAAGTTGATGAATCATGGCTATGGCATAGGAGAGCTAGTCACATTAACATGCATCACATGAACAAGTTTATTAGAAAAGACTTAGTCATTGGCTTACCTAAACTAAAGTTTTAAAGGACAAACTATGTGATGCTTGTCAAAAGGACAAAATATGCAGAATGAGTTTGATGGGAGAATTGACATTCTTCCTTGGTCTTCAAGTGAAGCAAATGAAAAATGGGACATTTCTCAGCTAATTAAAATACTGCAATGAATTGATCAAGAAATTTGACATGGGAAAAGCAAAGATGTTGCTACTCCTATGGCAACTTCAACCTATCTTGATTCAAATGAAAAAGGCAAGAAAGTTGATGAGTAAAAGTACAAAGGAATGATAGGATCACTATTGTACTTAACAACAAGTAGACCAGATATAATGTTGAGTGTGTGCTTATGTGCTAGATATCAAGCTAATCTTAAGGAGTCACACCTCACTGCTGTAAAGAGAATCATCAAATACCTTAAATCAAACATAAAAGTTTGTCTTTGGTATCCAAAAGGTGCATCAGTGAACTTAATTGGCTATTCAGATTCTGATTTTGCAGGATGCAAACTTGATAGGAAAAACACTAGTGGAACATGATATGTAATCAAAATTGACCATGCACCATAAATTATTGAAATTCGAAAGCTGATGGACATCACTGTTCATACTACATAATTCTCTGCTTTAATCGATTACTACACGTATTAATTGATTATTTGTGATTTAAAAGGAGCTTAGAGACAAAAGATCTCTGGAGTAATCGATTACTTAATACATAAAACGTATTTTAAAATGCAAACCTTTATGTAGTAATCGATTACGTAATAGATTAATCGATTACTTGGTGTTAAAATGCAATTCTAAAAAAGAAACTCTCTGGAGTAATCGATCATCCTGTATTTTAATCAATTACTTAAGACTTGAGAGCTGTTTTAAAAAAAAAACTCCCTGGGGTAATCGATTACCATGTCGGATTAATCGATTACTTGCTGCAGAAAGTTGTTTTAAAAGTTGAAATTCTCTGGTATAATCGATTATCTATGACGTTTCTACAAAACTACACAATTTTCAAAAATCGTAACTGAGAATCTTATCTTTAAATTCAAATTTGGAATCTAGTTTAGTGAACCCAGACATTCTTGGAACACAAAATTATTGTTACCAAATTTTAAAAAATCAAATTTAAACATCAAAAATCTCTATAACTTCAAGCTTTCAAAGGTTGAAACTTCACACCTGAAAATCTGTTCCTCTCTTAAGCATTCTGAGCAAATTCGTGTGCTTTGCCTCTTTCTCTCATAACCCAAAACTCTGCCCATTCCTTCTTTTACCTACACACATTATGGCTGCCCCCAAAAGAACCAAAACCAGCAAGAGGAAAGCTGGAGAATCCTCAAATGCTGCAGTGAATAGGGTCAATACCTGGTTCACATCTGAGGTGGATAGAAATCACTAAATGCAATTTCATGCAACCAAACTAGTTATACCCCCAAAATATCCTGACCTTAAATGGTTTATGGGTGAGGGATTTCAATTCTCTGCCATGATGGATGCTCAAGGACTTGAGAAGTTTCTTAAGATGAAGGGTACTTTTTACCCTGAGTTGGTGAAGGTGTTTTACACTTCAGCCAAGGCCAACATGGATGGTGTACTCCGTTCTCAAGTGAAAGGAGTTGTCATGGAGATTGACAACACTGTTTGAGAAGCTGTGGCTGGTATCTCCAGTGAAAGAGTTACGAGATTTGAAGAAGAGGTTGGAGGGTACTCCAAAATTGATACATATAGAGGGATGTTGCTGGATCCTCAAGCTAGATTGAAAACTAGGCTGGGGGTTGGAAATATGACTGGGGAGGATAGATTGATGCACTATATCATCACTTATATCTTCACCCCTAGGTCCACAAATCATACCCAAATCACAGATGATGATTTGCAGCTAATGCATGGCATGAAAACTGGAACTCAGATTAATTGGGTTCTAGTCCTTAAAGAGACCGTGATGAAGTCTAGAAGACTTCTTAGTTATCAATTCCCATATGTTGTATTAGTCTCAAGGTTTATAGACTATTTTGGGATTGATGTCTCTGATGAGATTGTGGACAACACAACTGAAATCACCAACCTTATCTCTGTCAAACATCTCAACAAGCTGGGATTAGTGTAGACTCCAAATAGATGGTTGATGGCTAGAGGACAAGCACCACAAGGTGATGCTGCTGAAGAAGAAGGAGATGTTGAGGCTGGCCCTGCTGAACAATAGTGGACTCCCTTTGAATCATTGATGATGCAAAAGAGTTATGTTAGCCCTACATCATGAGCATAGAGCTAAAGTTAATTCTTCCTTAGAAGAAATTACATCTAGGCTAGAAAACATAGATGCTAGGATGACTCTTAGAGATTTTGATAATCTCTAGTTTCTTGGTTGTAATTTCTTGCTTCTGCCTATGTTGTTTGCCTCTCTTATTTACAACAATTATTTTTAATGTCTCTCTTATGTTTTTGCATCCTTTCAATCAATGAATAAAATTTGTTTCATGTTGATTATCTCTTCCTTGCTTATTCCAATATAAATGTATATCCTTTTTACTTTGATAAGCCAAAAAGGGGAGAAAAATGATATCAAATAAACATAAAATGTGGATGATGTGTTATTAATTGATCAGGAAAGAAAAATGATTAAAATGCTTAAAACATTGTTTGCTCCTTATAAAAATTACTTAAGATAGGGGGAGCAATCTCAAGAATTATAAATGTTTATGCAAAGTATACTTGACATTTGTTCTTGGTAAAGAGGCTGATCTTATTTCAGATATCAAGTATAAAGCTCCTGGAAATCATCCCTTAAAAAGAACACTAAAGGTTCAACATGTTCAATTGAATTTTGGCATGATCAAAGTCGAAAAGGGGGAGATTGTTAGATACAGGGGAAGCTTAAAGAGAATCAAGATGCTAAGCATCTGAATCTTGGATAAGTTTTAACTTTTACATGCCATTCAATTGAAGGCATATGTGATTCTTAGATGGATAAGAGTTCATCCTTTGATCCTTTGCATTGCATAAACATCATTCGTTGGCTTGCATTCATGGTTTTACAAAAGGCATATGTTCTGTGAAAAAGATTTAAAGTATTCATGATTGCATTGAAAAAGCCAAAGTGTTCAAAGCTTGTTTTGGAAAAACAATTCCGTATTGCTTTAATTGATTACCAGCTAATGGTAATCTATTACTTAAGCTTTGAAGAACATATTAATCGATTACAACTATATGGTAATCGATTACTCTTCACAAATCACAGTTTAAGCCTTCTTGTGATAATCGATTACGATATGGTGGTAATCGATTACTTGGCTTGTTTTTGAAACATGACTTCCTATGTTAATCAATTACATAGTGAATTAATCGATTACATTTCTCATGAATCTTTTCTAGAAAGATTCAAGAACACTTTAATTGATTACAGAAGAATAGTAATCGATTACACTTCACAAAGTCACATAAATGTCTTCATGTGATAATCAATTACGATTTGTGGTAATCGATTACTTGGCACGTTTTGGAAAACAAGACTTTTTGTATTAATCGATTACATACAATTTAATCGATTACTTTGCTTATATATCTTTTATAGAAATTTGAAGAACATTTTAATCGATTGAAGTTGTTCTTAATTAATTACATTGGTGGTTTTAATTGATTACATTGGTGATTTGATCGATTATGTTCAGTTACAACAATCTGTTATAAATAGTTGTTGGGTCTTTTGAAAATAACAACTCACTACTCTACGAAATTTTCATTGTTTTCAAAAGCCTTCTGAAAGTGAGAAAGGATATTCTAAGTTCTGAAACTCTTGTCTCACAAATTCTAAATCTTTATATTGCATTGAAAGATTTCTTCTTGGGCAAGATATCAAAGAAGTTTGGAGAAAAAGTTTTGAAACTTGTTTTCCAACCTGATTGGTAAATGATATTCATTGGATCATCAGGTTGTCTCTCTCCATTAACTTTGATTGTAAATTCATTTTATAATTTCTGGTTGTTTGTAACTATTACAAAAGGATCTTAAAACCTTTTCTAGAGTAGAGTTCTCTAGAGGGAAGAGAATAGAAGGGTTTCTCTTTGTCTTAGTCACTAGGATTCTAAAAGGGTTTTAGATTTCTGTTCTTAATCTAGGGTTGATTAAGGGTGATTGTTGTAAACTTGTAAGAACTTAATTTTGTGAGTAGTGGAACTATAATCAAGTTTTGGTTAGAAGAAACTAGATGTAGCTTATCTTGTTGAGAGGTGAACTAGTATAAATTCTTGTGTTGATTACTTTCTTTAATCTCTTCTTATCATCTTAATATGTGATTCTTTTGGTGAAATCTCATCACTCAACAAGTGAAGGTTTTAGTAATTGTATTCTTGAGCTGAGTGGTTTGATTGTTTGAAGCATTCTTGGTTTAATTGTGATAAATATCCTATTACTCTGATTCTTAAAGATTTTTTAAAAAGGCCAAGTTTAAACCAATTCACCTCCCCTCTTGGTTATTATGTGTGTTCATATTATTTTCACTAGAGACCAAATGCCCTAAGACTATACCTTCATGTACCATAAAATGACATTTCTCAAAGTTAAGAACCAGGTTAGTCCCAATACATCGGTCAAGAACTCTATGGAAACTATTCAAACATGCATCAAAAGAGGAACCATAAACAGTGAAGTCATCCATAAACACCTCCATGCAACTCTCTAATAAATCAGAAAAGATACTCACTATGCACCTTTGGAAGGTGCTAGGTGCGTTGCATAGGCCAAAAGGCATCCTGGTGTAGGCAAATGTGACAAATGGACAAGTGAATATGATCCTGTGTTGGTCCTTTGGTGCAATATGAATTTGCATGTAACCTGAAAATCCATCAAGAAAGCTATAATGTGATTTATTTGCCAACCTCTCCAGAACCTAGTCAATGAAGGGGAGGGGGAAATGGTCCTTACGAGTCGCCTAGTTAAGTCTCCTGTAGTCAATGCAAACTTGCCAAATGTTGGCTACTCTAGTCGAAATCAACTCATTATCCTGGTTTTTCACAACAGTGACACTTGACTTCTTAGGGACCACTTGGACAAGTGAAACCCAAGTGCTATCTGAAACGGGATAGATGATCCCTGCAGCTAGTAACTTCATCACTTCCTTCTTTACCACATCAAGAATAGTGGGATTCAGCCTCCTCTGTGGCTGCCTTACCGGCCTAGAATCATCCTCCAAGAGTATCCAATGCATTCAAATGGAAGGATTCATTCCAGGAAGGTCAGCAAGTGTCCATCCAATGGCCTTTTTGTGGCCTTTTAAAGCATGCAGCAACTTCTCTTCATGCTCAAGTGACAGGCTGCTAGATATGATGACTGGAAGCTTCTGAACATCATCTAAATATGCCTATTTAAGGTGCTCAGGTAGTGGCTTCAGCTCCAAAGAAGGTGGTTGAATGGTGGAATGCAAGGAATGGTTGGCTGATAGAAGAGAAATAGGAGAATCAACACCTGTACCTATATCTGCAACACAATCAGAATGAAGTGCAGAGGAAATCTTCGTACAAATACTACACAAAACAGCAGAATCATCACAGTTAAAATTATAAGAACAAAAATCAAAATCAGAAAAATCATAAAGTAAATTTGTACAAATATCTACACTATCTACTGCAACATCAATGATATCAACAAGAAACACAGAATGCTCCTATACAGGATGTCTCATGGCCTCAAAAATGTTAAACTAGATAATGTCATCACCAAACTCCATGGAAAGGTTTCTTGTATGCACATCAATTTTGGTCCTGGCTGTCATCAAGAATAGTGTCCCTAGGATCAATATGGAACCATGGCTGGAAGACTCATTCTGCATATCCAAAATTTAAAAATCTGTAGGAAAAATCAAATCATTAACTCGCAACAACACATCTTTAATAACTTCAAGTGGAAGCGCAATACCATTGTTGGCTAAGTGATGACAACACCAGTGGGTTTCAAATCACCAAGATGTAGTGATATGTAAACTGATGTGGACATGACATTAATTGAGGCTCCATGGTCAAGCATGGCATCTACAAAAGTACAATCTCCAATGGTACAAGGGATAATGAAAGTGCCAGGATCATGCACTTTTGTGGCAAGGTGGATGGTGGAATGTGAAAATGATAGGAACACTTCAATACAACCAAGAAGGGGGTGAATTGGTTGAACCTTGGTAAATTAAAATTTTCAATTCAGAGTTTCCACAGGATTTTTATCACTTTAAAAATATTTTTGAAACCAAAAATCTTGTATTCAATCAAATTCCTCTGTCAAGGAATCAATAAGCAATTTAAAACTTTTTGTGCAATGTAACTTAATTCACAACCAAAGCAATTTAGAGATGAAGAGAAAAGAATAAAGATCAGCCACACATTTTATGCTGGTTCACTTCAAACACTATGAAGCTACATCCAGTTCTTCCACTCAACACTAGAGTAGAGTTCCACTATTGCAAATAATATTCTTACAAGATATTATAAGCCTCTCTTTATCAACCTTAGATAAAGTTCAGAAGACTAAAACACTATTAGACTCTTAGAGACTAACCCAAAACTGAGAACACTACTCAGCAACCCTTAGAGAAAAACTATCTCTAATCTTCAAGTAAGAACCCAATTTACAATAGGCTAATCTTTACAGAAAACAATTAAAAGATTTACACCTTCAAAGAACAAGGAAAGATTTCACCTGATAATCCAGAAAACATATGCATGTGAATGATACAACAGGTTGAAAGAAAGATTACAGACTCAATGCATGCCTTTCCTTATGCTTTGAACATTAA
>PYAF01004692.1:313710-334511 GCA_007407185.1 Glycine tomentella | reverse complement strand
TCAAGTAAGAACCCAATTTACAATAGGCTAATCTTTACAGAAAACAATTAAAAGATTTACACCTTCAAAGAACAAGGAAAGATTTCACCTGATAATCCAGAAAACATATGCATGTGAATGATACAACAGGTTGAAAGAAAGATTACAGACTCAATGCATGCCTTTCCTTATGCTTTGAACATTAATGATGCTTCACTTCATTAAGAACATAAACCCATACGAATTTGTGAAGCTAAAACACTTTTAGAAACCCAAAAAGTCACTAAAGAAAGCTTAGGAGTGTTTGTGATTGCTCAGATTTCGAAATTCTCAAAGTTATAAAAAATAGAGCAAGAGGTTCTATTTATAACAGCTTTCAACTGAAAATAATCGATTAAACACGCTCCTGTAATCGATTATTTCGCATATGTAATCGATTAAATCAAGATGGTAATCGGTTAAAATGCTCCTGAAATGTTCTGGGTTTTAGCTATGAACAATGTAATCGATTAAGACAAATAATCATGTTTTTCAAAATGCATTGAGTAATCGATTACGAAATTTGGTAATCGATTAAGACAGACAATCCCATATTTTGATATGTACTATGTAATCGATTAAAATGATATGTAATCGATTAAATCAGCAGAACATGTAATCCATAGGCATAGATGTAATCGATTACGATCTTATGTAATCGATTAAGACAGTCAGTAAGATTTTCATTTTAGCCTATGTAATCGATTAATCCGATATATAATCGATTACAATGTTCTTGATTTGTTTTCCAGAAGGCATGAAGAACAAAATAATCGATGTCATTAATGTTGTAATCGATTATTTTCGGAAAACATCATTTTTCCAAAAAACTTTGCTTTTTAAATGCCTTTCTTGTTAACTGTTTTTACTTAGACCTTCAATATAACAATCCTAGATGAATGATTATGCATGATATGCTTTTGGATTATCAGATTACACAACTTCCCTCTTTACATAAATCAAATTGATCTTCATAGCTTCTTTGACATTTTTCCAATGAGGCATGTTGACAGCACAAAACATCAAAGCTTGATCCTTGTCCATTTATGCATAGCTCCTCTTGAATCAACAGAATGGCAGCAACAGTTTTGCCCTATATAAGTGCAGAAACATTTATGCCCATCTTCACTTGCTCATTTCCCTTTAGCTTCCTCTTATGGGTGCACAAATCCATCAAGAACTTTGCATATTTTGGAATTTGTTTGATGGCATCCAAGAGGGGAATGTTGACTTCCACCGTCCTAAAAGTCTCAAGCAGATCATAATCAAGCTCTACTTTCTTTGCAAAAATGGATCTATAAGGAAAAGGTAGAGGAATTTGTTTTGGTGCATAATTTATTTTGGCACTATCATCAATTTTTTTACCAGCATCAATTTTAGCACCGCGTCACTCCTCAAGGTAATAACACTCACATTCTTCAGATTAATAATTTGTTGCACTGGAATGTTGCAAGAACCTTGTTGTTGCATCTGGTTGACAGTTGTAGCTAAATGTCCAATCTGAGTCTACAAGTCTTGGTTGGTGGCACTAACATTTTGTTGAAACTGAATGTTGTTGGTTGCCATTTGCTTCATCAGGTCCTCCAAGGAAGGTCTAGAACTGGTCTGCACAGGTGGTACAGGTGTAGGTACAGGCTGCTGGAATTGTGGTTATTGTCTGAATGGAGGAACTTGGTTTTTGCTAGTGGAGGGTTGATATTGCTACTTTTGAGGTCTGAATGGTTGTTGTTGTTGTTGTGGACCAGGAGCATACCTCAAATTCGAGTGATCTCTCCAACCAGGATTATAAGTGTTGGAGTAAGGATTATATTACTATTGAGGTCTGAATGGTTGTCCAAGTTGTATGGCAGAAACTTCAGCAACTTGTTCTATTCTTGGAGAGTGGGATATGCATCTGTTGGATGATCAGGTGCACAACTGATACCCCACAACCTTGGTTGATTGGCTGCCATCACATTCTGTTGTTGACCAATAGCAAGTTGTCTCACAAGGGATGTCAATTCTATCAGTTTATTCTCCAACCTCTGGTTATCAGCAACCATAGAAACATAAACTTCATTTGCAGCAGTGTTGGATGTTGTAGCACCTCTAGTACCAAATTGCTGATAATTGGTTGCCATGTTAGAAATCAACAATCTTGCAGCAAGAAGAGTCTTGTCCATCAAAGCACCTCCACTGGCTGCATCTATCATACTCATATCCATCAACATCAACCTTTATAAAAATACTGGAACAATAATTGTTAATTGATTTGATGGTGAGGACAGGTAGCACACAACTTGTTGAATCTCTCCCAATACTCATACAATGTCTCTCCAGGTAGATGCCTTATGCCACAAGTTGCTTTCCAGATGGATGTTGTTCTGGATGCAGGGAAGAATTTCTCCAAAAATCTTTTCTTCATATCTATCCAAGTGTTGATAGGATCTAGTTCAAGGTACAACCAGTTCTTAGCCACACCATCCAGAGAGAATGGAAATGCCTTCATCTTCACATAGTCCTCATGAATTTCATGTGGTTGCATGGTGGAACACACCACATGAAACCCCTTAAGATGCTTGTGTGGATCTTCACCTGCAAGACCATGAAACTTTGGAAGCAAATGGATTAGATCAGATTTTAGCTCATAACTAATCTGGGACTCAGGATATTGAATACACCAAGGTTGATAAACAACATCAAGTGTAACAAAGTCCTTAAGAGTTAGGTTGTTATCAGCCATTGTATCAACACAAATTTCAGAATCAAGATGTTCATAATTAGAAATAGACTCGGAAATAGAAGCCTCAAAAGACACTATACTACTATCTAGAACTACACTATCAAATTCATCTAGGCTACTATTATTTCTGCTCAATCTATGAAATGTCTTATCTATTTCAGGATCATATGAACGCAAGTCACTTGATTGGGACCTAGTCATGCACAGTTCAACTCATCAGAGACAGAAATCACAAAAATCTCAATAACAGAAATAACAGACAACTACTCTACCATGACACTATTCACAATATCTGCTGAAATGAAACAGAAAATGGAAAACTGCCTCAAACAATTTTAAAAGAAATTCAAAAACACCATAGTAAATGTCTAAAACTCATGCTTGATTTTTGTAATTTTTTTATGATTTTTAAAAATCATGAAAACACAAAATAAATTCAAAAGTGGCCTAGACATTGAATTTGGAAATTTGGACCCCCAATGACCGTGTTTGTCCCTCACAGGGTCAACTTGATATATTATTTTTTTCTACATTCTCGTAAATTTTCAGCCCATTCTGAGATAGTTGTTGTGAAATGACCAGAATACCCCTACGCTAAAACTCCTATTTAGAGGTCCAATTTGTCAATTTTGACCCGCGCCTAACCCCATAAAGTTTCTTTTGCTCAAAATGGGGGATAAACTTTGGACACCAAGTTGCACAACACACAACATAACTACACTACACTACTCTCTCTACTACTACTTTGTTTTCTTTTTCTTTTTCCTCTGTTTTTCTCTGTTTTCTTTTAATGTTTTTGCACCATGACTTCATACACACTTCATAACAAACAACAACAACAATGCAAATATGAAGCAAAGTGCAATTGTACAGCATAATGTAAATATGCAGTGAATGAATGCAATTTTTTTTAATCTAATTATAAGTGAATTAAAGTTAGCACACAATGAACCGTGTCTCCGACATTGGTGTCAGTTTTGATAACCAATGTCGCATCGCTTCAAAACAATTAAACTACGCTAATTCTGTAGCACATGATTAACCTAGATCGACTTAGAGACACAATCAATTTGGTTCAAACTTCAATTCACTAATAAACAATAGGGGGATTTTAATAGAATAGTTTGCAGGCGATAACCAAAAATTGCGAAAACATAATTAATAAAAGATGTTGTAAATAGATTCAGGAATACCAATCAAATTCACCAAACCAATTAATGCAAATTATCATAGTTCTCAGATAAGGATCTTTTTATAAACGTTCTTTCAATGTCATTAGAAGTAGTTCAGTCGAATTAATTCCTAAATTAATTCAAAGCACAAAATCAATTGAAATATCATCCAAATAATTTGTGATTAAAATTTAAAATCAAGAAATGAATCCATAACCTAATACATTTTCAATCCTAAACACATTCATAATCATGAAAATTGAATAAAAGATTAAAGAAGAAAATGAACATTCACACAAAAATTGAAATACCAAACCAGAACTCAAATTCTCCTTGCTTGGACTAGATCCTTGGATTGATTGATTGTTTATCCTTCCATGATCATCACCAGTGGAAGAGCCACAGAATTTGTGCAAGAAAATAGAAGAACAAAAAATGAAAATGAAGAAGAAAGTTGAAGAGCAATGAAGAACAATGAGAGAAAAAGTGAGAGAAATTTTAATTCTGGAAACTTCTTAAATAAACTACAAATTCTGTTTGTGCTTAAATGAAGTGTGATTTTCTAACTAACTAATTGCACTAGTATATAGTGGCTGAGTTAGTAGGAAAGGATGTGTCATGATAGGCTCATCTAATCTAACTAATTATGTTAATTACACAAATCAAAATCCAACTCACAGCCCAAAATTCAAGTGTCGAGCTTCTGATTTCAAATCCTTAAATGACCCTTAAAATGACAGAATTGGCCTCGGCTTATCTATGACAAAATTGTAGCCCTTTGCTTTATGTTTCCAAGGACTACTCATATGCTCTATTTGGAGTTCTGTAGAATCCTCTAGTTCCTTCACAAGGAAGATAGGTCAAGTAAGCAAAAAATACGAAAATAGACAACAATTATCAATTAAGGCCAATTGTTTGCTTAAGACAAAAACTGAGTTAGGGTGAGAAAATAAAAGTCCAAGAGAAGCCAAATAAGCTAAGAATAGAAAAAATATTAAAATAAAAACGCTCAATCACTCCCTCCTCGGTGAGCCAAATCACTGTAACGACACCAACATCAACAACCACCTTTGCAAATCTAAAGATGCAACGACCACAACTGCCAACATTCGCAACTGCAAACTCGTTCGCGATGTTAGCAAGCCGTTTCCACCACTCCTGCTCATCAATGGTGGTGGTCAATCAATAGATCTGAGATGTTGTGTTGTGTTTTGTTGTTGGTTTGGTTCGAATCTATCCAAATCTTAGAGAGGGGGAATCGTTGTTGTTCATCACGGTGATGGTGCTTGTTGTGGGTTTGCAGTTAATGGCTCACGGTGGATTAACAATCTTTGTCGGTGGTGGATTTTCTAGTCCTTCGTGGTGGTTATGTTGTTGCTATCACCCTACTTGGGTTCTTTCGCCTTGCCGTTGTGGTTGTTATAGTGGTGTCCATGACAGCTCCTGGTAAAGACGAGGTGATGTGCTGGGTAAGATCGTGAGAGATGAGGACAAAAGGACAATGTGGGAAAAGAAGGAATAAAATAAAATAAAAATAGAAAAATGAAAAACAAATCCTTACCTTTGATTAAAAAAACATATCTAATGGTTTAGAAAGACTTTGGCATTGTGTGCCCAAGTTATTTAACTTGTGCACCCTAATCATCATTGTCATGAATTAAAATATCATTTCATAATTTTTTTTCTCTTTTTTAAAAAAAAATGTAATTTTCTTTAAAAATAAATGATGTATTTAAACACAATTTCATTTAATAATCATGTACCGGATAATAAACTAATTTTATATTATATTTAAATCATAATTTATTATTGATATAAATTTTAAAATAATTATTGTAAAATTAAAAGTCAATAAATTTATCATAATAATTTTTAATTGAATAATAATCTAAAATAATTTTACATTATTAATGTATAATTTTTTCATATAAACTTAATCAAAACTTGAGAGATTAGATATTTGAGATATTTGGGAAGTTAAACGGGACAATTAAAACTTAAAGGACTAAAATCACATGTGATTTGTGATATCTCAGAATTCAAAGTGTAATTTAAAAAAAAAATAGATACGATTCATGCTAAAATAAAGCCTTAAGTCTTATTTTTGAATTTTGTTTTAAAAATGCACCACTCTGGTAAGTAATTAAACCTTTTTTTAAGTGCATTCAGTTAAACAACATAATTAAATGTTTATTGATTCATGAAAGCACTTATGTGTAAGTTGTTTATGTGATTGAAGAGAAAATAAAATTAATTATTTTCATATTATGTAAAATGTTTTCATGCGCTATTATGGAAAGTTTATTGAAATAAACTGAAATAGATTGTGGATATATCATAAATACATATCTTAACATTATTTTAATATTCCAAACATTTAGACAAATACTATAAGCCCTTGTAAGACAAGAAAATAAAAAATGTAAAATAAATTGAAGTAAAATCAACTTATGTATCATGACATTTCATTTTTTTGAAAAAGTTAAATGAGAGAATTTTTTAACAAAGTTAAGTGTATAAGTTGAATTTAAGAGAGAAAAATAATTCATTTTACCTTTTTTTTAACTGATTATGAAGAATTTGATCCAAACATAATCTTAGTCTAAACAAGTTCCTTCAATCACATTAAATATGATCAATATGATGTTAAGATTTTCATGGTGTTGATTTTAGGGCCTTAATTTTTCATCAAGTAAGATTATGTTTGGATTAAAATTTGTAAATTCTGGATGAAATTCATTTTGCAAATTGAGTTTGTAAAATCAACATTCCCTTTACTTCCATTTCAAACCAAGTTTCAAGGTAAAGTTGTAACAAAACTCAATTTAACATCAGGCTCAAGCTAAAACTAAACTAAATGTTTTATCAGTTTTATTTTTTCAATATATTTTTGGGCACTCATACTTGAAAACAAACATGCACTTATACAATACATGCTGGAACAGAAGTTGGACGCATGAGATACACTCGTGCATTGATCTTGTGTATCTTAGGCGGTATGTTGTTTGTGGACATCGCCTCCAGCTTTGTGCCAACTCGGTACCTATTATATCTAGATGATTTCGAGCGCATAGGTCCGTTCAGTTGGGGATATGCTATTCTTGCATCCTTGTATAGGGAGTTGTGCATGGCGACACATGCAGCATGTCGTGAGATGAGCGGATGTACGTTGCTATTGCAATTGTGGGTGTGGACCAGATTCCCAACTATCTCTCCTAACCTTCCCCTGGTGGAAGATCAGGATGTGATTGAGCGCGAGATATGCACACAAGTATAGCAATTGTAGGTTTCTTATTATTGGGAGTATATGTGAACCAATGTTGATATTTTGTTGTTGCAGGTTTAATGTTTATGATACGCGCCAAACCAGATATACGTATATTTGTAGATATCGACATTATATTGATGTCATGCGTAGGCGAGACATTCGTTGGAGGCTGTATGACCTAGTTGATATAGTTCATCCACTGGAGGTTAAGATGGCTCGCAGATGGTTGGTTGTGTGTCCCCTTATTTGCTACGAGATTTTCGTCTACCAACAGTCGGATCAAGTTCTGCGTCAGTTTGGGTTTGACCAGCCTATCCCAGAGGATCCTATTAACTGTAGTGAGCTGTTGACGATCAGTATTACGGGGAAGACAGACGTGGATTGGAGGCAGTGACATAGTTTCTTCATTGCCCAATAGGCAGACATAGATTTCCTTGTCTTGCAAGATTTTCATCCTATGCGGAGAGATGGGTATCTGTCCATCAACAGTGAGTACATGCAGTAGTACTACTATATTACCCGTCGCTGGATGACCCGTAGAGCTGTGTTCAATGCTCATGTGGTATGCATATTAATTATACTCGTCTATCTCGAAATTTTAACTTAATATTGTGCATGACTAATAATACAATAATTACAGACTAATCCCGTTGAGACAATTGTCCACATGGCATCACCAGAGTTGCAGGCGCAGGGGGCATTCGACATGAGTCATGTCTATCAGGAGGCGGTTCGACTACTCGCCGCATACGATGACTTAGATAGAGTGACAGATCCCAGAGATCTTGCACCTCCACCTGCACGACGTCAGACCGAGGCCCCTTCTCCAGTGGTTCAATAACCGGCGTGTGCGTCACGAGGGATTACCCTTTCACAACTCTAATCCGCCAGTTGCTGGCACACCTGTTATCGTACCGCCTCTTCCTCCTCGTCCGACTGGCATGTTCTACGCAACCGGATACCCTTCGGGGCCATCTCAGCAGTACTGGTGGCCACCCCAGTTTGCTGTCGGATCATCTAGTAGTGGACATGAGGGGTTTCCACCGTCACAATACCCCCCATGGAGTTCGATGCCGCATCCTGGATTTGCATACCCGTCTTATCTGATGTATGCGGGTGGGCCCAGTACACAGGCTACTTCGGGATTCACCAAGTGTTATAGGCCTGTTGCTCCGATGTCGGAAGCGGATCCGGTAATGGCAACTCCTATGGTACAATCGGCACATTTCATTCACTCTCCACACTTCACCAGTTTCGATGATCATTCAACAAATTTCATAGCGACGATAATGGAGGGGGGACATGATGACAGTGACGATCATGGTGATGATGACCCCAGCCGCTTTATTAGGCGTAATCCAGTAAGGGGAGCGCGGTATCGATGTCATCTGTCACCGTTCGAGCATAACATGAGCCAGTGTGGGGGATATCATGGAGACCATGGAGACAAGCAGTGATTTTATGTTGTCTTCTATTTTTTGTTTGAACTTTATTTATTTTGAAACTGAGGTAATAAGTATAGGACGCACTACAAATAGAACATTTCTTAATTATATTAAAATAATTATTAATACCTATTGCAAACACAATATCACTTAGTACAAAATGGACATCACTGATTCTGCATGCGTTAAGGGCAGTGACGCCTATTGTGACCAACAACCTTACAATAATCACATCTTGTATGAGTCGTTGATCCCTCCCGCGAATCCATTTCGTTGTGTATGTGTGTAGTCCTAGGCCTTCCTTTTTTACATCTCAGCAACACATCTGGCATAACAGTTGGTCATCCAGTTGGTGGTATGAAGTCCTCGTTTCCAATTGGAAACCACTATGGTGAATACAATTGACATTGATACGCGACACTATACACATGGTCTATATATTGACTAGGATCGAGGTGTGTGGACCGGCAAGCTGCAACAACATGACTACAAGGGAACCTGAAGGCAGTGAACTCACCACATTGACAATTTTTTTTGATAACGAGACCGACCATTTCTTTCCGCCTCGATGAGTACGTATGTTGTATGACTCTTCAGTGTGTCGTAAGGAGTAACACAATGTGTCATGGATTTATGAACCATCTTCAAATATTTTTGCCAAGCTAATTTGGCAAAATGATTACCTATTGCCATCTCCTCACGGGCCTCCTGACCATGTTGCAAAAAGTATGCTACTAGTCAAGCGTGTGTGAACCGCACAAGTGAAGTAATAGGAAGGCTTTTGGCACCTTTAAGTACCTTGTTAAAACACACGGAGAGATTGGTTGTCATGTGACCAAACCTTCATCCCTCTTCATCATAAGCTACACTCAACTTCTCCTTTGGGATTTGATCAATCCATGCGGCTATTTGAGGGCTAGTTTCTTTAAATTTTTCTAATCCGGCATCAAAATCTAAGTGCGAGGTTGTATAACCTGCATATACAAAGATGAGGTAAATAGCAGGACATACAATATTGTAGAGTAAGTGGATGTAATCAAATGTTTCGTATAGTATTGCTTACCTAACTTCTTCAATTGCTTCTTCAACATGGCATTCCTGAACTTGTGATTAAAATTGCTCGCCAAATGGCGAATGCAATAAACATGGTATGCCCTGAGTGGTTGCCATCCCAGTTCAACATTGTTGACCGCCGCTAGTATGCCCGCATGCCAATCTGAAATAAGACAGATTCCATCTTTCTTCGTAATATGAATACGAATTAGTGCCAAAAATCATGACCAGTTGTCAATATTCTCCCTGGAAACAACCGCAAATGCAATTGGAAGGACGTAATTGTTGTCATCAATTGATGTTGTAATGAGCAATGTTCCTCGGTATTTCCCATACAAATGGGTACCGTCGATGCTGATAACGGGTTTGCAGTAATTAAAAGCATCACAACACTGCTTAAATGTCCAAAACACCCTTTTGAAGACCTTAGCACTTCCATCCAGTTGCCCATCAACAAAATAGTCCATTGTTTCCAGTTTATAGGCAGACCCCTGAGCAAAATTTAACATGCAACCCAACCACCTTAGCAGGCACGCATATGACTCATCCTAATCCCCGAACACCTTCACAATAACCTTTTGCTTTGCCTTCCATGCCTTCCTGTATGATATATGAAATCTGAGAGTTGTTGCAATCCTTTCCTGAATTAACCCAATTTTAACACTGGGGTCCTCCCTAATCATTTCTGCAATTCGTCAGACAATAACATATTAATAAATTTTACAGCAAAATATATAGTCCAATATAACGTATTTTAAGTACCTAGGATCAACGAACATATGAAATTTGAGTCGAGCTGCTTGTGATCTTGAGAAAGATTCTGACTAACGAACGTGTGTTGCTTGTTCCATATGTCTACAACCCATTCAGTGACACCCTTTTTTTGGTATGCACTCATCCTCCATGGACAACCGTCATTATGATTTTCACAAACCATTATAAGCCTTTTTGTATCACATTTTGCAAATACGGTTGTGCGATGCTCGACCATACAGTATTGCTTTATTGCCATTTGCACATCGAACTTGCTCCTAAACACCTGGCCCTTATATAGCTCTTGACCCATCTCTCAGTGCACTCCTTGCATGTCATCTGACTCCTCATATGGGTATGCCCAATTAATATTCGTGTAATGGCTTATATTAGACCAAAATGGTACATTGCCCTTTCCTGTATAATGAGACATTGAAAACATTGTTTTGTTAAACTCATAATCATTTTAACACTACTGACTAACACACAGTTAAGCATTCATACCTACAACCGAAGGCAGATCTTGCATTCCAACAATGCCCAGAGAAGGGATTGGAAAAGCACGATCGAAATCACCATCTACGTCTGTATCCGATGAGTCACACTGTCTGGAACAACAACTTCATCAACCTCTTCCTCAGAACTGTCCATAGGCCAAGCTGGGTCGTGGGCCGACACCATTTCAGTATCTTCAAAATCAATTTGTTGGGTTGGTTGGGTTGGTGGTGGTGGTGATGGGGATACATCTCTATCTTCGGAATTCACCAGCGACTCTATGTTAAGGTCAATGGAGCCAATGTGTGGAACAAAATGTTGACTGCTTGATAGTCCACCACAGTTTACTTCCATATACAATTCGATAAATCTAGGATCTCCTCTGTTGGATGTGCATGCATCTGCAACTAAGGCTACGTCGTCATCATCTACAATATCCACACCAACCCACTACAACATCGGGTTGTCGGATGCACATCTAGCACTCAATCAAGATACATATTGACCCCGTTGTAATCTCAACTTCTTGTATATCATTTTCATCAAATCATGATAGTTGCATCCTGGAGGCATACGAAACATTTTGCTTTCTCCTTCAAAGACTTGACCATTCGATCCAAAAATATCTCCTCCCATTATAATATACAATGGTGATTAAACCATTTCTACTATCACTCATTTTGCAGAGATTCAAAAAAAAAATTATAGAGCATTCGAATGAAAAGAAAGTGTGAGATGAGGTAGAAATAGAGGGGGTGTGCTTATATAAGTGGGTGTGGTTATAATTCGTTGGACTGGGTAGCAAAATAGGACACGTACTTCTCTTGGCTGGGTAGCGAATTACTGGGGAGCTGGCATGTGTCAGAACTACACATATTTTGCCCCATTACGTAGCGAAATAAGACACACGTATTTCGCTGTGCACCAGAGCGAAATCCGTGTAAGCTGCTACGTGTTCTGCCCGTTTCTGCCTGGTCACTGACTCATTGACCACGTATTTCGCTGGTGCTTGTAACAAAATATGTGGCCTCCAGAATTGTGCCACATCAACTCACGTATTTTGTGGGACTAAGTAGCAAAATAGGTAACGTGGCAGTCTGGTAAATTTTACTGTGTGCATGACATTTAGGCCAATTTTTTTCAAATTCATGACACAAAAGTCAAGGTTCCAGGCAATGGAGGGACGACTAATAGACGTGGTAATAAATCTAACTGAAATCATGAGTTATTTTTACGACTGCATTGCAATTTTCTCTTCCTAGCCTTGGTCTATCAACGATTGTTATCATTTATAATTGGGTTGTAAGTTGTAACCTGTACTAGCTGGTTATTTGCACTTTTCCAATCATTAAAATAATGTTAAAAACCAGTTGTGGATAATTTTATAGATAGAATAAGCAACACCAAACAAATTTACCCCACGAATAGTTGAAAGGAAAGAAGACTATATTCATGTCGAGTATCAAAGATCAATCTTGGGCAGGGGCGAATCTACGTTGAAGATTGGGGGGGAGGGGGCAGTGCCCCCCCTTAAATATGGGCCAGAGATAATGATGACGGCTGGTGGAACGGTGGTGGAACGATGGTGGAACTGGGTAGTGCCCCCCCTTAAAAAGAAAATTCAGAAAACACAGACCAGGAGCGAAGAGGAGGAGAAAAGAAGCTACCAGTAGCGAAGAGGAGGAGAAAAAGAAGTTACTCATATTTGGGCCTAATGTGCTTTTTGTACCCACCTTTTTTCTTTCTGCAGTTTCATATTACATTTTCGAAATGAACTTTTGAGTTTTAATTTAGGTAGTTGCTATCTACAGTCTTTTTTTTATTAATACAATTTACTTGTGTTATCGAATTCAATTGTTATTTTGGATTTTTAATATAGAATTATGGATGAATTTTCATAATCAAATAATTTTAGCTATATATATAATATAATTTTAAGCGAATTCATAACCTTGTACATAAAACGTTGATTTAAATTTTCTTTCCAAAAAAATTTTTCGGGGGCGCTGTCCCCGAGCACTGCCACTAAATATGCGGACATAAAAATATTTTTTGGAAGGTTTGAGTGTCCCCCTTAATTTATTTTCTGGATCCGTCCCTAATCTTGGGGGTATGTGTGACTTACATCCGAGGAATGGAAACTCATCATGGAGAAAAATAATCATTTTGTAAATTTTAGATTATATCAAGAAAAATAATTTTGCAAAAACAAAAAACGATAAAAAAATTTATATAGAATAAAAATGAATTTTGGATATTTCTTCATGATAAAAGTATATTTTATTCTATTTAGTTTAGGTTTTTATTTTAAGTTCAATTTAGTGTTGTAAAAATTGTTAAACTTAGTCCGTTATATTTTTAAATGTAGTCAAAATAATCCTTCTAAAACAATGTTTTTTTTATTTTGGAACAAGATTTTGAATCATTTCTTTACTATTTTTTAGATGTAAAATTTTTTCATTAAATTTGCTTACATGAAAATTATAAAACTTAATTAATGTTTGAATCAAAAAATATTATTGATATAATAAAAATTGTGCGAAAATGAATATGATATTAGATTTTTAGAAGAAAACAAAAATTGATTGTTAGGTGAATTCAACTTTCACCCAATTTTTATCATGTTTATAATATTTTTTGTTCAAATATTCGTTAGATTCTATATTTTCAATTTACAAAAATTTAATGGAAAAAATTTTACATTTTAAATTAGTAAAGAAAGAATTCAAAAGCATGTCTCAATAAAAAAATAATTAGTTTTGAAAAGATAATTTTGATTTTCTTTAAAAATATAAAAAAAATTAAATTAAACTTTTTAAAAGATCAAAATATCAAAGTGATTATAATTGAAAACATAAAAGGTTACAAGTATATAATCAGCCTAAAGAAATTCTTGGTCCCTTTTCCTTCATGTCAATTTATATGATTCACTAAATATGAGTCTCAATGAATTAGTTTTATTCTAAATTAGTCACTTATTTTAACTGAAGGTAAATTTAGTTAACTGTACTTTGATCAGAAATAAATTGACAGAATTTTTAAATAGGTAGAGATAAAGATTATTTTTCTGTCGTACAATAAAGAGTATTTACTCCAGAAGAGAGTTTGACTGTTGGAGAAGAGAGGATGGGCATCTGAAGACACGATATGATGAATGAACTTTAGAAGGATCATTTTTAAATAGGTAGAGATAAAGATTAGTTTTCTCTCGTACAATTAAGAGTATTTAGTTCTTTATCTTGGTTGCTAAGAGTTGGAGAAGAGAAGATGGGAATCTGAAGACACGATATGATGAATGAACTCAAGCAGCTATTATTTCATATTCTCATTAACCTTTTTCCTTTTGTAGAAGATACAAATCTCAGAATATCATTGAAAGCAAACTTATAAAAATCATTGAGAACAATACTTCAATCTCTTGGAGAAGGAATGAAACGAATATGTTGCCCCATATCTTCTTTTAAGTTATCTGATTCGTTCACATATTTACTACTTCACTTAGTTCAATCTACATTGAATTACCCTTGTTTCAAAAATCTTTATTTATGTTGTTCCAAATGCATTCTTACTTTGATATTCAGAAATTGTTCAACCTCATTGATCCTCTCTAGAAAATTCCTCCACCAGCAACAAATGCAAAGCTAGCCACCTCAAGGACAAAATGATTATCGTTGAATTTAGTGGTTAGCTTTTAGTTTGGTGGATTTTCGGTGAATGAGATTGAAGTTGAGTTTTAATTGAAATTTCAGTCAAACAAATGCAAGCAGATTTAGCATCTTGAACAAATGATAAAGCAATCAAACATGTTAGAACAGAATAGAAAATGCACACTAAAGCTATAGATAGACTCGGACAAAAATCCAATACAAATTTAAGTGAAAGCAGTCTAGTTATAATGTGAGCAGAGTAGTACTTGTTCAAAGCAATTTCACTGGAAATGCTATTTTTAATTTCGCCTCATGGGAAAAACCCACTATGTCATTAAAAATCTAGAAGCATTTCAAACATTCTCTATCCAAGTCTGGTATCTCCAACAGTAAATTTCTGTAAAGCATTAATCTTTCCTTAGGTCCATGTATTCACGATGAATACCACTGGCATTTAGGACGACGATTTCAACCTTATCTCCCTGTAAAAACATCCACAGTAAGTTACAAGTTCATCCTACAGTCAATTGGTAATTATGTATTTAGCACAAACTTACGGTGTATATATCTCTTTCAGTTGCAGATGCAAAAACAGTTTTGACCAGATCAACTGCTTCTGCTTCAGACAATGGAGTAACAGCATCCTGAAAGAAATCATAATTTTAATGTAGGTGTCAGTTAATAAACTTGAAGAATCAAATATTTGAAGCAAAGCACCCATTTCAGAACCTCACCTGGGCAGGTAACAGGAGTGGGCTAGGAGATTTCAGCTGGTTATCAAGAAATGGGATAATAAGTGTGGATCCAGAACCCTGAGAGCTATATCCAACCCTCTCATAGGAACCAACAGCATCATATGTGAAGACACATCCCTTTCCTATTCAAGGTTGAAGTAGCAATTAGCAAATACAAATGAGGCATGAACAAGCATACAAAGCTAAAAGTAGCACACCTTCATTGTCAAGGCCACCCAAAACATTGAAAGCATAATAAGGAAAGAAGCGTTTGTAATAAAGAGTGTTTGAGAGCAACTGAGCCATCGCAGGGCAGCTCATTTGTTTGTTGTGTTGATGCTGATAAATCTGCATTTAGAGTCAAAAGATGATGTCATGCCAGTTCCACCAAAGGCTTCCATTTTGTCATGGTAAAGGGAGAAACTGAAGGTATGTAACAATTTAAGAGTCGAATACAGCAGTTTCCCAGTTTTACAACATAAAAGGGTAGCCAGAGCTAAAGACTCCCGCTTAGTGGGGTCTGGAGAGGTAGAAAACTTAAAGGCAAAATCAAGACCCATTCTCTATGTTACATATCAATATTTACCCCTTAATGTTGTTATTACTTGGCAGAAAACCATAATTTGCCCCTTAAGTTAGAAATAACCACATTTTTTTCCAAATTACTGCTTAAAAAGCTGGTAATGATGAATGATTATTTCTTCAAAATGAGTTAAACCAAGAATCATAAAATCAATCCAGCACGTCATTGAAAACATCAACATATACATTCAACACCTTATTTATAAAAATATTGATTAAATATTATAGATATTTCTGTTTGTTTGGCCAGATAACATCTCAGACCCAAGTTAGATTAGTATTTGCCCTAGAAGTTACTCTAGGTTTATTGTTCCATAATTCCACATCAGATATTATAACCACAGGAAGGTTGAAAACAAATTAGATTGGACCCAAACCCAATAAAAGTTCTTTGTCCATCTTAAGCACAAAAAAAAACATCCAACATCAACATAGATAAACCTCCAGTTCCACACAGAATAAATAGTACCAACCAAGAGATTAAACATAGAATATAGTTTGTAACATGCTAAGCAACCCCAAAAGAATTCACAATCACTACTTAGCTGTTTCAAGTTTTCGACTCACCAAATGCCTAGCAGACAAAACCTTCTGCAAAGCTTTGACATCAGCTTGAAAACCAGAAGAAGCCATAACACACTTCTCCGCCCTGTCCGGCCAAACAATAAAAAATCCTAAGTTTACATCCTTGAACAACACAAACCAAACAAACAGCGTCCCTTTGTGCAATGCTTAGATCAAGTAAATCAAATCAACTGCTCCCAATTCCTCAAATTCGAAAAAATTGAAAATTTAGGGAGAGAATCAATAATTTTAGGGGAAAAACATACAGTTGGGATATTTTGGAGTAATCGCGAGTGAGGATATTGTAACCGGTGGACATCCTCGTATCCGCGGCTATGACGCAGTAATCTGCTCCAGCAATTGCAACACATGATCTACAAAAAATGAAGGGAAAAAAAAAACAAATAAATGAATGAAAAATACTCTTTTAGAGAGAGAGAGAGAGAGAGAGAGAGAGAGAGGGTAAACTTACCCTCCGTTGTTATCGTATGGAGACCAATTAGCTTGTTGCTTGGTCATGGTGAATAAATGCGAGTGAGTGAGGAACAGAGAGAAGAGAAAGGAGAAGAAAATGAGCTAGGGTGTGAAAAAGAGCAAGGTTTTATTTATGTTTCGTTCGGCTTCGTCTCTCTGTGGTCTTTTTAACTCTACACACACTGCAGATCTGTCTGCTTCGCCAACACGAAATAGTGTTCTCTTTTAATTTGTAAAATGCACAGCATAAATATTTATTTTTATTTAATCAACTTTTATAAGTAGATAAATTATTTTATGATGAATAAATATTTTTAATATGTAAATTATATTTTAAAATTATGATCAATAATTTATATTACGATAATATAAAATTATTTATAATTTTAAAAATCTAAAATTAAACATTAAAATAAAAAATGAAAAATGAAAAAAAGAAGAAATTAAAAAGGTTGTTAAAAAATTTACTATTGAGTCCTGTAAAAAAATACTTTTACTAGTGAAGGAGAAATTATTAAATATTTTTATTTAGAAATAATCTCTTAAAAACATTCTTATATAAAATAGTTATTTTAATTTTTACAAAGAGAATTTTATTCAATATATAGAATGGTACAACTCGAAAAAATTTATTTTAAGAATTTAAGTGAAACTAGAATTTTAATTAAAATAATAATGAAATATTTACAACGGCTAATTGAGAAAATGAAGAAAATTACATATATTCTAAATTGTGTATTTTAATTTATAGTATAAGAATGAAATTTTATTCTATTATCTAATAGTGTTTGAATTTGTTATTGTAAACTTACTTATTAAGGTTCTATTCGGGTGGTTTCTCATTTTTAGTATTAAAATTTTTAAAAATCAAAATCAGTTTTAGTTTTGAGTTTTGATTTATTCTTTGTATTTAGTTTTTAAAAAGATGTTACAAATTAAATATAAATAAAATAAGTCAATCGTTTTATTTTATCTCGCTCCATTATAAAATAATAGCAGTGGTAGAAGTAGCAGGGTGGGAGTGGCGACAGTGACAATGGTAGCGATAGTGGTGATTTTGGTGACAGTGACGATGGTGGTAGGGGTAGAATAATGGCAGCAACGATGGTGGTGGTGGTAATAATAGTGATAGAATGGTGATGGTTGTATTTTAAAACCCGGATCGACCTCGTTGGTCGGACCGATTCGAGCGCGACCCGAAGGTCTGGTTGGATCGAATTGTCTATCAAATTGACCATGCATTGAACCTAGTACAATTCGATCGAGTTTGTGGTTAAACCATTGACCCTTAACCCGGGTTGAGTGATGCCCAAGGGAGGAAATGTGTTGGGTCATGAGGGTCAATTAAGGTTGGGTATAAAATATTAAATTTTTTTTATAAAGATCATGTCATGCATGTCAATTAGTGACTCGCTGGTTTGACTATTACCCAGTGACTAATGTCTTTGACCAGGTCAATCACTGATTAGATTTTTAAAATTGTGGATAGTGGTGGGTTGAAATAGTGGCAATGACAGTGACAACGACAATGAAGACAGTGGAATGGTGGCAATGGTGACAGTGATGACAATGATGGTGGGGTGAAATAGTGGTAGTAACAACGACAATGACGATGGATGCAATAGAATGGTGGTGGGGGTGATGTGGTGGTGGTGGTGGTGGAGGTAGTAAAGGCGAGGTGCGGTGGTGGTGGAATAGTGGAGGCGATAGTGGCGGTGGTGACGGCAATGTTGTGGTGATGGTGGAGGCGACAATGATGGGGTGTTGTGGTGGTGGTTGTGGTCGAATGGTTGCGGTGGAGGCGGTAGCGGTGGCGATAGTTACAATGGTGGTGGCGGCGACGACAAGTGTGGTAGCGAGGGCAACGGCGGTGGTATGGTGATGGTGGTTAGAATGTGTTTTTTAAAATAAAAATTAAATTCACAAAATGTTTTTTTGTGCATATTTATACTTGTGTTGCAACCTACAGTATGTCAATGTTGACCATTTAAAAATGAAAAGTACAAACTATATTTGAATGTGATCTTAATCATGTGTTAATAGTTCTCCACATGGAGATTAATGCGATCCAACCTGTTTAATCTATTGGAGCAATTAAAGCCATTGAAATAGAGAATAAAACATATATCATAATAACTGACCTCCCTAATATCATCAAGAGTGTTCGATCTCAGTGGAAAATTAGCAAATGTTTTTAAATTTAGCTTTAGCAAATCATTAACTTTCACATAACCATCATTAACTACTAGAAAAGCAGCTTTCAACATCGGTTATATGAGACATTTAACATCGGTTCTGGGCCAATGTTGAATCAGGCGACGTTGAAAGTGGAGCATTTAACATCGGTTCTGAAAACCGATGTTAACACCGACAAGCACATCGGTTTGCAATGAATAACCGATGTGGACATGTCATACATGAAAATGCTCAAAAGAGTAAACGATGGTTTGACAACATCAGTTTTGTCGTAGAACCGATCTTAAGTAATGCAACAACATCGGTTTTGAACTAAAACCGATGTTGTTATGAATAAACAACATCGGTTCTGTAAAGTAAACCGATGTTGTTTGTTGACAACAACATCGGTTTTTCAGAGAAAACCGATGTTGTTTTAATGTAGTAACATCAGTTTTCTTTGGATAACTGATGTTGTTATCAACAAACAACATCGGCTTACTTTACAAAACCGATGTTGTTTTTTCATAGCAACATCGGTTTTAGTTCAAAACCGATGTTGATTTATATGTTTACATCGGTTTTATTTGCAACCGATGTTGTTTTTTTACTTTTTTTAAAAAATATTTTATCTGTTTTTTTAATTAGCAGTTCTTTAACCTGCAAATTTAAATATCCAGAACCAGCAATGCAAAATTTAATAATATTCCAATAATAAATCCTATGTAAAGTGTCAATATGTACATAAAGAATATGCTAAACTTTAATATACATACAATTGTTTTGAAAAATAGAAATGAACCCCCTAATCTACTAATACATCTTGTCTAATTTTAAGAAAAAATTTCGCCCATTGGAGTCTGATTGCCTTCATGGTGTCCGCTTCCAATGGTCTTTGATCATTAAAAAACTGCATGACATAACAAAACATGTAATAAGTACAAAACAAAAACAAGTAAACCAAAAAAATTTGTTTTGAATTAGACAAGTAATTACCATGTCCCAGCTATCTGTGAAGGCTCCCTGGACTATTGTCTGCATCCAATGCATGACATAATAGCCACACTCAGTGCTTACTGTTTGCTTATTACACTAAATTGAAAAACAAAGTCAAAGTTAAATGGCAAATACCGTAAACATTAATAAAAATTAATTGAATACTTAAACCATGATTTATGAAAAGGCTTACTTTAAGCGCAATCCATTTAGTTGTAGCCTTTGATTTACTTGCTGGAGAGTCATCTAGACCCTTCAAAGCACTGTTTAAGACAAACAAGTATGCATACTGTTCAAGTTAGATTTCAAGTATAGAAATAACATAAATGTGTTAGAAATTAGAACCTACCTGTTAATAATTCCTTTAAGGTAGTTGTCAGGCCTGTTATGCAACGAACAGAACCAGATGACTACATTGGCCTTCGGACATATAAGAACCAGTTGCCAATGTGAACTGCATTGTAAAAAACAAGGTTATTATACTGCATACATTAATAAATTGTGATTGTCATTTTTTCTTACCCATTCAAATACGGTGCAAGGTAGACTTTTTTCTGTGAAGTCTGCATCCATTTCTTCATATAGTCCTCGATCAGAAATTGAGATTGGCCAGATCTCTGTATCGACTGTGGCTCGAGGAATCCATACACATCGGGGTGATCGGATTGCAGACTTAAATGATTCATATGCCTATTATGCAGTG
>PYAF01004692.1:245442-307383 GCA_007407185.1 Glycine tomentella | reverse complement strand
ATCAATTAAAGGGTTGACTCGCTAGTTATCTAGGTTTCACAATTATAGAAAAGATTTATCATATGTGCACAGTAACTTAACTTAACAAATCAGTCAAGTAAAAGAGGAGGACTCAGAAGGGATTGCGCCTGACTACAATTCATCATCCATTGGTAAACTTAACTCAATTTACTGCATTTGTTTAATTTCTGTTTTACAAATTCAACAACCATTCAATCAACAACATTCTTTCTGCGTAATTTTCTATTTTCCTTTCAATCACACTCTTAAGCATTACTGTGAAAATTACCCCAATCCCTGTGGAGACGATAACTCACTTACTCACTTTATTACTTGTTAACGATCGGTGCACTTGCCGTAATCACGCAACAAGTTTTTGGCGCCGTTGCCGGGGATTGGTTAACAGATTTTTTGTAGTAATTTTAAATTCGGAACTGATAAAGAATAACATTTGTTCATCAGCAGTGAAGGGCGACAGAGAGAAGATAGGCGCGGGAGTGAAGAATGATTTTTATTTTAATTTTTGGGTATCTTATAATAACAACAACATCGGTTTTCATTTAAAAACCGATGTAAATATATTCCCCTTAACATCGATTTTGCTAAAAACCTGTAAAACCGATGTTAAGTCGTTGCCGTTAACATCGGTTTTGTTAAAAATCTGGAAAACTGATGTTAAATTATTCCTATTAACATCGGTTTTTCTTAAAAATCTGGAAAACCGATGTTAAAGTCTTCCTATTAACATCGGTTTTTCTTAAAAACCTGGAAAACCGATGTTAACGACAACAACTTAACATCGGTTTTTGAGGTTTTTAACGAAACCGATGTTAACAAAGTCCATTTATTTACAAATTTGCCACCGCATTTTCGTTAACATCGGTTTTCCCAATAACCGATGTTAAAATGGTGATGTTAAAACCTATTTTTCTAGTAGTGATTGCACATATTCAAATTCAATTCAGATGCCACATGTCATAAAATTCGTGTCTTGCAGATACTAAACAAAGATAAAATGAGTGAATTTGTTTCATACAAGAATCATGCACAAAACAACTTAATCAAGACACACTATTACAAAAAAGCGATTCTACGACAATGCATTAAAGATGGTTCTAGAAAATCGTCTTCTTAAAAAACACGGTGTTATTTTGGTAAATAATTATAATTTTTCAAAGACGATTCTTGTTAAACCATTTTTAAAATACCATTTCAAAGACGGTTTTTGTCAAAACCGTCCTTGAAATTAAATAATTAAAGTCAGTTTTAAAAAGTAACTGTCATGGGGCTTTTTTTTTCATTTACACTCGCTCAAGCCCGTTCCTTTTTCTCTCATGTCAGATACCTAGGTCACACCCCTTCCTCTCCTCTTTTGTGTTCATATGCCTAGGTTGTGCCCCTTTCACTTCTCTCGTGCTCATATGCCTAGGCTGCACCGCTTAAACCTGAGGCTCATTGGAATCTCGTCGGCGAACTAGTTGTAGGAAAGGTTTATTAACTGAAGTTGAGAGAGGTTCGCAATGGAGCTCAAAATCTCGTCAGAGAAAGTGTTCGACGAGAGTTGAGGGTTTTGAGGCTTAGAGGGAGTTCGCCGGGGATGTTGCCGGAGGGTTCCCTTTTCAATTTTCAAGCACCTTAATCAGGTTTCTGTTGGGTTGGGGTTCCTCCTCCAATGCTGGCCCAAGCCCATTGAGGGTTCTAAAACCCTAAACCTACGTAACCACTATAAATACCATAGTTAAGGGTGGAGGCGGGTTAGATAGAGAAGAGAGAGAATTAGAGAATTCTCAGATTGAAGTTGAGAGCCTCAAGTGACATTCTTGAGTGCATATTTGAGCAAGCCTTGTGCTTTGCATTCAAGAGATCTCTAGAGAGAGTTTGAGTGAAACACTCTAGGGAGTTTGATTTTCACCATTGTTGGAGAGGTTGTGTGAACCACCACCTTGGTGTATTTTGATTCTTTATAACCTAATAGTGGTATCAAAGCCTAGGTTCGAGGGTTCTGAAGGAGACGAGATAGAGACCAGTGGCATAACTCATGACAGAGATATGTTCAAGCTAACCGCAGACAACTTCACTTATTGGAGACCGATGATAGAAGATCATCTCTACTGCAAAAATCTATATGAGCCTATCGTTCTTGACGAGAGACTTGAAGGCAAAACCGATAAGGAGTGGGAGATTTTGGGTCGTAAGGTGGTAGCTACAATCAAGAAATACATTGACAAAAATCTCTTTGAGCACGTGTCTGATTTACAAATGCGTACGAATTGTGGAACAAGTTGGAATCCATGATTTAGAAGAAGACTCCCAGGAACAAAGCACACCTGGTTCGTCGACTTGTGGAGCTGGAATACAAGGACGGCATGAGCATGATTGAACACCTCAACACCTACAAAGGTATTATGAATCAGTTGTCCAAAGCCGATATGAAGATTGATGATGAGATGCAGGCTTTGTTGCTGTTGAGTTTGCTGCCAAAAAGCTGGGATACTCTGGTAGTGACATTGAGCAATTCGGCTCCAGAAGGAAAACTGATGATGGATGCTGAGACTGAAAGCCTCCTGAATGAAGAAACCTGTAAAAGAGAACGAGGTGTAACCAGCATGTCTGAGGCAAACGTTGCTGAGAACAAAAGTAGATCTGATGCCCAGGGTTGTCGCAAGAGCCGGGGTTGTGACAGACGTGACAAGTCAAGAGGCCGGTCAAGGCCAAAGTTTGATTTAAAGTGTTTCTACTGTGGGAAGGTAGGACACAAGAAGCTGGACTGCAGGACTCTACAGAATGATGAATAGAACGACTGTGTGAAGCCGGATCAAATTGTTCCCAAGAAGAGGAATGATATGAGCACCACAGCTGTGGCTGCTAACCCGAATGCCGAGATATTCTTCCTTGGTGAAGAAATTTTGAACATAGTTTATGATGACTGCACTTGGATTGTTGATTCTGGTGCCTCATTCCACGTCAACCCACATGAGGGATTCTTTTTTGCTTACAGAAAGGAAGATTTTGTAGTTGTGAAGATGGGAAATCAGGTGACCAACAAAATTGTTGGTGTCGGTGATGTAACCCTGACCACGAATGTCGGGTGCCGACTTGTGTTGAAAGATGTAAGCCATGTGCCTGACATGCATTTGAATCTAATCTCGGTTGGCAAGCTAGATGATGCCGAGTTCGTGAACTACTTCGGAGAAAGTAGATGGAAATTAGCCAAGGGAAACTTGGTCGTGGCTCGAGGAAAGAAAGAAAACTCCTTGTATGTGATGCAAGGAAAGATAAATCGTGGAGAAGCCAACTCTGTCCGGGATGGACCGAGCTTGGAGCTGTGGCACAAGGGCCTTGACCACATGAGTGAAAAAGGACTCCAGTTTTTGGAGAAGAAAAAACTATTGACCGGGTTGAAGGGCCAAGTGTTGGAGAGTTGCACGCACTGCCTAGCTGGAAAGCAACACGAGGTTTCGTTTGTGAGATCGAATCAACTAAGACGACACAAGAATATTCTTGACCTTGTCCATACTGATATTTGCTCTATGTCTGAGAGATCACTTGGTGGAGCTCAATACTTTGTTTCTTTCATTGATGATCATTCCCGCAAAGTGTGGGTTTATTTGTTGAAGACAAAAGACCAGGTACTCCAATCTTTCCAAGAATTTCATGCTATGGTGGAAAGGGAGACTGACAAGAAGTTGAAAGTAGTTTGCTTTGACAATGGTGGTGAGTATTGTGGTCCCTTTGATGCTTACTGTAGAGAAGCCCGGATCCGACTTAAGAAGACGCCCCCAAGACTCCACAACTGAATGGACTGGCTGAAAAGATGAACCAGACTATTGAAGAGAAGGCCCAAAGTATGTTGTCCAATGCCAGGTTACCAAAATCATTTTGGGGAGAAGCAGTTAGAACTGCTGTTGATTTGATCAATCTCTCACCATCACAACCACTAGAGGGAGAAATTCTTGAAGAAGTCTGGATAGGTTGGAAAGCGACCTATGATCACCTAAAGGTATTTGGATGTCGAGCTTTCGTTCATATCCCTAAAGATGAAAGAGCGAAGCTTGATGCAAAGATGAAGAAATGTATTTACCTTGGTTCGCCGAAAATCGAGTTCGGGTTCAGACTTTGGGATCCAATCAATAAGAAGATAGTGAGAAGCTGGAATGTGATCTTTCATGAAGATGAGACCATTCATGACATCTCGAAGCCCAAAGTTTGGGTTTCTGTTGGGTTGGGCTTCCTCCTCCAATGTTGGCCTAGGCCCATTGAGGGTTCTAAAATCCTAAACCTACTCAACCACTATAAATACCTTAGTTAAGGGTGGAGGCAGGTTAGAGAGAGAAGAGAGAGAATTCGAGAATTCTCAGATTGAAGTTGAGAGCCTCAAGTGACATTCTTGAGAGCACATTTAAGCAAGCCTTGTGCTTTGCATTTGAGAGATCTCTAGAGAGAGTTTGAGTGAACACTTTAGGGAGTTTGATTTTCACCATTGTTGGAGAGGTTGTGTGAACCACCACCTTGGTGTATTTTGATTCTTTGTAACCCAACAGTTTCTTATCAAATTCTTTACTCTTTACTTTTCTCGCGCTTTCTCTCTGATTTTCTCGGGAAAATTCGAGAAGATTTGAGAATTTTCACTGCTGGTTTGTGCGCAGTGATCAGTTTTGGTTTCTCCGGATTCAGGGCTGCCAGAGAACATGCTGGAGTGCTGCAAGGGTTTCTAGAAGCCTTCTCCGATTCAGTCTCGAGCCTGGCCTCTCTTATTGGACGGTCATGATTTGATTGGAATTGCTGCCACTGGCTCAGGTGTGTTGATGCTGTTGTTGCTGTTGTTTGTATTTCATGTGACTTGCAATTGGTTCTGACTTTGGTGGTTTTTTCTTTCAAGGAAGATGTTGGGGTTCGACTTACTAGTGGTTATGCATGTTTTGGGGAAGCGGAAGGGGAAAAGTTCTAAGGGACGAAACCCTCTCGGCCTCGTGCTATCTCCCACTAGAGAGCTAGCTCAATAGGTATGTGATTGTTTGTTAATGCATGAGATGGTGTTTCATTTAATTTGAATTTAAACTTTGTTTTTTAATCATTTCATGAGTAATTTGCACTTGTCCTATATGACTTTTGATGATTCTTTTTAAACTATCCACTTCTGATGATAGGTGAGAGAATTTTAATTTCTCTCTCAAGTTACTTAAAAGAAAGTTTTACCTAGATTTCAAATTCAAATGAAGGGTTGTGTAGTGTGAATGATGTAGTTGCTAGTTGTGAGCTTATTATTTAAGATGTATACTGTAACATGAGCGCGAAGAATCAGTCGAAGATGAGTCAGCCATCTAATGACTATCTTAATATAAATACATGAAAATTTAAATTAAAAAATTAACTTCGGTTGACAACACATTACAAATAATTATCATATCAAATTAATTAAACCTAATGTACATCACTATCAATCCTAAATCCTAAACCCTAAACACTCAAACATAAACCCTAAAACTAACACCATAAACACAAAACCCTTAACCAACTCCTCTAACACCATAAAGCAAACACCCTAAACCCTTAACCAAATCCTCATATCTACATAGAAAATCTTGAACCTAGAACTTTTTTTCTTGGAACAGGTTTTAATAAATTTTAACTAATAATAATAAATAATGTTAAAAGTGTTAGAGTGTTATATATATAGCATTAAACATGAAGGTCATGAAACTAAAATATGATGGTGTAATTGCAGGAGTAAAATCGATGTATATAAACATGAACCAGCAAAAAGTGACAGTAACCGGTTATGTGGAAGAACGCTAAGACTTGACCTTACGTGCCATTCAACATGGTGCCGTCAACCATAAACCCTAAGCCATTAACCATACACCCTAATCCTTAACCCTAAACCCATATACCGAACACCGTGAACACTAAACAATTAACCTAACCAACATCAACACTAAACCATAAAACCTAAGCCCTACACCGTAAACCCTAACCCCTAAACCAAACACCCTAAACACAAAACAATGTTGAAAGCCACCCTAAAGCAAACACCCTAAACCCTAAACCCTAAACCATTAACCATACACCCTAACCCTTAACCCTAAACCCATATACCGAACACCCTAAACAATTAACCTAACCAACATCAACACTAAACCATAAAACCTAAACCCTAAACCAAACACCCTAAACACAAAACAATTATCATAAACAACATCAACACTAAACCATAAAACCTAAACCCTAAACCCTAAACTTTACATCGTAACAATTTACGAACCCAACAATTTTCTACAAACCTAACATGTACATAGCTAACACTAACATGAACGAACTAATAAATTTTCTTACTACATGTACGAACCTAACATTTTAGTAACCTAATAAATTTTCTACGAACCTAACAATTTTCTACGAACCTAACATGTACGTCACTAACATGTGCACCCTAACAATTTTCTACTAACATAAAATATATGTCGCTAAAAATTCAATAATATAACATGCTAAATTATAAAATTCACTTACTTGTTGGCAGAGCTTCGATGCAAAAAAATCTACTCAGACTCTACAGCGAACCGTAAAAAACTTTTAGACAGCGAAGGAGTAATAGTGACAATGGTGAAAAAGCCTTTTTTTGTGCCTTATATAGCACCCAAACACGCCTAAATTTATGAGAAAGAATATGTTATGACCAAAAAGCATTAGATGGCTGACTCATCTTCGACTGATTCTTCACGCTCTGGATCCGATCGTGAGGGTGAGCCCATGGATCCGACGACACATGTTATCCCTGAAGACAATAGGAATACCCATAATAACCAAGAAAGGGGGTGAATTGGTTAAACTTGGTCTTTTAAAATTATTTATCAAATCAGAGTTAAGGATCTTTATCACTTTTAAAACCAAGAATGTTCTTATTCAATCAACCAACTCAGTCCAAGAAACTAATAGCTCAAAACAAAACTTGTTAGGTAATGATAATGAAAACAAGATCAAATGAACAAGATGACTTGTAAAGATAGAGATAAAGAAAAACCAACACAAGCAATTTATACCGGTTCACTTCACAACAGAAGCTACATCCAGTTTCTTCTGATCAACACTAGATTAGAGTTCCACTATTATAAATTTCTGTTCTTACAAGCTTTACAACAACATCTCTTTATCAACTCTAGATAAAGAAAAGAAATCTAAAAAAACTATTAGACTCCTAAAGAACAAGAACCAGAGAACACTACTCTGTTCTTTTCTAGAGAACACTACTCTAGCCAAAGCTTCAAGAACCCACTTACAATAGTCTCAAAATAATAAAAATTGTAAAAATGAAATTACACTCAGAGATTAAGGAGAGAAGTAACCTGATGATCCATTGAAAATGTATGCAAATGAATTACCAATCAAGGTTGAATGCAAAACAAAAACTTTCAGAACATGCTCTCCTTTTAAACTCTTGAAGTTTCTTGCCCAAAAATTATTCAATGACTCATGAAGATTAAACAGTAGGACAAAAAGTTAGTAAACCCAGAAATTCAATTTCAAACTTTTAGAAGGCTTGTGTATACTCAGAAAATATGAAGTGTTCAAGTTACAAAACAAGCCAAGGCTTCCCTCTATTTATAACAAACTTTTGTAACGACCAGTAATCGATTACACGCACCTAATAATAAATTAAAACACATATGTAATCGATTAAATTATCACTTAATCGATTAAAGTGTTCAAGGCACATTCTGGGTTTCATTAACGAGCAAAATAATCGATTAAACTGAGTTGCAATCGATTAAAGCAGAAAATCTTATTTCAGAAAATAGCCCATGTAATCTATTACAAGTTATGGTAATCGATTAAGGCAGCAAGGCAGGTTTTATCAAAATAGCTTATGTAATCGATTACAAATGATGGTAATCGATTAGTGAAAATGGGATTTTTTCAAAATAGTTTGTGTAATCGATTAAAGCAGAAATGTATTATTCTTGATTTATACTATGTAATCGATTACAAGAAATGCGTAATCAATTAATATATACATTAAATATTTTCTAGTTGTAAACATAAGCCATATAATCGATTAATTCGTGATGCAATCGATTAAAATGTTTATCAAAGCTTTTCCAATTTCAAACATGAATAATATAATCGATTAATCTTTATGGGTAATCGATTAACACAGTGAAATGACATTTTTCCAAAAGCTATACCCATTTAGATCTTTTTCGAAATAGCTTTGATTCTTTGTTGTTAAAAACTCTTAAGCATATAAATGACTATATGTATGCAAATGCAAGGATCAACAGATTTGCTTCTCATACATTTGGATTTGGATTTCAATCTTCAAGGCATGTGAAAAGTTCAAAACACTTATAAGCCAAAAGCTTCATTCTTCTTGTTGCTCCCCTATATCCAACAATCTCCCTCTTTCTGGATTTGAACATGCCAAATGTTGATTGACCATGTGCTACAGGTTTGTAGTGCTTTGAAGGATGAGCAAAGATAGAATTCTTGAATTTTGTTTGAACTTTATCAATCCTAAAAACAAATCAACCTTTTTACCAAGAACAAGTGTTAAGAAATCTGTTGGTTTAACCATTTGTCATTTACATGCATTAGTTATTTCCTTAGACTTAATTTGCTCAATTTTCTCCCCCTTAATTAAATAATTCATTAGCTTTTTGATTTGTGCAAAACTTAGCAGAAAAACAGAGCACAACAAAGGGAAAAACAGAGTAAGTTTCCAATCAAATTTTTCTCCCCCTATTTGGCTTTTCAAAGGCAAAAAAATAAGACAGCAAGTAAGAGAAGCAAATGCAAATTCATTAAAAAAGAAAGAAACATTATATTAATCAGAAAAAAAACATTAAAAGAGAAAAATAGAGCATCATTAGAAAGTACAAGAAACTTAAATTTACATAGGAAAATCATCAAGCACAAGCCTAGCTTCTATGCTTTCTACCCTAGATTTGATCTCCTCTAAGGTTGAGTTAGTTTCAGCCCTATGCTTATGATGGAGGGACAGTAAGCCATCCATCTTTTGAATCATAAGAGATTCAAAAGGACTGTAAGATGGTTGAGCAGGGTCTCCTTCTTCAGCCTCTTCATTAGCTTCTTCTTCAATATCAGTAGCAGTACCAGGGGCTTGTTGGCCAACCATTTGCCATCCTTGAGAAGTTTTAACCATCCCTAGCTTTGTGAGATGTCTCTCCTTGATGAGGCTGTTGCTAGAGTTAGTGTTGTCAACCACCTCATTAGAAACATCAATTTTAAAGAAGTCTATAAACCTGGAAACCACAATAGGGTATGGAAAAGGGTAGTTCATTAACATCTTTGACTTAAGCATTATCTCCTCTATAATAAGAATCCAATTCATCTGAATTGAGTTCTTGAGACCATAGACAATTTGTAGGTCATCATCAGTGGCTTGGGCATGGTTGGTTACTCTAGGAGTTAGGATGTAGGTAATTATGTAGTGAATGAGTCTGTCCTCATGGGTCATTGGGCCAGTGCCTAACCTGTGCTTCAGCCTCATTTGGGGATCAAGAAGCATCCCCTTGTAGGTCTCCACCCTATTATACCCTTCAGCCTCTTCTTCAAATTTCCTTTCTCCTTCAAAGGAAATTCCAACTACAGCTTCCAAATTTCCCCAAATTTCAGGAGTAATCTCCATGGATACTCCATTTACTTGAGACCTAAAGGTCCCATCCATAGAACCCTTAGCACAGGTGTAAAACACCTTCACTAATTTAGGGTAATAGGTACCCTTCATTTCAACAAATTTTCTCAATCCCTGGGTTCCAATGAAGGCAGGGAATTGAAAAGCCTCTCTAACGAACCAGTCAAGGTCAAGGTATTTGGGGGAACAGATCAATTTTGTGGCATTGAACTGGAGATATGTCATTTTGTCTCTCTCTGTAGGAAACCAGTGGTCTAACCTATTTACAGCTGGGTTATAGATTTCACCAGCCTTTTTTTTTGGAGGTTTTGACTCTTTTAGAAGTAGACATGACTAAAAAGGAATAAGAGAATAGCTGGGCAGAGTTTCTAAACTCAGAGAGAAGAAGAACACAACAATGTTTTAAGGAAGAAGATGAGAAAGGTGTGATTTCATCCTTCAACAAGGGTTGTATTTATAGAGCATTTTGGGCTCTAAATATTCAAAATTTGAAATTAGGAACAATTAGTACGAATTAACCCACTACCATTAAGGCACAAAAGATTCAAATTTGAATTAGGTGGTAGTTGGGCAGTTACAATTTTCAAGAAAAACTGTCAGATTTTGCAGTAATTTCATGAATAATCGATTATATACTCATGTGATCGATTAATTCATAGGCAAAATCACTTTCTGCTAGACCAGTAATCAATTATTTCGACCAGTAATCGATTACTCTAGTGAGATTCAGTTGGAGAAGATGATTCGTAATCGATTATTAGCTCTTTGTAATCGATTATCACAGAAAGAATGTAAAGTTTACAAAAAATTTCAGTCAATTTAATCAATTACCATCCACTATAATCGATTATCACAGAAAGAATTTAACGTTTACAAAAAATTTCAGTCAATTTAATCGATTACCATCCACTGTAATCGATTATTCCAATGATATTTGAAATGCAAAATCAATTTAAAGCTTGTGTAATTAATTAATTCGATGTGTAATCGATTATTCCAGAAGGTTTTGAATTTTTAAAATAGATTCTCAGCAATTTAATCGATTACCATTTACTGTAATCGATTATTCCAGTGAACTTTGGCTTTTTGAAATATTTTCGAAGGCCAAATAATCGATTACCTCGATGCTGTAATCGATTACATGAGTTCAAAATTCATTCTAAAAAGCTTTTTAAGTGATATTAATCGATTATTTCAATTGGTAATTGATTATTACAGACAATTTATCAGAATGAATAGTGTATTATGCAGCACAACTGGAAAATTGAAGGCATATGTGATGATGGAACAAGTATGAAGCTATTTCACATAGATAGGCACATAACACTTATGCTAATGAAGATTGATTCATCCAAGATACCGAGCATGTTTCTAAGAGTATAAAATCTATCTCTTGCTAGAGGTTTAGTGAATATATCAGCCAATTGATTATGAGTGTCAATGAAGTCAATTTTGATGTTACCTTTCTGAATGTGATCTCTTAGGAAATGATGCCTTATCTCAATATGTTTGGTCCTTGAGTGCATTATTGGATTCTTGGAAATATTGATAGCACTTGTGTTGTCATATAGCAGAGGTATTTCTTTTAATTCCACACCATAATCTTGCAATTGTTGCTTTAACCATAGACTTTGAGCACAACAACTTCCAGCAGAGATGTACTCAGCTTCAGCTGTTGACAAAGCAACACAAGATTATTTCTTGTAATGCCATGAGATCAGTGAACTTCCTAGTAGATGACAAGTTCCACTAGTGCTTTTTCTATCCAATTTGCACCCTGCAAAATCAGAATCAGAATAACCAACAATGTTAAGTGATGCACCTTTATGATACCAAAGACCAACTTTTTGAGTTGATTTGAGATATTTGAGAATCCTTTTGACAGCTATGAGGTGTGATTCTTTGGTATTTTCTTGATATCTTGCACACAAACACACACTCAACATAATATCTGGTCTACTAGCTGTCAAATATAGCAAGGATCCAATCATTCCTTTAAACTTTGACTCATCAACCTTCTTCCCTTTTTCATCTGAATCTAGATAGGTTGATGTTGCCATTGGAGTTGCAACATCTTTGCTTTTCTCCATTTCAAACTTTTTGATCACTTCAACGCAATACTTGGTTTGGTTTAGAAATGTTCCATCCTTCATTTGCTTCACTTGAGTCCAAGAAAGAATGTTAATTCTCCCATCATTGACATCTCAAACTCATTCTGCATAGTGTTAGAAAATTCTTTGCATAACACTTGATTAGTTGAACCAAAGATTATATCATCAACATATATTTGAACCATTAAAATATCATTTCTTTGCCTTTTGATGAACAAGGTTTTATCAACATGTCCTCTTATGAAAGATTGTTCAAGCAGAAATTTACTTAACCTTTCATACCAAGATCTTGGAGCTTGTTTTAAACCATAGAGAGGTTTCTTAAGTTTAAAAATATAATTTGGATGTTTGAAATCAGTAAAACCAAGAGGTTGCTCCACATATATTTCCTCCTCAATATATCTATTTAAGAAGGCACTTTTAACATCCACTTGAAAATGTTTAAAACCCATTAATCATGCATATGCAAGCAACAACCTAATGGCTTCTAACCTTACAACTGGTGCAAAGGTTTCCTCATAGTCAATGCCTTCCTCTTGGTTGTAACATTTTGCAACTAATCTAGCTTTGTTTCTGACTATGATTCCACTCTCATCAAGTTTGTTTCTAAAAACTCATTTAGTGCCAATAGGTTTGAGAGAAGAAGGTCTAGGAACAAGTTCCCAAACTTCACTTCTTTTAAATTGATTTAATTCATCATGCATGACATTCATCCAATGTTCATCAATTAAGGCTTGATAATATTTTTAGGTTGTATTTGTGAAACAAAAGCCATATTATAGCAGAGATTTCTTAATGAAGATCTAGTAGATACTCCCTTTGAGACGTCACCAATGATATTGTCAAGAGAGAGATCTCTAGTAGTTCTCCAATATTTTGGCTTTTGGACTGGTGTTGATTGACTTGCTTCACTAATTTGTTCCTCTTTTTATTTAACCATTGAATCATTTTGTCAGATAAACTCCTCTAAAGGACCTGCATCTACATCACACTTCTTTTCCTCTTTAGAGCGATTAGATTCATCACAAATAACATGTACAGATTCTTCCATGCACAAGGTTCTTTTATTGAAAACTCTATATGCTTTACTATGTAATGAATATCCAAAGAAAATGGCTTCATCAGCTTTAGCATCAAGTTTTTCAAGTGATTCTTTGCCATTATTCAAAACAAAACACTTACAGCCAAATGCTCTCAAATGAGAAATGTTTGGTTTTCTACCTTTGTATAGTTCATAGGGGGTTTTCTTTAAAATAGGCCTTATTAACAATCTATTCAAAGTATAGCAAACTGTACTTACTGCATCAGTCCAAAAATATTTAGGCAAATTTGTCTCATTAAGAAGAGTTCTTGCTCCTTCTTCAAGGGATCTATTTTTCCTCTCCACAACATCATTTTGTTGAGGTGTTCTTAGAGCTGAAAAATTGTGGTTAATTCCATTTTCTTCACAGAATTTTTCAAAATGTTTATTTTGGAATTATCCACTATGATCACTTCTTATTGAGATAATTTTGCTTCCTTTTCATTTTGAGCAAGTTTGGCTAATTTTCTAAAAGCATTGAAAGCATCACTCTTGGATTTCAAAAACAGAGTCATGTGTATTTAATCATCTACAATGACAAGCCCATAGTAATTACCTACTAAGCTCATAGTTCTAGAAGGACCAAACAAATCTATGTGAAGTAATTCAAGGGGTCTTGAAGTGGAAACAACATTTTTACTTTGAAAAGAATTTTTTGTTTGTTTCCCCTTTTGACAAGCATCACATAATTTGTCCTTTTCAAACTTGAGTTTGGGAAATCCAATTACTAAATTTTTGTTAATTAGCTTGTTCATATGATGCATGTTAATGTGACTTGCCCTTCTATGCCATAGCCAAGATTCATCAATTTTGCTTATTAGACAAGAAGTATTATGGAAAAATGCATGATCAATGGAGAGTAAATAGATATTACCTTTTCTTTTACCTATGTGAATCACCTCACCATTTTGTCCATCACATATCATGTAGCAATTGTCAATAAATGACACTTTGAATCCTTTGTCACAAAGTTGGCTTATACTTAGGAGATTATGCTTTAAACCTTCTACATAAAGAAGATTTCTTATTTTGGTTTTAAAGCTGTCTCCTATATTTCCTTCACCTATTATCTTTCCTTTGTTGTTGTCTCCACAGGTGACAAATCCACCATCTTTAAGAGTCATATTTGTGAACATAGATATGTCATCGGTCATATGTCTAGAGCATCCACTATCAAGATACCATAATGATGATCTTGCTCTTAGACATACCTGCAAAATTCAAATCAATTTTCAAAGGAAGGTACCCAATTGAGGTTGGGTCCATAGGGGTTAGCCACTTTCTTTTTCTTTTGCATCCAAATACATTCTCCATTAAGCACATAGAATCTCCTAGCATAGCATTTATAAGAAGTATGTCCTTTCATCATACAATAGTTGCAAGTTACAGATTTTAATGAATTCCTTGAATAAGTATTTTGATTGATCCTTGAATTATGAACATGCTTTTGATTTTTCTGTTTTGGTGGTACAAAGACAGTTTTGCCAAAAGACTTTGAGCCTTGTTTGTAACCCAAACCAGAAGTATCTCCAGCATATTTTTGCACCCTTATCATTTCAGCTAAGTTGCATCTTCCTTTATAAAGCTTTCTTAAGAGATCAATCAAATCATTATTCTTAGCTAGAAGTATCATGTATTTTTCTCCTTGACTTCTTTTGTAATCATCAAAATCCTTTTGTAACATATTGTATTTATCAACATTTGATGAAGAAGAAGCACATACACATCCATTCATTTTGTAGCTTGAAACAAGTTTTTTATTTTCTTCTTTCAAGTCACAAACGTTGGCTTGCAATTCTGTAATTTTTGAAACATGCCATCTAAGATTTCCTTTTAGCTTATTATTGGATATTGTAAGTTTCTTGGCTTCTTCATGCATTTCATGAAAGACATCAATAACTTGATCATATTCAGAACTTACCTCAGTTCCAGCACATGAGAGATAATCATCTTCATTAATTGTGGAAGTGAGACACACATTGGCTTCTTCATCTTCAATTGATGATTCAGAAGTTGTTGACCCATTATCTTCCCAAGCTATGTAGGATCTCTTAGGCTTTCCCTCTTTCTTTGTCTTGCTTTCACCTTGTTGCTTCTTTAGAAAGATAGAGCATTCAGATTTAATGTGGCCAAGCTTACCACATTTGAAGTAAGTGAAGTTGTTGTCACTCCTTTTGTTGTTCTTGTTGTTGTTCTTTGTGAATTTTCTGTTCTTGTTTCTCCTCAAGAACTTGCTAAACTTTTTAACAATCAAGTTCATGTTGTCATCTTCATCTTCTTCACTTGAGTCTTCAACTTTTTCAACCTTTGAAGATGAAGCTTTCAAGGCTATGCTTTTATGTTTCTTTTCTACATCTTCAACATTGGTTAGTTGTGACATTTCAAGTTCATACTCAAGAAGCTTACCAAATAGTGCAACCATTGACATTTTGGATAGATCTTTTGATTATTTGATTGCTGTCACCTTTGGTTGCAATGGTCTTGTGAGACACTTCAAGATTTTGATATTCAACTCTTCAGCATAAAAAATCTTCCCAAGACCAAGAAGATGATTTACTATGTCAGTGAATCTTGTTTGAAGCTGAGATATGTTTTCTGTGGGATTCATTTTGAACATTTCAAACTCATGTATTAAGGCATGCTTCCTTGATCTTCTCACTTCATTTGTACCTTCCTGAGTGATTTCCAACATTTCCCACATCTCCTTTGCACTTGTGCACCTAATTGTTCTAAAGAATTCATCAGAGGAAAGTGCAGAAGTAATCATATTCTTAGCTTTATAATCATATTGAACCACTTTCTTTTCAACATTTATCATTTCATCCCATTCTTTGGGAATCATATCATTACCAACAGTTTTTATAGGAATTAAAGGACCTTTTTCTATTGCATTCCAAGCTCCTGGGTAATTTGATTGAATAAAAATTTTCATTCTATTTTTCCAAAAGCTAAAATGCTCTTCTTCAAACATCAGAGGATGATTGAGGGAGGCACCCTCCTTGAAGGTGATTTGTGTGGTATTCATTTTCTTTTTAGAAAAGATAGTGATCTTGAATAGTACTCAAGAACCTGCTCTTGATACCAATTGAAAATGTATGCAAATGAATTACCAATCAAGGTTGAATGCAGAACCAAAACTTTCAGAACATGCTCTCCTTTTAAACTCTTGAAGTTTCTTGCCCAAAAATCATTCAATGACTCATGAAGATTAAATAGTGGGACAAGAGGTTAGTAAACCCAGAAATTCAATTTCAAACTCTTAGAAGGCTTGTGTATACTCAGAAAATACGAAGTGTTCAAGTTACAAAACAACCCAAGCCTTCCCTCTATTTATAACAAACTTTTGTAATAACCAGTAATCAATTACATGCTCCTAATAATCAATTAAAACACATATGTAATTGATTAAATTATCACTTAATCGATTAAAGTGTTCAAGGCATATTCTGGGTTTCATTAACGAGCAAAATAATCGATTAATCCGTGATGTAATCGATTAAAATGTTTAGCAAAGCTTTTCCAGTTTCAAACATGAACAATATAATCGATTAATCTTTATAGGTAATCGATTAACACTGTGAAGTGACATTTTTCCAAAAGCTTTACCCATTTAGATCTTTTTCGAAATAGCTTTGATTCTTTGTTAAAAACTCTTAAGCATATAAATGACTATATGTATACAAATGCAAGGATCAACAGATTTGTTTCTCATATACTTGGATTTGGATGTCAATCTTCAAGGCATGTGAAAAGCTCAAAACACTTCTAAGCCAAAAGCTTCATTCTTCTTGTTGCTCTCCTTATATCCAACAATCCCTACCCCGTATAAATGGGGTGTTTTGCATAGGCGGACTCAGCAGACCCACGTTTCACAAGTTGTGTGGAATGAGGACACAACTCGCTTGTTGAAGACTCAACGCGGTAAAGTGACGGGGGGGGGGGGGGCACAACACGATGATATACCTGACATCGTTGGTGATATGTTAGGAAATGCTGGCTTTCTACATGTTGCACACATGCGACATATTCAGGTATGCAAGCAGGAAATGAGTAGAGTAAACAATTTTATTTTAAATGAATGCATATGAATTGATTAGTTTTTTTTTTAAGATCAATGTTGCGCTTATTAGTGCTCTGGTTAAGCAGTGGAGACCAGAGACCCATATCTTCCACATGACGCAGGGAGAAATGACCATCATGTTGGAAGACGTGGCTGGTGTTTTAGGTTTGCCCATCGAGGGCAAAGTCATAACAGGAGTCACCGTGGCTGAATGGGAGACCATAATTGAGGAGGTTTTTGGTTATGAACCTCAGCCAGACACTGAGCTTAAAGGTGCATGTTTGCTCCTATCTTTCTTTGATAGACATTTTGCGCACTGGGGTGAGGTTCAGCTCGATTTGATCGGTGTGATGCGCTTTACGAAGGCACACATTGCGTGACTTCTTGGATCATGGCTGCTGAGCGACAGATCAGGGGGAAGCATGGTCATGGCGCATTACGTCCCATTGCTTGCTGGGGACTTCGAGGAGATTGAAGGATATAGCTAGGGCTCTACGGTCCTTGCACATTGTTTAGACAAATGTGCAAGTGCACAGATCAACGCAGAAGTAACATTAGTGGGTGCCACATGCTGCTTCAGGTGTGGGCGTGGCTGAGATTCCCACCCATTGCTCCAGTTATTCCTCTTCCTACTCACCCGGAGTGGCATTACAAACACCCGGTATGTTTTAGTATATTTGGTTTTTTTAACAATTTTTGCAATTTAGTCTTATAGTATTCTAATGTCAGTTATTTTGAAATAAGGTTAATGCTTTAGGCCGGTTTCGAGCACACGAGCTGCTCTGGTATAGGTTGAGATTGGAATCCCTCAGTCGGGATGAGGTACGTTTAGTTATTTGTAAGTGTTCATAACTGTGCATTCGTGGTCCATGTCGTTACATAATTGTGTGTTTATTTGGTCTGTGCAGGTAGTTTGGCAACCATATCGAGATTACGACTTTCTTGGTGCATCTGAGCAGTAACGTTTATTGTGGATGACAACTATCCTATTATATGCTTCCACACCGTGGAGTATTCGCAGCCGAACAAATTCATGCTCCAATTTGGGAGGGATCAGCCAATCCCACGTACTCCCAACAAGCTGAAGGGTGTGCATGACCTTTCCTTATGCAGTAAACGAGAAGATAATTGGGTTCGTAAGCTGAGACAGTTTATTAGATGCTGGGAGGTTCGAAACAAGCACATCGACCTTCCTCCTCTGGTTCGGGGCTTCATGTCACCAAACCATGAGTACATGGTTTGGTACAGGGAAAATGGGAAGCGATACATCTCGAAGATGGCTGCCAAGACTGGACGTGGTGTAAGTTTTGCTGACATTATAATTTGTCTATTTATCTTAATTATGATAGAGCACATGATTCACATTAATGTTTATATATCTTAATTTATAGATTGATGGGCTAGAGATGCTGTACTTCGCGCTTAGTCATAATCAGTGGCCGGGTTATAGTCACGAGTGAGCACAGCAGGAAGTCGGTTGCATAATCCATGTACAATTCTAACAAATCATTCGTTGACTGCTTCAAAAATTGGTCCATTACAATATCTATGTCTTCATCATCCAGCAGTTGACTCCCCGTGTAATGATCGTGTTGCCATAATCTTGCCGTCACCAAAGTGATATGTTGGTTGTCTTTTAGACCTAATTTTTTGTGTATCTTCTCATGCAATTCATTCTCTGTTGATCTTCGATTGATACATGTCGGCCTGTTGTCCCCTTCAAAAACAATGCCTCGTCGTCCTCTAACTTTGCTTCCATTAAAAAATAATATAACACGAACACTCTCACTACCTGAACTCATATCTTGCCGCCAACAAAAAGAAAAACTTTAAAGGACGTAAGGTTAAAATATAGACGCTTAAAGGATGCTTAAACAAGAACTCACTATTTGAAGAAATGGACCCAAACAAGAACTCACTCAACCAATGCATCTGGAGGCTGCTTAAATAGAACCAATGCACCCAAACGCCCCTAAATTAGGCATGTTCAATAGTCCCATTTTTCAATTTTTTTTTAAAACAGCCCCTTATTTTTAATTATTTATTTAATTTGTATTATTTATTTAAATTTGCCAAGTTATCTTATAACATGGTAATTGATTACATTAACTTCAATTTAGTTTCACAATATGAACAGTTAACAGATGTATCATAATTTATTGGATATTAATGATATAAATAACATACGTACAAAACAATAGGTGCTTCCTTCTAACTATATATAATAAATTTCCACCCTACACCCAACTACTTTAATCCCCAGAGCAGCACCATTTGACTTGGCTTTGCAGACAAGGCTAACTATAACTCATAAATTATTGAAGAAAAAATTGAAGCAAAAAGTAGAAAAAGCTACCACATGAACACTATTAGTCAATGAAGCAAGCTAACTAAGAACATACCAAACAGGTGAAAGTTGAGACTTTTATTCGACAAATACTCATATTTAGGGAGGCTGTAACGGAGACAGATGATGCTTAGTCAGATATTGTCTGTGGAAGCACGGGAAAGGCATAAGTTTATAAAGCAATTTTACTGTATTTAGAATGACTCTCCTTTTTCCTTTAAAACCTGGTCTGGTTAATGTTTGTCTTAAAAGTACATGAATGTGTATTGTGTTGTATTGCTATGTATTATACTATTGTTATTGTTACGTTAATTAATTAAGTGGATGCATGCAAAGGCTTTATGAATTGGGAGCAAGACGAGTTTTGGTGACTCGAACAGGACCTTTAGGTTGCGTGCCTAAAAGACTATCAATATGTTATTTCTAAATATTTTACATGTCCTAAGCTATGTATCTAGCTACCTTAATTTGCACATATACCTATACTAATTTAATTATTCATTTTTCTCTATGATAGCACAAGAATTTCAAACGAATTAGGAGCGGGGAGTCCACATGGTGCCTGTGTTTCTGTGTTGGCTGCAATGTCTTTTGCAGTAATTGCGACAACTGTAGTTAGATGAACACTCTTTGCTTGTCGCCATGTTTTTGGTTATGTTTTTAGCAATGAGAAGGAAGTTGTAGATTATGTCACTGTCATGGCTCCTTTGGTTTGCATATCGGTTATACTTGACAACATACAACGTGTTCTCGTAGATATACCTTCTTCTTGTCTATTTACATTTTATATTGAAGAGAATTATTCTTTCAATTTGAATAGCAAAAAAATAAAGAAGTAGAAGAAAATGTAAATAGTGATTAAGAGAAAATTTCGTGAACTTTAAAATAATAATAGTACATTATTGTTCTTGGGATAAATCTAGTATTAATTAGAAAAATAATAATAGTGACGAATAAATGATTAATTTATAAATTTCTAATTAAATAAAGACGTGTGTATATATATATATATATATTAAATTAGAAATTTTTCATAAAAGAAAATAGTTGCCACCATTTCTTGTTATTTTGAACAGTAAAACTTATATACGTACTCCAACAATCATATAAATTAAAGTTAAGCAGCCATTTCAAATTCTACACAAGATGCTTCATATATAGTACTTGACACTAGTCAAAATATTCTTTTTGTTTAATACTAATTGATTTTGTCATTTGGCATAGAGTACGTCATCGTATATTTGAGAATTATTGAACTTGTTATTGTGTTAGTCTTAAACCCATCAATTCTGTTATTTTCTTCTGGTTGTTCCTAGTTCATTTCAAAGTCATGGTCCAATAATAAATTTAATCTTTCATATTTATCACAAGATAGGGAAAATGTAATATTTTTAATCTTCAGAACAGCTAATGCAATCAATTGATACTGTACAGGAGGATGACCTTATCATTATAGGGAAAGCATGTATAGAAGAGAAATTTGGATCATTGTTTTTAGCACTTACCCATAATATAATGATCAGTTTGATTGCTGTAAATAATTTCATACATGTAATTCATATTGTAAAATTTGTTCAAATAATAATACTAATATAAACCTCGAACCATTAGGGTGTGTGCACATATGGTCTGTGTAGAAGTTGAAACAGGAGGACACACTGACATAGCTTAGTTCTTAAGTTGATCTTCAATGAATTGAGTTTCTGATTTCAATTTATGAATGCATTTCCAATTATTTTTCAAATTATTTAAGGACAGATGTGTGAGTATGCTTTTCTTTTGTTACTGGAGTCTGATATTGGTTATATTTCCCCGATATTTTAGTTGATTTAATCTCAATGCACCCCTTTTTTGTGTTTCTGAATGTCGCTTTGTTCATGTTCATGAATTCGTTGTGCAGTTATGTGTTAGGAGCAGTTTTCTTGCAGCTTTGTCAAGTGTTAAGGCTTGGAGAACACCTAATTGTTCAAAAGCCTGTTGATCCTAGTCTTTTTATTCATAGATATACCAAGAGTGAGTGTTTTCTTTTCACAGTCTAGTTGTGTAAGAGGATAACTAAAATGTTTGGTGTAATAGGATAATCTCATGTGTGCATGCCATGATTAAGAACTCACTATTAAGTGATTAATGTTTATTTGAAAATGAATCTAAATTATTGTGATTTTAGTTCAGAGAATTATATAGATATAATTTTTTGTATGATGTATATATTGTGTGTGTGTGTTCATTGTCAGTCATTTTGATATTAGTTGCTCCTCATATATATACACATTCTCATAATACATGAAATTATATAGTTAACTAGCTAGATATATGGCGCATGTGCTGGTTTCATATCTATATATAGTATGTACTTCAGTTCTATTGGATACTTTCCATTTGACCTTTTTTCATGATGGGGAAATGCTTTAGTTTCTGAATTAATTTTATTTAGAATTTCATTAGTATGTGGAACTTTTCTAAAAGAACTTAACACATTTGTGGTCCAGGGAATTAAAGCATTGACTTGGCTTCTATATATGGTCTTGGCTTTGTTTGGTTTTACATCACCAACTATTCTATTGTTTAGAATTTAAATGATTTAATTTTAGTAACAACGGAATTAAATGCACACTTATGATGAGATGATTATAAAACTTATTCAAATGATTTATAAAATAATTATAAAAGTGATAATTTATTCTCATAACAAATAAAATACATTAAAAAACTTAGACGTCCCCTAATTTTATCTATCTTATTTTTTTTTTTTAATTTGAATTTGTCTTCATGTTTATAATTTGAAAATTGCTACCAAGGTTATTTTCTAGTTAAATTAGAAGATAAGTTACTTTAAACAGAAACATGATAATTGGAAAAGAAATATTATTTTTGTTGTTATAATGAAAATGACTAAGATTTTAAAAGGGAAGATTTCTGAGAATGATATATCAGTTTCAATTGATTATTGTATTTATTATTTTTACACTATATCATTTTGGTATAAATATAATGTTAAAGTTGATGGTAACACAAAACTTGAATAAAATTATGGGTAAAATGTAAGAATGAAGTAAAACTTGAATAAATTTATCTTTTCATTAACTAAATAGTATATCATAATAGAATGATATATAATTCCCATTCATTTTCTAAGAAGGTACCGAAATAATAATAAAATTAATAAATATTATAAGCTAATCTTGTCCATACCTTTCAAATCGAAAAATTAGAAATAAGTAAACAGTTATTATTATTTCATTTTATTTCTTTTCATCAATTTAAATACATTGTCGGGACCAAAGTTGGTACATACTTAGGGATTGACATGCAATACTTAGGTCATTAATAAGATATTCAATTTAGGTCATTAATTCTGTATGTCATACTTTTTTCTGAGAGTGAACTTAGCTTAGAATGTGAACTTAGCTTTTGAAAAGTGGTCTGCTGTAGTTCATTATTTTCAGTTTACTGGAGACTACATTAATTCTGTTGTCAACAGACAAATGGCAGAAACTATAAGTAATGTTTTGTACCCTGATGACCGTAATCATCAGGTATGCCTTTATTATTATTTTTAAATTATGATGTAGTTGTTGCTATTATTTGTTCGGAACTTGGCACTTGCACTCTGTCTCTGATAATGAAAGCTAGCAGTGTCATATGTTTGGTTGAAGGTTTATGATTGTAAGAACCAGAGACTCCCATGTATAAAGCTTTACATAGTAGAATCTTACATTGACCTTTCTGTGTCTTATGCAGTTGTTTTAAAATGATCTTTTATGTTGAAAATTCTCTCAAGGTTTAAAGAAGCACATAATAACTTTGAAGAGTTGCTAGATAAGGTTCATTGTCAAATAATTTGTACTTTCACGCTTGGTTGTTAATTGGCATGGTGATTACTAATCACTCTATTGCAAGACTATCAATATACAGTTTACATATTTTCTTAATGTTCCTATCATGGTGAGAAGGTTCTGAAATCGACTTACCATTAAAAGTTTCAGGTTATCCCATGGTCTAATAAGTTACATGGTAAGTCATAAGTCAACATTCTATGCTTGTATACTTGGCACATAAGATATTTTTAAATTTATAATTTTTTTAATAAAAAAAACTATCTTCTAAGACGATTCTAAGGATGATCAACAATCATCTTAGAAATATATTTTTAATTTTAAAAAACCATCTTCTAAGACAATTTCTACGAGGAATCGTCTTAGAAATTGAGTGCTACAAAGACGATTTTTTAACCGTCTTAGAAAAGGGTATACAATTGTCGTAGAAATATATTGACTTTTGATGAAGTTCGATACAAAGACGATCATACAACCGTCTTAGGAAATGGTATACAACTGCCATAGAAAGTAATTTCTTTAGTAGTGACATATCTCAAAGTTCATTCATTCCGTTGCTCAAATCTAAAGGTAAACAATATTTCATACAATGCAAGATTTCCTTTGCCAAACTTCTTTCCACATATAATACCAATGCCCAATGTGTTAAAAAAAAAACAAAACCCAACAAATGAAACTTACATTTGACAGTTATGAAAAAGAAAGTAAAAGAGGAAATTTTTATCAAAAATAAAAGTTAGGCTTAAATTCATTTTTAATCTCAACATCTTGTTTTTCATTCTTTGCAACTTTTTTTTTTTGCTTTTAGTTCTTATCAATTATGTTTATTTTTTTTCATCCTTACAACATTTTAGATAACATTTTTTTCACTTTCAAAACGTTATTTAAAGTGCTTTAAGGATTAAAAATAAAATAAATATAATTTGTAAGGACTAAAAATAAAATAATTTTACAAGGACGAAAAAAAACAAACACTAAATTCTAAGGACTAAAAAGATATTTAAACCAAAAAGTTATTAGAGGGTGAAGCAATGCTTACAGGCAGTGTTATTAAACCCGGTCCGACTCGGTTGGTCGGACTAGTTGAACTGTGAACCGTAGCTGTATCCGGGCCGGGTTGGGCATTGAACCAGCCATGCATATGGCCCGGTTTGGCTCGGTGAAACCCGCTGGTTTTGTCCAAACCTAGGAACCCGGCCGGTTATTGAAACCTGGACCGGGTTGTGAGTTAAAAAATAAGCTGAAAACGGTGTCGTTGTCGAGCCTCCTTCACGCCAATGCCGTCACACCTTGTAGTAGGAAGGAATGAAGGTGCAGCGTAGCGGCAAGTATGAGGTTGTCATATATGCTGCTGGTCCCTTAGCTTTCCGTCCCTCTGAATGCTCACAGACTCACCATTAATGTCTCAAGCAATTACCTTTGACCGTGCATTGAGATTCATTTGAAGAAGGAAGGTGCGTGTAGCAGCTGACAATAGGAAGAAGGAGGAAGCGCAGTAGCAACTAAAAAAGAAAAAAGAAGCTGAATAATATATATATATATATATAGTGGGAATTGATTAGGTTTTTCCTTATTTAGGCTTGGAATGGGCCATATCCACAATTTTACTTTTTGTACCCCTCTTATTGCTTTATGTAGTTTCTTTTTTGCTGTTTTGATTTCGATAATTGCTATTTACACTCTTTTTTAGTATTAATACATTTTACTTGTGTTATCAACTTTAATACTTCAATTGTTATTTTGGATTTTTCAGTATAGAATTATGAATTAATTTTTCTTAATCAAATAATGTTAGTTATATACGTATATATAATATAATTTTGAATTTTTTAACATAAACCGGGTCAAATCGGACCAATTACTTATCCATCGGTTGGACCACTGACCCAGTGACCCACTACCTCGACCGGGTCAATGACCGAGCCGGTTTTCACAACTATGCTTACAGGAGTTTACCAAGAGCATCAATTTTGTTTCCCTGTCATTTCTCATATCAAAACCTCTTCCTCTTCCACTTCAAGAACTGCCAATAAAATATAAAAATGCATATAAATTTCTACTTGATTTTGTATTGGTAGCTACTAAGTGAAGTGATGAGTGCATACTAAAATGTAAAGCAATCAATGAAAGAAACTTATTTGTAATATTGAATCACAAAGATTGAATTGGGAACCTATTTAGATTGTAGAATTAGAAATAGAAAAGTGATAAAGAGCTAGAAATGAGCTAGTTAGAAGGAGAGTTGAATCCAAAAAGAAGAGAAGATGAAGACTTTGTAGACTGTCGAGTACATCCTTTAGAAGGAAATATTGATCAATTTCTTGCCTATCCTCCCCTACTTTTACTGTTTTACATGCCTTAAATCCTTGTAATCAACACTATTTAACATTACCTCATCTCCCCATTAAATTAGATCTTGTCCTCAAGGACATAGTTAGGATAGTACTGCCACAGGCAGGAGCACACTCCCAAAGTGACATGTGTTTTAGCACATACCAAGTACCCCTAAACTATAATATTTTAATAAATACAATTCAATCTTCCTTCACTACTACGAAAACTGCCTTTAACGACATGCGTTCCACATCGACTCTTCGATAACCATCGTCGTTGAGTATGCGATGACATTTTTGTAATAATATGCACTTTTTTAAGATGGTTATTGGCTAACCCGTATTTATTTGTTGATAGCGACGACGGTTACAAGACAATCGTCTTAGTATACAAGAATTCAAATACGGTTTTGATAGAAACCGTTGTTGTCTTCAACATTTCAAATACGGTTTCATTAAACAACCGTATTTGAATGTCTCCATTTTAAACCCTAAATTTAGAATGCTTGTTGGCCCCTTCGACACCATTGAACGAGTTGCCCCTAGAGTTATTCTCTGTTGATACCTAGCTACTGTCGACTTCAACCATTTATTTGGCCTCCTCCGACTCCGTTGCAGCCTACATTCACATCAAAGTGGGCGAATCGGATTTGCTGTGGTCACATATACAATGTTTCTTCTTTATGTACGCGTATAGCTCCATAGTTTTTATATCTGTGATTTGGTCACACGTGTTGTTCCTATTGTTGAACAGGAAGGATTTCATCAAAAAAATTTGTGTAATGTTGCGTTCAGCTTTCTCCACCTCATAAGAAGCTCATTTTACTAACCTGTTCAAAAGTCAAGGTAAAACCTTGTTTTTTTGTCATTAACTGACATATAAACATGTTCAGAGCTACGAAAATTGAAATATTAGTTATTTGTCATCACCCCTATTATCCCAAAAATTTAACTTGTGTTATAAAAATGAGTGCATGATAAAGATGAACTGACATATACACATATTCAGAGCATGCATATACTTTTTTTGCATACTATTCCAACATAAGTCACTCTGAGGAAGTAGGGTTACATTTGGATTTGTAAGTATATCTTTGCTTGTTTTTAAAACATTTAGTGAGTTTTATGCAGGCGAGACTCCTAATTTGGGTCATTAAACATTCAAATTACATGTGGCTTAACCCAATTGAGCTCATTGTGTCAATATTAAGAAGCTCATGAGTAGCCAAGCATTAGCCTAGCAATTGTTTGACATAATGACTAAACTGGAGAAGGAGGATAAAAATGCATGAATTTTGAAAATACCTTGTTAGGGAACATAATAGCATTCACATGGAGATGTTCCTCTATGTGAATGAATGATACTTTACCTTCCTTCCATTACCAATAACATATCAGTATTATATACTATAAAAATGTCACACACTGTAAACTCTAATTATTCATCAACTGTATCTATGTTATTGCTATGGCAGCTGTTGTGGTGGTAATTTTTAACCGAATGCACATGCTTCATCTCTTTGTCATACTCACAATTGCAAATTTGGGAACTCAAATGTGACAGCAAGCCTTGCATTTTTTTCCTTTGCAGCCTTCACTGCTGACTCATTAAGTAGAAAAATAAATGAGATGCTTACACTCACCTTTCCATTCTTCTCCTTTCCATCAACACTATTGAAGAAACCTTATTATATTGGGAAAGTAGTGGTCTTGTCTTTTTCAATTCCTTCCAATAGTCAATTTTGCCAGTTCAGTAAATGAGGACAAATTTTCCAAGCCTGACATTCTTATAGTACTTAGACATCGTCTTAAAAATATATGGCTTCTTTATCTTTTCATCTTGTTGTGTTCCTTTTGTTTGCTTGAGAAATGGTGGGAATGAGAAGGAATATTGTAGTTGGGGAAGAAATGGTAATGCAAGAGGAGGAGTTGTTAGGGTTGTTTGATATAGTAAAGGTTGTTGTGGATGACCCTAACTGTGCCCAAGCATCTCATTAAACCATGAACTGACACTCTATGGCCAAGAATTGAGTATGAAGTTAGCAATGTCCGTCCAATTTTCAATATTCTAAATTATCATCATACATTTATTTTCTTTATTAATCCTTTTTCACTCTCTGCTGCCTAAACACCACAAAAATTGAGTGTAGGTTGATTCATCATATAGTTTTCCAAATTGCAAAACCTCGACAATAAATTGCACATGTCACTCTCAACTTGTTTCCCTTTCAATTGAGGAATGTGTAAGAGAGGGATGGATGTTCACTGCCCTATCTCATGATACTTTATGTGCATTTTTGTTCCATTATGGGAAGGGTATAATTTTGAATTCTTGCATAACACTTGTACTTTCACTCTCTTCTCTCTATAACTTCTGCCTATGTGAACCATTCATTGTGTGCTTTATTCATTTCATAATATATCATTCCATTCCTCTTTACTGTTTAGCCACCCTCATCTCCTCTTCCTTCCTTCAATATCTATGTGACCCACTTTTTCTGTATTACAACCATAACAACCTATGATGCTTGTTCTTATCTCATTTTACACTACAACACTTCCATCAACTTTGTCATATCTCAAACCTTTCTTTTTGTCCTTCTGACATCCATCGATTTTCTTGTTGAACATGGCTAGCCTTTTGAAAATTTTATCTCTTTTGGTGCTCCTTTTGATCCTAGTTTATGCTAAGTTCACCAGGTTCTCTATTCTAGATTCAAGGATATGGGTGCCAGCAACCTAACCATGAATGGGGTGGCTAAAATAGAGCACAACAGAATACACAAATTGACAAATGATTCTAACATGTAAAAGGGTCATGCTTTTTACCCATCACCTTTTCAACTAAAGAACTCCACAACTCGTAAAGTTGCCTCCTTTTCTTCTTCTTTTGCTTTTGCTATTGTCCCTGAATACCCCAACCTAGGTGGCCACGGCTTGGCCTTCACAATAGAAACTTCTAAGGATATGAATGCTCTACCAAGTCAGTACCTGGGCCTCCTTAACTCAAGTGATAATGGTAACTTCTCTAATCACATCTTTGCTGTTGAGTTTGGCATTATGCAAGATTTTGAGTTTGGGGATATTAATGACAATCATGTTGGAATAGACATCAATAACATACAGTCCAATACTTCTGCCAGTGTTAGTTTGTTGGTCTCACTCTCAAAAGTGGTAAAATGATTCTAGCTTGGTTGATTATGATTCTAGATTGAATCTTATAAGTGGTGCACTTTCTCCAATTTCATCCAAGCCCAAAAATCCTCTCTTAATCTTTAATGTGGATCTCTCACCCGTTTTTCATGATACTATGTATGTTGGGTTCTCTGCATCAACTGGTTTGCTTGCTAGCTTCCATTACATCTTTGGTTGGAGCTTTAAAATCAATAATTCAGCACCACCCCTTGATCTCTCTTCTCTCCCACAGTTTCCAAAGCCAAAGAAGAAACATACATCTTTGATAATTGGAGTTTCTATCTCGGTTGTTGTTATTGTGTTATTATCCATCTCTATTGTCATTTACTTCTACAGAAAAATCAAGAACGTTGATCTGATTTAAACGTGGGAGCTTGAAATTGGGCCACATAGGTGGACGGGTGATAAGTGCCATATTTTAGTAAAATTCAGGCTTACAATACGACACTTATCTTTCGATCACCGTAAATTTGTTTATAAACTTGCCCTAAACCTTGTTGATCCTTGTTTAGTACTTATGAAAATGTTGTTTTTCCCATTTTGGAAGATTAGTCCAATCACATTTTGTATTTTGATAGGTTCTGATGGTATCTAAAGCATCCAAGCAAGCAAAAGGGGCATAAGAATCAAATTTGGGAGGTGTCAGAAGCAAAATGGCCCAGAACTCATCCAGGCCTATGACCTTTCTTCATCATTAAGCTTTTAACTCGCCCAGGCGAGCTTCAAGTTCCAAGGAGATATGATTAGCTCGCCCAGGCGAGCAAACATAGGCAAAACCACTCGCCTGGGAGAGTGGACACAAGCAGGAGGGCCAAACCTATAAATAGCCATGCAATTGTGAAGGATTGTCATTCAATTTCAAAATTTATCATTCCTGGGACAAGATTCTCAGCTGTTGTGAGTGAAATTGCTTAGGATAGTGTTAGAGAGAGTGAGAGAAGTGAGAATTAGTGTGGAAACTCTGTCCCTTTATCAACTCTTCCATTAAGGAGGTGCTTTCCACAATGATTGACTAGCTTCTCTTAAGGATTGAATGTAATCTTCTTACCCCTATGGATCTCTTTTAATATTTATTTATGCATGAATCTTTTCTACTCCTTATGGGTAATTTCATTCTATTCTTAATGCTTGATTCTACTTGATCACTAGTTTCATGGAATTAAATCCTAAGTTTAACTGGAAAGTACTCTTAGGGTTTGAACTGGATGATTTTACTCATTACATTACATTGCTAGGAATAAGGCATAACGTTCTGATTGCAAATAGCACGCAATTATGATTTTAATGCTGGGATATTTATTTGATATGTGAGGGATCGATATTTAGTAAATATCCTTGGGATTCTCAAATGCGAGGGATCGATTTGAGGTAATTTAATGTGTGCATCAGTAAGGATAGAAAATGATTTATGCATGGTAAAGTTAATTGAATACTAAGGGTACGAACGACAAAATCCAATCCTACACTTTTCTTGAATTTAACTAAAACTAGCTTTATTTGCTTTCGTAATTTCCGTAATATCAACGTACTAAATCCGTTAGATCTTCATTCTCTTTATATTCAAATTTTATGTTATTTCATAATCAAATGAACTTTTTCTTACACTCGTTGTATATAATTATTAAACTGTTGAATTTTATTTGAATTAACTAAGTAAACTCAAGTCCTTGTGGAGACGAACTTTTATAAATTTTGTAACTTACAACGACAAATTGGTACGCTTGCCAAGAGTCTTAACAACGGGCAGAAGCTGGTTCAGCAGGTTCCTCTTTAGCAGCAGTCTCAGCTTGTTTTTCTTCCACTTTTTTTTCATCACTTGTCTCGTCTGCTTGTGGTTTTTCCTCTTCCTTTTTTTCTTCTTCAACCACTATCTCCCTCTCTGTTTTAGTTTCTACTATAGGAGGGGCTTCAACTTCTTTTTCTTCTATAACAATGAAAGTGGACACCTTCTGAAACACAAAGAAAACTAAACCTAAAGCCAAGGCTGGTCCAAACTTTGAAGATGCTTCAGATGCTGCCTTTGATCCAAGGAATTATGAAATTTAATTAAGGGACACTCAGTTAATTAAGTACAGTTAAACTATTCTTTTATAAATAATAGGATCATAGTTGAAACTTTCAGGTAATAACTAATAACTGATAAATAAAAACTTATAAAAGGCTACAAATATTCTTTACCAATTTTAACAAGCTCTTCTAGGAACTTTTGGACTTCTATGAAGTTCTTCTTCAAACCAGCTTCCTTGGGTTCTTTAACCAAACTCTGCAAAGTGATGAGTTTTTTAATCAATTGATTCCTTGCAAGTAATTTGTCAATCAAATATTAGTTTGACTCTTTATTTCTTGTATTATGATATCTACGTGTGTGTGTGTGTGTTATGTGTGTTCTCACCTTGATTTCAGTTGATGAAGTGTCATATATTTCAACTACTTTGGTTTGAAGTTCAGCTTCTTTTCTTCAAAGGCTTTGTTGTATTCCTCCTACAAACCAAAAGCCAAATTAACCAAACATAGCTAGCACATAGATAAACTTTTGTTTTGTAATCTTGAACACATAAAAAGAAGGGTTAAACAAAAAAAAAAAGTTGAGAAGAGTAATCTCAAACCTTTGACTCATCAAAGGACTTGGTGGCCTCTGTAGCAACAATTTTCTTGGTGCTATTCTTCTCGAAAACCTTTTTGATCTTGGGAAGAACCTTAGACTTCCAATAACCCATCTTGTGTTTTTCTTATTCTTCGAATTCTCTTTCTTTCTCTCTTTCTGTCTCTCTGGTCCTATACCTTATTAGAGCTAATCAAACTATCAAAGTCTAACTCAATGCAAGTAGTGTTATAGCCACTTGTTCTTCCAAATCAACACACATATATGATATATAAATATTAAGTATCTAATACTTTGAAGGCACACACACACACACCCCCATTCCAGCACATACACCACCATACAAACTTCTAAGTTACAACAAAACAAATAAACCTTCAAATTCCAACCTAATAACGTGCATGTCCGCTTGGCCCTTACCCATTCATGCCAGCCAAACTGCGCTGCTCAAATGACCTCATACCCACATCCTGTATGGCCATGCAACTAGCATGAAACGTTAACGTCAACGATGATGCAAGGGAAAAATCGTAAATTCACCACCATTTAAAAAGATTGAGTTCTAACATATATGATTAATATGAAGGTATTGGTGGTAATTATGTGGGGAACCTTAGGGGTATAAAAGGGAACCCAAACTTTTGTAGGGGAAATGACAGTTGGCAATAAGCTTATTCCATAGGTTGCAAATATCAGATGTGGGGGCCATGCCATTTTGTATTAATGTTATCTATCATTTTGTTAAATTTTTAGAGATTTTAATAGCCCTGATGTCGACCTGTAACTCATAATTTGGCTTTATCATCTACGTTGTGTATTGTTCAGGACAAAAATGGACTTGTGAACTTAAGTTGGCTTCTCAAATGAAACTTGGCACATGGCTTAGCTGGTATGGTAATGCAATCACGCTCACAATATGACTTCTATTTTTCTGTTCAAACCCTTTTTCTGTTTGGAATATAGAAAGAAATTAAGGTAATGTTGTTTATGGATTAAGGACTCAAAGTTGGACATGCTAGAAGGAATATTAAGGTAATGTTTTTTGTGGAATATAGAAGGAATATTTCTTAAGTTCTTTCTTACTGAGTGACTTGTATTGCTTGAGAATGCCATTATGAGTATATTATAGATGGATATGCTAGTCTTTGTGGAAATCGCTCTTTAATTAATTGAATGGTTGATGGGCTATTGATGATTGGTGGGATCTAGTTAGAGACAAGGGTTGATAACACTTTTTATGCTTTGGAAATAATAAACTTTTGTCATTGCAAACAAGTTTCTAAACATTTGTAGTATATACATGAATGCAAGAGCTAGTGTATGAAATAAATACTTGAGTTCTTACTTACTGAGTGACTTGTATTGCTTGATAATGCCATTATGAGTATATTATAGATGGATATGCTAGTCTTTGTGGAAACAGTTCTCTAATTAATTGAATGGTTGATGGGCTATTGATGATTGATGGGATCTAGTTAGAGACAAGGGTCAATGACATGTTTTATGTGTCTTCATGGTGTTGATCAAGAATTACTTCATGAGATTTCAGAATTCATGCCAACCAGGTTGCCCTTCAAAAAGAGACTTTATAATAGTGAGCTAACAATTTCATAACCAATATGATGGCCTTCTTCATGTTCCACACAGACTCGTAACACATCACATTTGGTTCTTCACTTTGATAAACTATCATTTTTTGCAAATGTTACTTGCAGTATCCTTTAAGTTTATAACATTCTTATTATTATTTTACTCATGTTTTTACCGTTGTTATTTTAATTAAGATTATTTTCTATCCTCTCACAAGCAAAAAAAAAAAATTCTAACCCCTATGTACTATATATCTAAGTTAAAGGGTTAGTGTAAGAGTAGAAAAAGTAGAAACAATTTAAAGAAATGATAATTGTACAACAATTTTTACAACAATTTTAAAGACAGTATTATAAACCTAGGATTATTGAAGAGTAGCAAATAATATAGCCTAGGATTGTTCTGAGGATGTTGTCCATGGATTGTACAACAAAAAAATAGTAATGTAAGTAAATAAAATTAATGCTAACTAACGCAGATTGCAAAGATCATCAATCATCTGTTGGAGGGATTCATATCTTCCAACTTGTTTATTCAGCAATGTTGTGTTGGACACATAAGGCTTCTTACCAAGTTTGCTATCATAATTAATTAGTGCTCGCTCATCATTGGACTTGCATCCTGTTAACCTTTTAAGCATATTCATGTTGTAGGATATTCCAATTTTTGATGGAAAGGCAGTCATTCTCAAATATTTTTGTAACACCTACAATTTAAACATACCCTTTCAATGGTCAGTGTTTTAGTGGTTTACTACTGTGTCACTCAACAAAAAATCAACTTGTTGTGATGTACATGTGAAGCATATATGTGTGTCTGGGTCTTATTATTAAATTCTGCATTATTGTATGATTTATTGACTACTTCAATGACGACACTAATGGACAATTTGAAATATCTAAAGTATATAATTAACATTATCCTACTTTTGTGGTGCACCTGATAACAACCTAATTCGCGCGTCCATGCCATACTTTGGTGTTATTGAAGACATATGGGAACTTGATTACAGTGCATTCCGAGTTCCTGTTTTCAAGTGTAAGTGGGTTAATGTAAATACTGGTGTTCATCAAGATCGTATGGGTTTTACTTTGGTAGAACTTGATAAAGTCGGCTACAAGGACGAACCTTTTATCATGGCAGAGCAAGCAAAATAAGTGTTTTACATCCAAGATCCGTGTGACTCACAATATTCAGTGGTTCTACAGGGAAGAACAACAACTATAAATCATAATTTGGGTGATGACATAGCCCTGATATTTATGAAATGCCTGCTTTCTCAACTAGAATGTCGTCAATAGTTGAAGACAACGATGTTGATGATGAACATGCCAACCGAAATGACCATGAAGAAGGTTTATGGGAGAACACAAATACATAACTGGTTGTTGCCAAAGTAATGTAATTAATTGCATATAAATTTTCAAATTATTTGTTTCAACATTAACATGTCTTAATTTTTGTGTGGAAAACCAATACAAATAACTGATGTCATATACCTTTTTTTAAACAGTGATGGAATCAGCCCCACCATCCCCCCCACATTCAGAAGATAATCGCTCTGAATCGATGTGCAAAAAAGCTAGACAAACCACCCGGCTAAGAAGCCCTGTCATGAGAAACAATGATCAACATAGGCCATTGGTTAATTTAAATCCTAGAAGTGGGAAGGCATCTAGGCCACACATGGAAAAATTCCACAGCTATCTTGGAGTTGTTGCAAGAGAAAAAAATACCTATTATCCATTCTACTTGGAACGACGTTCCAGAATCGTTGAAGAACCTAATATGGGACGACATTATGGTAAAAATAATACTTAAAAAGTTTGGAAAATTTACCGTTAAGTGAACAACATGTCATCGTTTAACAATTACTCTTTGTGTTCAATTGCAGGGAAAATTTATCATTCCAGAAGCAAAAAAAGTCAAGAAGAAGGTAATGTCATGGGTTAGCACTAGATCGAGACAATTCAAGTCTTCCTTAACCACTAAGTACATATATGCTAACGCAGATAGCGAAATGCATCAAAAACCTGCATTGAAATATGGTATAGATGCACAAACTTGGGAGGCATTTGTTGCTAGTCGAAAAACACCAACTTGGCAGGTAATATGTGAATTTGTTGATTGTTGAACTCAATTATGTTACCTTTAAAGGATATTGGAGTCAATAACATAATTTTGTTTACATAAGGGATAAGGAAAAAGGCACAGGAAATCCAAAAACTGAATGAGTGCCCCATGTACTATCTTGTGGTGGTTATGACTTGCTTGAGAAGAAGCTGATAGAGAAGAAAATCTAGAAACACCAACAAGATGCAATGAATACTGAAAATCCATCAATGGTCAATGACCCTCCATCTCCAATACCCAGACATGTCAAGTGGAGGATGGCCCGCACAAAGAAATATGGGCACATGACATTTGACACCGCACAAGAAATTTCGGATAAAATTGTGAGGTCAAACAACCTAAGTTTTTTTTATTCATCATCCAGTCATAGTGTCTTTAATTGCTATTTTTTAAACATCATGATTGCAGGACTCGTTAGAAGAACAGATGACACAAGGCAGCTTTCATCCACATGGTCAACAAGACATATTAAATGTTGTCATTGGCTGACCGGAGCACCCGGGTAGGGTTCGTGTAGCCGGGACAGGTGTGACCATTGGCCAATACTTTGGATGCACATCACGTGCCTTAAGTAGTTCATCTACATCCATCAAACCCGAACAATTGACTGGAATCATAAAAAATCTAAAGGAAGAATGCTGGAGAGAAGTCGAGGAGGAATATAAAAAAAGTCTCAAGAGGTTGAATCAAGAATGGGAGGACAAGGTCAATGAAAAAGTGAAGGCAACAGTAAAGTTTGAGTTAACTCAAATGGTAACCCAACAATCACCGTCGGTTGACGTAAATATACAACAATTAGTTGCTCGTGTTAGCACAAAGAGAAGTTGTGCTGAAACAGCAGCCAATGCATCTAGTGAAGAAAATGTTGCTGCTGCGGTGCAAAGTATAGGGTTGTACATTGATTGGCATGGGTCTTACAAGCTAGTTGCGTTGGGTAAAGTTCAAGACGTTCCCTCCACAATTCACAATGTGTATTACACTGATGATGTCGCTAGAGTAAGTGTCCAAACAATTTATGATGGGAATGCAGAAGTCCATTTCCGACATCAGAGATTAGGTATGTGAAAGATACCCTGAATACGTTCGTACCATGGCCCAAAATATTGATCAAACCACTATCTGAAAAGGTAGACATTTTTGTTTGACAATAACTTCATTGCATATTCATTGTGTGTCTCTTTGTCATCAATGACATGTGTTCTTAATATGTTTTATTTGTATTAATATGATTCATTGAATTCTTCAAAAAACATACCTGCATTCGTACAACGGTCCACTAAGGTGTGTGCAGTGGACCCGTTGGATGAATTGATTAAGAACATATACGATGTATACCACAGGCCTGTGGAGTTGTCTTGGGATGGAATAAAGTTTCAAATTGCAAATGTACAGACATCCTTTTTTATAACATACTCAGACATTAATGAAATTATAGCAGGTGATAAATATTTGAACATTTGTATACTATAGTTGTGGATTATGTAAGTATAGGGGCGTTAAGTGTAGCGTTTACTCATTAAATTAATCAAGACTTATGACATATATATAGCACTAACATTTTGAATTTTATCTCAAATGTTAATAATAGGTATCTGGATAAGTCGAGTACATCATTGGGGTATGGTTCTGTGTACGGATTCTTTGAGCCTCAAATGATACATAATGCCAAGGATAGACGTGCTGATTGTCAACATTACATTCAAACATGGGTCAAGGAATCGCAAAGACATGTGTACCTTGGAGCTTACTTGAATCAGTAAGTATGCTGCATATGGTATTAGGAAATTTAGTATATGTGTCAATTTCTTTGCTTATTTTGGAAAAAATGCAGGGCCTATTTGAAGCTTTTTGTTTATGTCCTTCGAAACATATAGTTGTGTTGTTTTGTTCTTTGCGTAAAAGGCCAGACATTCACATGAAAGCTATACTTAAAAAGTAAGTTCTATAGAAATTTCATATTTAAACATTATCAAGCAAATTAATCCTTGCAATATAAAGGTCATGCATTAACCAATATGTATGTCGGCTTTGGTAAATTAGTCCACTTAAAACATTGAATACCAGTGTTGATGGTAAATGTCATGCGGCTGGACCAAACTGGATTGAACTCAAGGTTAGTAAGTATTATGAATTGATTCAGTTTCAATGTTCCTACATTATGTACCATTCCAATTGTGCAATTTAAACATCCTTCTGTGTAACTATAGACCAATGTTCAAAATGGAGACTTCGAATGTGGGTATTATGTAATGAATTGGATGTGGAACATAGTTAGCGATGGTTTGAAGGATGAATGGACCAAGTATATTAAATTGAATCTGTTGCTGACTTAGTTTATTTTGAAACTGTTTTAGTACGTGTTTTACTCAACATTGATTGGTTTGTATACCTACTTTTTGTTGCAGTGGTTTAGTGATGGAACAACCTTAGACGTGGAGGACATAGCAAGAATAAGGAAAAAATGGGAAGCATGTTTGTTATAATTAGAATTTAAAAAACAATCAATGTAGGCAGATTTTGATGTAGTATGATTTGGAATGACACTATTTGTATATAATCGGCTAGCTTTGTCACAAATATCTGAGAATACATTGAAATATGTGGGAATCTTTTGATGTTTATTACCTTGTGTGAGTCCCAAAGTCCAATATATATCAATAGTATTTTGTGCGGGAAATGTGGCAACTTTTCAGGTCTTTCATTGGTCGTAGCTTTATTATAGTGGTCATGGTACCCCATTTCAATGGATCCAGCGGTACTCAGGTTCAACAGATCACCACTTCCATGAAGTTTTAAATGTTTGTGATGGTCCAAAGGCAAGTATTTGTAGCTCTATTTTCAAGCTAGTTTTCTGGCTAGTTCGGGCATGAACCTTCATGGAGCTAATTCCAAGGGCGTTGATCATATGTCCCATGGAGCAATGGCCAGGAAAGGCTTCTGAGAAGGCATCAATATTTAACAATACATCCATCCCAGTGAATGAGAATGGTAAAATATTTTTTATTTATTGTATGTAGTGTTCTATCCTACTCCTACTCCTACTCCTACTCGAGTTGTAAGAATAGAGTATTCATTTAGTATGTTTGTTAATGTATGTCAACCAAAGATGTGTTCTAGTGTTTGGGCTTTTCTAGTATGTGCACTTCATCACTATGGTTTATTTATTCCTAAGGCAATGTGGATCAACATTCCATTCAATGATTTCAAATTTTGGTCACTATTCTGTGTTGGTCTATTTAATATTTCTTTGTATATGTTGTTGTTGTTGTCAATTTGATTGGTTAATTGTGAACTGCAAATCTCAGGCACACAATTGATGACCCAGGAGTGCAGAAAAGCCATCTGGGCCATATAAGGTATGTGTGCTTATCCTAATTGGCATTCTACAAAAGCTTATCCAATGAGGCTTGTGGTCCACTTTTATTTATTTTGAAATTGACTACACTTTGTGCATGAAATGTGGTGCAGAAGAACAGATGAGCTAGTGGATGGACCTAATGCTTCTCACATCACACCAAAGGCCATGGACAGGTGGGAGCAAAGATTATACAAGGTTTTTGAAGGTCGGCCTTATGATATGTATGATGTTGCCCTCTCAGATACAGTTTCAAAGTACCCAGTTGATATACAGGTAAACCAAAAGCCCAAAAACTTCACTCTGAAATTCAACCTTTTAGTTACCTTTCCTAGTTTATTGGACTTTGGTTGTTGTGCTGTTAATGGTAATGCAAGTATTATCCAATCATTGTGATTAAACTAATTTATAAATGATGGATCTTTAAAATGCCCCTCACTACTCCCACTAATTCCCATGCCATAATTTCAGTGAATGATTCCAGATAGTGCTGTAGAAAATGGTGTTGTCAAGGAGCAAGGTCAGCCTACTAAGTTGGTTAAGTTTGGCTTACTAAGTTAAAATTATAATGTGCATGTGTATAATGGTGTTTCTATAATGCTAGACATTCAAAGTGGCAAGCTGATTTATGTTGATGTTGATAATTGTGCTCTTCCTTTGTTCAGCTAGAGTATAATTAGAACGGCTTCCAATCATTTGACCTTCACAAAAGTCTTTTAATGTGTTTTAATGAATTGAATGATATCTGGTTATGGTCTTCTTTAGGCAGATAGTAAAGTGAAATTGGAAGACTTTAAAGATGGTTTAATAAAGATTAACAAGTAAAGAGGCTTAAAGTGATGCACTAATTGCTTATGTAACTATTAAAGACTCCATAAGAAATATCCATATCAAATTTGCCTTATTGTGCCAGTGGCATGGGCTTTATCTTTAATTGTGCTATATGATTTGTGGCTGAATAAATGGTTCAAATGAGTACTCTTTTCCGATTCCCTTGTATAAAGTTTATGTGAGACAGATCTTATGTAGTTTAATATCTTGTTTTGCGTATACTATTCCAGTTAAGAAAGAATATAAAGCTTATAGTTGGCCAAAGAAAATCACATCTTCAAAGAATGGAAGCCAAAGTTTATACAGGTAGAAATATGATGACATTGTGCAACAATGATAACACCATTTTAGAAAGTTAGGACAAAGAGAGCTATGAAGTAACCAGATACTGATCTTGCAGTACATCATTCATAACTCTCAGTGTTTGGATCCAAGTGTCATATATTTGTCCATAAACTATGGAAAGAAAGGTACAGGTACAAGTCATATTTTGGCTAATTAGATTTTGAAGAGGAAGTAAGTATTAGTTATCATATATAAAACAAACTAAAATTTTGGTTTGAGTGATTGTGTGCTTAATTATGAATGTATTTTGTTGTAGACTTGTGGTTATCATATTCAGATATCGGTTGATTTATGAGATACTTATGGTTGGCAATCTATCCCTTTTTAATGTGTAGTACATGTAATTGTGTTATTTTAGCTATATTTGTTAACTTTTGTTTGGATAATTATGAATCCTCACTGACATGATGACATATAGGGATGGCAAGGGTAGAGATGATTATTATTCTACTAAGCGATCAACATCTTATTCTAGGTCTGTCTCACCCAGTGGTGAGAAGGACTACAGGAAGTCCCTTCGTCTCAGGGAGAATGGTCCCAGTCCTAATGACAAGAAGGATCAAAAAACACCCAGAAGATCTGAGAGTCCTAGAGGCAATGATCCCTGTCCTTCAAGGTCTCATTCACGGTCAAACAATTATGAATTTTATGAGTATATTTATTGATTGAATATATGGCATGATTGGATATATGCATCAATTTTTATGATGGTCACTCACTAACTATAGGAATGTGTTTATTCAGCTGTAATTTAAAATTATTTCTAGTTCTTACTAATTTCAGGATAGTAGCATGTGAGAATTGGTGTACTTTTATTATTTTATACCTAAGTCATGGTGAAAGTAATGAAAGACCCTTTGTTTCTGGCCTGGTGTTCCCTTTTTTTAATTTATAAAGAGGATCAAATAATTTTAACGGTTGATATTCAAGCAGTATAAAAATTAACTGTTGCAGTTCAAGATCTGTAGCCTTTTTTCCAAACTGTTTAATATTAGTAAGAACAAAGGTGTTTTGAGTTTGTTGGTTTGGCTTCATCTCTGGTGGGGAAGGTGCTGCAGTTTTTGATTTGGGGAGGATTCCTTTTTATTTTGTGGTTGGGGGGGGTCTCTTCCCTCATTTTATTGGCTTTGTAGAACAATGGAACTAGGAATGGCAAAATGAGACACTCCGGCAAACTTTGAGGTGCTTAATTATAAGGATTAAGGTTACAATAGTGCAGATAGGAACAGGAAAACCCAGACTGTGACTGATTATAGATACAGTAGTAGGGGGAGGATCCCTCAAAAGTTCATATATGAGTAAATTTTCTAGGTTCAGCAGAAAATATCCTAGGCTTGAAGATCCTTAAAGCTTAGTTCTTAAAGACTTAAGATAAATGCATTGGTTGCTATTTTTATCTGTTGTGTTATCTTTTAGTTTGCTTATGGGACTTGAATATAGAAAATCTAATTGTATGTGTTGTGTCCTTTTTTAGTGTAATTGTTTGCTGTATGTGGAGCTTATGCAACATGGTGCACAGATTTGAGGGATAATTTGGAGCTTGGTTTGCTTGTGTACACTGTTTAATTATTTTATTTTCTTGAGTTCAAAAATACAAATTTTATGTTAATTTACCCATTTCAACTCTACTAGACTGGTGTTGATTTCATTCTTCGCACATGCTTTATTAGGGAGATTATGGAATTAAATCTTATTCAAAAGATACCCATAACATTTTGCAATTGTTTAAGCTACAATGGATAATGAAATGCTAATTCATTTTATACCCTTTGTAAGCTCGATTGAGGTTGATGGTATCATCGCTATTCAATTTTGTGTGTTTTGATTTTATTTTGAACTTTTTGTTAGGCTTGAACTTGTGCATTTTTTTAGTTACCAGGGCACATGTTATATAATCCTTTGGTGGCATTTTTTGTTGATCACAGGTTCTGTATATTGTTGTAGTAATGCTATTCCGGGGTGAGAGTGGATATGAATACAGGTTATCAATTTGCTATATGAGAGATTTTCATCAAGGACAAAATACTAGTTTAAGATGAATTCTTTTTTGTAAATATCCATTGTTTTAAATATGTTTGAATCTTAGGAGTGGAATAAAAGCAACATTTAGTGTGGTATATTGTAAGGTTTATTTATGGATGTTTCAATTTCTAGTTATTTGATATAGTTATATAAAAAATTGAAAAATTTAGGCAAAAGGGTTTTCTAAGACAGTTTTGCATTTCAAATATTACACTTTTACGTAAAAAACTGTATGTCTAATATTTTTTTAAAAAATGAACATCGTATTCTAAGACGGTTCTTAGCTAATAACCGTCTTAGATTCACGTAAAAAAAATTCAAACACACATTCTAAGACTGTTCCATACTAAGAACCGTCTTAGAAAGTCACTTTCTAATACGGTTCTTAGTTATAAATCGTCTTAGGCAAAAAAAAAAATTTCAAAGACGCATTCTAAGACGGTTCTAGGCTAGGAACCGTCTTAGATTTGCGCAAAAAAAAAAAATTAAAACGCGAGATCTAAGACAGTTCCAAAATAAGAACCGTCTTAGAACAAGACTTTCGAAGACGGTTCGATAACCGATGTCGAAAGACTTAGTTTTCAACGACATCTAGAACAAAGACGGTTGCAAAACTGACGTCGTATGGGATAAATAACCGATGTAGAAAGTACCTTTTGTAAGAGTGTTTTTTCATGTTTCCTTGTGCATTTACCGTTGGTTATTATTACTTTTACAAGATACACATGAAAACATAGAGAAGACATTAATAAATGCAAGTTTGACCATGTCTAACATTGTTCAAACAAATGGCTTTACATATTTATGTCTTCAGGGTTTACATATTTTATTATTCTTACTTTAACTTAGGTGTCAGCAAATGTCATTCTTTCATGCATGCAGTTTTCACACTTCCAGTTTCTACATGGAAATTTTTACACCAAATTTTTCCTGTGTATTTTTGAATCAAACATTTTCATTTAAACTTCATTAATACCTTTAATAATAAGTACCTAAGTCATTATAAAGAAAAATGTTTATATAAATTAATAGTCAAATAACATAAAAAATGCCCCAACCTATGTATCAGCAGGTGCCGTGCTAGTACAAGAAAAGTGTAAGAACAATCCAACTCAACGACCAAGCATATTGCTCTTTCTAAAAGGAAAAAGGAATAAAGGGGATGCGTGATCCCATTTGGTAGATAAGATTGTTTTTAGTGATGTATATTTCAACACATATACCCCATGTGTAAATCATGATATCACTTTAACACGCTATTATTCACATTGTTGCGTAACTTTGGCTATGTTGAACTGAGTCATTTCAATTAGTTTATATATATGGTGCAAAAAAATATTATATAAAAAAATGTTAGATATTAAGATTGCTTTAGTTAGTTGGAAAATGTTAATTACTGTTATTAGGATATTGGTTAATTAAGAAACTAAAAGAATAAATATTTTTATTATTAGAATGCACAAAATTGTATTGTGGTAATTTTTTTATACTCTCCTATAATTTCTATAAATTGGTCAGCAAGATCCTTGTTAGTATAATATTTATTCAACAAAAAGTGAAATATTACTATAGACAATTTGTAAATATTTTAACAATATGATGCACTACATTAATAGTATGTGGATATTCACTTCATACAAAAAACATTGCTATTGTAATAGTTAAGTAGTGTTTAAGATAAATTCAAGTTCACACTACACTGTAAAAAAATTTCTACAGTTTACATTATTTTGAATGAGGTTAAAATGTTGCATGCTACTAATCCGATGTTATTATATACATCAGAAACTATTACATTCCAATGATTAAATGTGAACACCCCAATCTACATAAGATTATACTTTGATGGCCGGAGAGCCTTAAGGAGGGGGGTGTCGTGTCCAAGAACTCCAAGATTTTATAGCTTTCTCTCATTAAAGAGCATTAATTATTATATATATATATATATATATATATATATATATATTTGCAGGGTTCTTTTACAATAACAAGCAATTAAAAGAACCAATACGTAAAGAACACAATGAATGTCTTTAGTTGTCACTTTATTAGAGAATATTGTTCCCATCTTTCCTCATTTAGATTCTGAAATTAAAATCCTAAATTAATTACTTGGAACCCCAATTGCATACACAACCTCTTCTATTCTCATAGGTAATCTTCTAATTGCAATTGGTTTGCTTAATTGGTGAGTTAACCCAAATCAACCTTGTCCTGCATTCAAAGAACAAGTCCCTTCAAACATAATATCCAAACCCCTTTAATTTAGTCCGAATATCTCAAACCCAACTTCAATTTCTCTTCTCCAAAGATGTCTCTTCAAGCTCAACCACAGCAACAACCACAACAACCAGTCCAAGTTTACCCAACAAATCAGCCACCTTCATCTTCTCATCATTCAAACGGGTCTTTTGGGGTAGTTTTCATTGTCCTTGCCATAATACTAGTCATTTCTGTAGTTGCATGCTTTCTAGGGCGCCTTTGCAACAGGCGCTGTAATAGCCACAGACCCCCTAAGCAGCATAATAATAGGCCACAGATCCACAATTTGCATCCAAGAGATCATCATCATGAAGGGGAAATTGAATTTGGGGGTGACAAAAGAATGCCACCACCAATTATAAGAACCAAAGAACATGGTCATGGTCATGAAGGGGACATTGAATTTGGGGGTGACGAAAGAATGTCACCGCCAATTATAAGAACCAAGGAACATGGTCATGGTCATGGTCATCATCATGGACATGGATCAGGCATAGGAGGACCCCAGTTACATGTTAATGATACCATGAAAGATTTTGAAATGAGACCTAGCCATGGAGAAGAGCTTAGAGCAGGTGCATCATGGAAGTCTAACACATGATGTTAAGTATAATAAATTACTAAGCCTACATCTTATACTGACAATCATTATGTATGTCTCTTTATATTTTAATTTATCTTCTGTGACTTTCTGTGTCTTAGATTTCAAACTGTATGATGCAAATGTAAAATTATGTTTCTTTACTTTTTTTTTTTACCCCCTCAAATTTATTTTTAGAAGTGTCAAGTGTGAAATATTGTACCATCTTTTGTAATATGATTCTCACGTGTAATATGAGTTATGTGTATTTTTTATTTGTTGAAATAATGCAGAAATATCACTATTTTTGTTTCAGGTTGGTTAATAATAAAATTAATAAAAGTTAGCTCAAGAGACCAAGTCTTCACATAACATAACAGTAAAATTGCATTTTGATCATAAAAACTATCTCCTTTTATATGTAAGTATATATATCTTCGCATACTGAAGAGTATAATGAAACTCAAAAATTAACTTAACTGATGAAATTAATTGCCAATAGAAAGTCTTGACAACAAATTTTAAGTTTATTTCCTGAACTTTGTGACAGGCTCTCTTCTTGAAATAAGACAACCTTTCTTTTCCCTATAAACTTGTCTATTGAAAAAACAATTTATTATAGGATTAAAAGCAAATGCTTAAAGTTTTAGTAAATTAATTAATTTGGGCTTTTATTTATTCATTGTTGGTTTAATTGATCATTTTAGTTCCTTAATTAGTTACATTCAGTTGATGGGTTATCTTTATTATGTTTTTTTTTTTTATTATTGGATCAGCATCCTCTCCGTTTAACTTAAAAGGATGACATCCCGTTACTTATGGATCAGCCATTTATTTATTAATAAATTCGTTTTGCCTTTCAAAAATAATATATGTATCAGCCATTCATTTACATCGAAGTTTTATTTCTCCCTCTTATTAATTAATCAAAGTAATTTGCTATTTGGCTTCATGAAGGATACAATATAAGCTCTACTTTTTCTGCTAAAATTCTTCTCGCCTTTCACTTTGTTGGCTTGCAATATCAACCATAATGCCACAGCATCCCATGGCAATATTACAACAACTTGGCTTCCCTCACTTTTGTCATTTGTCTTTCAATAGCTTTTCTTCTGAAAAATATTTTCTATTTCCATTTCTTTCTATTCTAAAAAATTTCTAGGAAATAGTACTGAAATAAAAAACAACAAAAAGTCAATTTTACTGTTTTCTGTACAATTGTTTGAAAATAAAAAACAAAAATAAAAAATTATCATTTGTTTAAATAAAAATGAAAAACAAAAATAATAAAAAAAATTCTCAAAATAATTAACTAGACCTTGAGATTTTTCTTAATTATTTGATTTTAGCTTTGCCACATTTATTGTTTTAGGAGGATTACTGCTCAAACAATATAACCAACAACGATTGACACAAGTGGTAACGACTTGTGTTTTTTAATCAAGTGATTAATTTAGGGTTTGAATTTTGATTAATCATTGAGTTTGAAATAAATCGTGTTGGAAGAAAAATATTCACCTTGTGTGTGCTCACGGTTCCGACAGAAACATGTTCCGACAAAAATATTCACCTTGGATCTTATGAATAAAGTTCATGTATATATTGAGTAATCATCTACAATAATAAGCCCATAGAAATTACATGCCAAGCTCATGCATAACTACTGTTCATACTGATAAATTGATTATTATAATCGATTAAGACTCGGAATAATTGATTAAATGAACTTTAAAAGCTTTTTAGAATGAATTTTGTACTTATGTAATCGATTACAGAGATGAAATAATCGATTATTCTTCATTCAAAATTATTTCAAAAAATTAAAGTTCACCGGAATAATCGATTACGACTTCGAATTAATAGATTACAAAAGATGAAAAGTCTTTTAAAACATGACATTTCATTGGAATTATCGATTACATAGTATCGTAATCGATTACACTTCATCTTCCTGAAATGAATCACTCATCGGTTTAATCGATTACGCCTCGTGTTAATCGATTACAGCCCTTTGCAGAAACCAATTTTTCTTATGAATTAATCGATTACATAAGCTCGTAATCGATTATTCATGGAGTTACTGCAAAATCTGCAAGATTTCTTGGAAATTGTAACTACCCAACTGCCACCAAATTCAAAATTTGAAACATCTGAGTTTTTATGTTAGTGTGTTAATTCGAAATGACAGTTATACTTTCAAATTTCAAACTTTGGAGTCCAAAATCATTTATAAATACAGCTTTGCTGAAGAGACAAATCACACCATTCTCTTCTTCTACCTTAAGCATAGTTGTGTTTTTCTATTTTTCTTCTTCTGAGTCTAGATACTCTGCTATTTGTACTCCTACCTCTGTATTCACTATGTCTGCCCCTAAGGGATCAAAAACCTCTAAGAGAAAGAGTGCTGAAACTTCTAACCCTGTTGTGAATAGGTTAGATCATTGGTTTCCAACTCAGCGTGATAAAATAAAGTACCTACAGTTTAATGCCACTAAACTCATTTGCCCTCCCAAACACTTTGACCTTACATGGTTTACTAGAGAAGGTTTTCAATTCCCTACTATGATTGAAGCCCACGGATTGAAGAAATTTGTTGAGATGAAGGGTACTTTTTACCCTAAATTACTAAAGGTGTTTTACACCTGTGCTAAAGCTTCTATGGATGGGACTATCCTATCTCAAGTTAATGGGGTGGCCATGAAAATCACTCCTGAGGTCTAGCAAGAAGTTGCTGGCATTTCCTTTGTAGGTGAAAGGAAATTTGAGGAGGAGGTTGAGGGTTATAATAGGGTTGAAACCTATAGAGGAATGCTTCTTGACCCTCAAATAAGGCTGAAATTGAGGCTTAGTACTGGTCCAATGACTCATGAAGACAGACTTCTTTATTACATAATCACCTATATCTTGACTCCTAGATCTACCAATCATGCCCAAGCCATAGATGATGACATACAACTTGTGTATGGCATGAAGAATTCCATTCAAATGAACTGGATCCTCATCATTGAGGAAACCATGCTGAAAGCCAAGAGAATGGTTAACTATCCATTTCCATATGTTGTTCTTGTGTCTAGATTCATTGATTATTTCAAGATAGATGTCACTAATGAGGTAGTTGATAACATTAACTCAAGCAACAGTCTCATCAAGGAGAAGCATCTTAACAAGCTTGGGATGCTTAAAACTCCCTAATGGCAGATGACTGGACAACAAGTTCCTCTTGCTGATGCTGAAGAAGAAGGAGATGAAGAAGAAGAAACTGAAGCCCCTGCTCAGCCATCCTACAGCCCTTTTGTATCTCTAATGATTCAGATGATGGATGTTTTACTGTCTCTACACCATGAGCACAGGGCTGAGACAAATTCATCTATGGAAGAGATGAAATCTAGACTGAAAAACATAGAAGCTAGGCTTGTCCTTGATGACTTTGATAAACTAGTTTAGGTTGCTTGTGTTCTTGATGCTTTCTGTCTATTTATGAGTATGTTATGCTTTGGTTAATGTTTTGCTATTTTAAATTTCAATGTACAACATCATCTATATCAATTAATATAAGTTCTATTTTCTCTTCTTAATATTCTCTCTATGAACATTATTTTTTTGTCTTTGATAAGCCAAATATGGGGAGAAATAATTGTAATAAATCATAGGGGGAGAAATATCTCTGTTTGTTTAAATGGGGAGAAATCCTTTGTGATGTGTGCTCTGTTTTTGCTTGCTCTGTACTTTCATGAGAAATTATACAAGTCAGGGGGAGCAAATTTAAAGCATTGCATACTTAACACTTGATCACACTTGTTCTTGCAAAAGCTTATTGAAATTTCAGGATATCAAGTATAATTCTTCTATCATCTATCCCTCAAAAGCAATCAAAAGTTAAACAAATGGACAATTGATATTTGACATGTTCAAAGCCAAAAAGGGGGAGATTGTTGAATATAGGGGGAGTTGCAAGAAGAATCAAAGCAAGAATGAAAAAGAAGCTTGATGTTTGCTTGAAGATATTTTTGCCTTTTACATGCCCAATCAAGTATGAAGACAATTGTAATTTGTTTAAGTTTGATTCAAGTACATTGCTTTGTGATCCTTGCATTGCATTTGCATTTCACAAAAACATGCATTCATAGTTTTATTAAAATAAGAAAGTTGTTAAATGATTTCAAAAGAATCTAAGTTCTCAAGATTAAGTTTAGTGTTTTAACCGATTAAATGCTTTTGTTCTAAATATGGAAAAGCCATGAAGAACGCTTTAATCGATTACCATAAATCGTAATTGATTATACAGGCTTATTAGAAAACCATGCATTGCTGCTTTAATCGATTACCATGAATCGTAATCACTTACACAGGCCTATTTGAAATATGTGTTTTGCTGCTTTAATCGATTACATTGTGTAATAATCGATTATAGTGTTCATAATCTTTTTCCAGAAAACTGAAGAACAATTTAATCGATTATTTGGTAGCTTCAATCGATTACATATGACAAAATAATCGATTACACCAGCGGATTAATTGAGTATTGTCAGTTAAATTTGTTTTATATAAAGCTTGGTGAGTCTATTTTCTATATATACATATTGAACGAATTATTCTATATACATGTGTGACTTACCCAAAAGACACTAAACTTTCTAAGAGTTCAACAGACTGATTTCTGATTGAAAAACACATCTTGTGAAGATCAAGATTTCTGAGTTTTTCTGTGAAGATGTGTTAGAGAAAAGAAGTTTTCAAGATATTAATTCTGAGCATTAGAATTCATACAACCTAGAATATGTGGTAATCTCAATTCATTTTTCATTCATTCATACATGAAGGATCACAGATTATGTCTATCTTGAATCTTTCTTTTTAAGAGTTTGTGATATTTGTATTCATTTCAATGTACTACATCATCCATATCAATTAATATAAGTTATGTTTTCTATTCTTAATATTCTCTCTATGAACATTATTTTTGTCTTTAATAAGCTAAATAGGGGGAGAAATAATTGTAATAATCATAGGGGGAGAAATAACTCTGTTTATTTAAATAGGGAGAAAAAATTTGTGATGTGTGCTTTGTTTTTGCTTGTTCTGTATTTTCATGAAAAATTATACGTCTGGGGGAGCAAATTTAAAGCATTGTATACTTAACACCTGATCACACTTGTTCTTGCAAAAGCTTATTGAAATTTCAGGATATCAAGTATAATTCTTCTATCATTCATCCCTCAAAAGCAATCAAAAGTTAAACAAATTACAATTGCTTTCATACTTGATTGGGCATGTAAAAAGAAAAAATATCTTAAAACAAACATCAAGCTTATTCTTCATTCATACTTTGATTCTTCTTGCAAACTCTCTTTATATTCAATAGAGGTGACAGTTGCGGTGATGGTGGTGGCGACAAAAACGGTGACGGCAGAAGTTTCAACCAAGACGATGATAATATTGATGGTTTCAACAGAGGCGGCAGTGATAATGGTGATGGCAGTGGTGACTTGGACGGAGCACTCTCCCGAGAATCTGAATCAAGAGGCTTTGGAGATGGAGACGAATCCTTGTCATCATGAGAACTCTATGTGCTGCATGGTTTTTTTCAGGGGAAGGGACACGTAGATTGTGCTGTTTCGTATTTTCTTAGATTCTTGTTTTGTTTCTTCGGTCATGTTTTGGTGCCGTGTGTTCTTCTTCTCCATGAATCTCGGGTTACCACACAATTTAAACTGGGTTATTGACATATATCTATGTGACCCGAGTCCATGAACTTCTAAGTTTTAATAATCGTTTGCTGCATAATAAATTGGCTTTAAAAAAAATTATAAGATTGTTAAACCGACTGATCCATTTAATCCATCTTTTTATACAAATCAAACTAGGGGTTGCAATTAAGAATGAAAACAGGATGAATCACGTAGGGTAGAAGTCACCCGCTACCTACCCTATTTCTTGGGTGGTACCCATTAAACAGATACTCACGGATATTAAAAAAATATCTGCAATATCCATATGTATTCACAAATATCTACATAAACCTTGGATAGTTCTTGTTTTGGTTCCATAGCTGCTGTTTGCACCAACCCTTTTTTTTTTGGAAATTTCTCAACCAGGATGTACTTTACATTTACATTATATCCACTACTAGAAATAGGTCTTTTTACGACATAGCATCGATGACGGTTATTTCGTAACAGTCTTTGTATCATACATAGTGGCAATTTTGCAATTATGTTGAAGTTTACCACGACGGGTATCCAAAAACCATCCTTGAAAGGACTAAACAAAGACGGTTTTCTGAAGACCGTCGTCATTTTACTTGCATCCAAGACGGTTATGCAAAAAACCGTCTTTGTTTTATGCAACCTTCAATTTCAAAGTTATATTGTCGTTTTGATCTCTTGTGCCCTAGTCGACATTTGCATACACTTTCCACACCTTCAATACAAGAAAAACGTTCCTTTCCGACGGCTTACCTCCCACTTTGCAACTTTGAGTTCTAACGAGGGACACTGTAACTGATTGGAGCCCCTTCCCTCTTGTTTTGTCTTGTCTTCGAATTTTCGTAAGGTGAGGGTATTTTTGTTGGTGTTGTGTTCTGGGTTAGGGGTTTTGAGTTGTTTTCGTATTTCAAAAATTTGGAATCTTCATAAATTTTCCTTAGTTGTTATTTGTAACTTGTTACAAGGAGTATCGGGTTTTCATTTATTAGGGCACTTCTGAGTTTAAGTTTATAGGCTTTGGCTTCTCTCCTGCTGCCATAGGAAGCAGGGAGTTCGAACTGATATTAGAACGGCTGTGGATGTGGTTATTTTTAGCAAGGAGAATGTTGCATGGGCACTGCATGCTATTCTACACCTAGGGAGACAGAGACAAGTGTAAGGTAGCATAGGTGATTCGGCTTGATAGGAAGAGAGATAGTGAATTGATATGTGTTGATGGAGCATTTGTAAAATATTGGTGTCCCTGTGCCGCCATTCAACTCTCTTTTATCAATGTGTGTGTGTGTGTGTGTGTGTGTGTGTGTGTGCATGCTACTAGACTTAAGCATTTGGTCATGCTGTGATTAATAAAAACAATGAATCTCATAATAGTTGTTGCATCTTTAAGGAGTTAGAACTAAAAAAAGACAAAAGTAGTTGAAGTGGATTTCTTCACTTTGAATAAATTTGACATTGTTCTTTGATTATCTTGTCATTAGGATATTTATGCGAGTGGAATAATCTTGTTTTTGGAGGTGATGGGTAAATCTGATGTGGAGATTGTGTGTCATTGTTTTTGTTTCTGCAGAAATCATATGAAACCAAACAATATAAAAAGGGTCTCAAAGCAGCTGATGCCATTTTGAAAATATTTCCAGACCATTGAGGTATACTTTATTATTTTGGTGATTATTTTCCAAATTTTAGACTTGAGTGAACTTAAATTCCCATGAATGGATCCTTCCATCAATGAAAAGGCAAAAATCAGAGTTTGTAATAAAGCTAAACCTAGTTCACAATAAAATATTCAACTAACAACTATAATGTAGATTACTTCTTCCAAACAATCAACTATTAAATTGCATGACAACATTTAAAAAAAAAACTATTCACGCCAATTAACACCTTGATATAGGATTTAAGTGGGCAAGAGAAAGAAACAGAAAGATAGAGAAAGAAAGAGGGGAAGAGGGAGGAAGAACAAAACAGAAAGGATAGAGAGAGATAAGGGAAACAAGGAGATCAAGGGGCTGAGAACTGCACTTCTATTATTGTTTCAGTGTACCTAATATACAACAGCCCTACTTTATTTATAGGCAGCTACCCAACACCAATGAAATCCTATTTAACAATAGCGGACTGACTAACTAACTAACATTCTTCTTATTTATATTTACATTTACATATCACAATTCACTGTTGATGTGCCACCTCACATGTCTAAATGCCAACTCATATGCAACATCAAACCATTCACATATCAAGCAATTGGATAGATCACCCATGAATATCCACACCATGCAATTTGGTGGATCACGTATTATGTATAGAAACACATTGTGCCACACTGCCCATGTTGAAAAAATATTACACAGTAAAGAGATCACATTTGAAGCTGCGCATATTTATGCAAAAGGCCGACCATTCCTAGTGTTAGCAAAAGACTATTGTTTTGTGATGGACAAATTAAACTCATTACTGTGTTTAATGAATTCACTGAGTTTTCATGCTCAAAAGATTATGACTGTGAGGGCATGAGAAAGCAACAAAAACAATAATCCTAAATTAAAATGGTAAAGAAACAACTACAACATTGAAGTCACTGATCTCTCTCTATCTATTTCTGAGTGTGTGTGTGACTGTGTGTATTTCAGTCTGCTTTTTTTATCTGCTTTCCATTTGGTATGCTGAAAATATATGTTGTCAATATCACTCAGAACTAATAGAAGATTTACTTGGGCTCTTTTATTCTTCTGGCTCGGTTTCATAATACTCTTGCTTTGCTCTCGTTTTAGGTATTAAAGTTGTTTAATCAATTAAATGTGCCAATTGCGCCAAAGATATTTAAGTAACACCTTTTTTATTTAATCTAGAAATTTTAGCTTACCATAACTGACACCATATCATTTTGCAAGTCATACAATGACACAAAGTGGCCCTTATCCTATGCTAAAAATCCGAAGATAGAAAGGGAGGATAAGAAAAACATAAAGAGTCATTTATCCTAAAAACAAAAAAGATGAAAGTAACACAAAAGCAACAACCAGAAATAGGGATATTCAAACGAAATAGTAACTAAAAAATGGAACAACAGTTTCATTTTCAAAATGCCATTAACAGATGTGAAGAAAGGCAGCAGCAAGCAACACAGCACAAACTTGAAGAATAGGTTTACACTACAAGAAAAAGCGGAATTTTCGATGGAAAAAATCCGTCGCTAATGGCGAAAATTCGTCGGAAAAACAGAATTTCAACGGACTAAAATCCGTCGGTAAAATGCTCGTAGGAAATTTTAAGCGTCGGAAATTTTTTTGTCCGTCGGAAATTTTCGTCGGTAATGACCTGTGGGAAATTTCCGACCGATTTATCCATCGGAAATAATTGAGCACTACTATAACAGGCGCTTTCTAAGTCGATTTAAAAGGTTCAATTTCTAAGACGGTTTCCAGATAAACGTCTTAGTATGTCATTTTTAAAATAAAAAAATTGAGGATACTAAGAATAAACTTTACATTCTGGTCTCCACTTGAATAATTGTTTACAAATTAATCCCTTCCACTTATTAAAGTCATATCAGTATTAGATTTTTTTTATCAAAACAAAAAAAATATATATAATGTATCAAGTATAGGAATCTAGAAATCAAAATGTAGAGTATTTTATGAATCTACAAATAATAACTTTGACAAGAGGCTGACATCAATTTGTCAACATTCTTTCATGTAAGGACTAAAATTTGTAAGAATTAAAATGAAAAAATAGTTTTAATTAAGTGTAGTGAGCAAATAAATTATTAATTTAATATTTTTTAGAATATCATAAATTTATATTTTTATTCATTTTTTTTGGTATAAATATGTTTATTCTTAATTGTTTCCATCATGACTAAACTACCTTAGGAAAGTTTCCATCATCTTCTCCTTATAATCACACTAAATGTCAGCCAATAAATAAGACAAGATAGTTATGATAGACAAAGTAGATAAAAAAAATGAATTGTAACAATATACCTCTTCTTTACTTTCAGCAAGTGGGCCAATATCAACCATCCTAAATGCTTTCTCCAAAGAACTCAATGGACATCCTATGAGCAATGGCACTTTATCAAGTATCAACAATGGCACTTTATCTTCAAATATTAGTTATTTCTAAAACAACAAATGAATTATATAAATTATATTTTGTCCAACAAATGAATTATATAAATTTCTAAAACAACAAATATTTTCTTAAACTGAGTAAACTGAAATAATTATTAAAGAAAACATAAGTGGTTAATTTGATGCTCTAAAACCAAGGGAAAGATATCAGCACTAAACAATGACATGACACATCTTCCAGATGCATGATGAATTATCAAGTCTTTCTCTTTGTATTTTCCAGGATGAGAATTCTCAATCATTTCTCAATTCATAGTCATGATAGAAGGGTGTAATTGATGGGTTACTAATTTTTAAATTCACTAAATTCCACACACACAAGGCATCAATCTCACATTCATAACAAGCTTAGTGTAGCAGTCAATTTCTTAGAAAATTCATAGAAACCCAAGTATATTCAATTCAGAGTCATGTTAAAGTATACGCACAGGGTCTCAAGAATTACCAGGACTCTGGATCAATTCTGTTTTGTAAATATCATACACCATTAGAGTAGAACAATTTCTAAAGACAACATTCATTTTGGACATTTTTTATCTGTAGATTTAAAATTAAACTGATTCCAGGGTCCTTGGGAAATAGCTTATTCTTTGGTAGTGTTATAATCCACGAAACTCCAATCTTGAATGTAGAGGCTGAAGATTGTGACCATGTAAATGACAAATGCCACAAAGCCCCCCAACCTATGTAACACATATAATATATGTACGCCATTGTCAAAGCAAATTTCAATTTAATGGTCAATTTCTTATCTCTACTGCAATTTTTCTTTTGCTTGGGTAAACTAACTCTCGATTGGAAATTGTTTTATTTTTGGCAAACTTTCAAGGTTGGGCCCAATTATTCGTATTAGTATTGGAATTTGGAACGCCCATGCCCTGCTATCATAATCTGCCTTGTCCTTTATATATCTATTTATCTATATATATATATAGATAAATATATATTCAACTTTTATTTAAGACAAAAAAATGTAGAAGTAAAATAATAAAATAAATTATGGTCCAAATTGAAGAAGCATCGCCTTCAGTATCATTCGGGAAATTTGTTTTCTATTTTGCTTCAATCCCCAGAATTACACAACAAATAAAGCACAGAGCATGAAGTATCCAAACAGAAATTTTGAAAACCAAAAAGGTAAACCCAATATGTAATAAACTCTTCATAATACAAATCATAAAATACAAAGCATGTGGGTGTCCAAGTTTCCCACACGCTAATCTCAGGGAACAAAAAATTAGAAGCAACAAACATTTGAATAATTGGAGAAAAATAGAAAAATATGAGGAAAAAAATTGTGCTTTCATCAACATGGCATCCACAAAAACAACCATCATTTTTCAAAATAAGAGGTATTAGTTTACTAACCGTAAATTTCCTAGGTATTGCGCTTCACAACTCAAACCATCACTCTCGACGATCGCGGACTCGATGGCTTAAACTCTTTCTTTGAAGTGGGGAGCTTTGTGGCCTACCAACATGCACAGCTGAAGCTTTTGAAACGCGTGTGAGGGTGCGCTGATGGTGGTTGAACTCTTTCTTATCTCATTATACTCTCATGGTTTGGTGTGATGTACTATTAATTATCTTAATGTCTAGACAGAATGAAGAATGATACAATAGTTAGATAAAGGATTTATTATTTTCTAGTCCTTAAACTTTTTAAAATCTATTTTTATTTCCTGAATTTTATTTATTTATTTTTAATCCTTGAACTTATTTTCCGTTCAGTCTTTTACTTTTTTTATCCTTATTTTTAATTTCTTAAAAGATTAAAAAAAAGCTAAAGAACTAAAAATAAGGATAAGAAAAGAGTTAAGGAACTAATTAAAAATAGAAATAAAAATTCTCGTGGACTAAAAATATAAATTAAAGATAATTTAATTTTATATAAAAGAAGCATTAGTAAGATGTATTGATTTTCTGTTGGAGGTTTCCTTTCTGGGAGATATTCATAAATTAGTGCTTTATTGTCACCTTCATTGCAGTACCCAACAAGAGAAACCACGTTTCTATGATGAACATGCATTAACAATTTTGCCTGCATGCATTTCCAAGTTTATAGAAGAAGAAAAAATATGTTTAGTATCATAAAATAACATAGAATTCTAGTTAATTAATGAATTGACCTATGATCTATGATTTCATACAGCATGAAATTAATTTGCAAAATTGTATTAATGGTTGCAAAGACTAATGCCAAGACTCCAAAGGAAGAAAATGACAACAGTATCTGAATATAATAAATTAATAATGACCTAAGCTAGACACGTAATATGATAAAAAAATATTCTAGGAGTTACCTTTTCCATTTTTTCTAAGTCTCCATATCACCATAACTATGATAGATATTATGATGACCACTGCAACAAATGTACTTATAGTTGCAACTAATGGAATAATCAACTTCTGGTTGTTGCTCTTGCATGACCCTGTTTGATAGGGACGGAGATTTCCATCAAAACTGGAATGTAGGCAAGTGTCAGTTAATTATCACAAGATTGATGATAATAGAAGAATTCTGGAATGGGGTGAAAAACTATATAATCATGAAGAGTATTAGTGCTTTTTAAACAGAAGAAAGGCTAAATAAGAAAGAGTAACAAATTCTAAAATTCTCGTAATTTTGGTGTTGCTAGTGGCTAGCTAGCTGCTTATTGTTTCTAATTCTAAATACTAGTCAAATAACAAAGGATGTTTTAAAAAGCATGAAACAATAGAGGGTGAAGAACAAATGTTGCTAAGGGAGTTAACAAACTCTTTAATTATGTTCATCTTTAGGACTTTTTATTTATTCCAACAAAGTTGTGTATAGTTATAGCCTAGGAGCAAACCTCTATTGCAAAGAGTTGTTTGATGACTTTGCCTTTTGACTCTCAGGAATGGAACGTGTGAGTATATTCCTCGACAAATTACTGCAAACATGATTTAATGTGTTAAATATATGAACAAAAGTGTGACATGAAAAAACATCTTGTGGCAATGCTAAACTCATCGCAACTTACAGAATCTTTAATTGTTTGACAAATCCCTGCAACATAATATTTTTTTATTTATATAATATATATATATATATATATATATATATATATAACTTAAGCTTTTAACAACCTCTATAATGTTCCTCCTATAGAGTGCTTAGGTATTGATGCTGAAATACAGATTTATGTAAAAATTAATAGAAGAAACTTACAAAATCTCCAAATGTGTAAGGTTTGAGAATGAGGCATCTATTCCGCCTGATAACTTGCTTGAGCTCAAGTTTCTGCTTGAATTTCATGAAGAATAGAAGTTTTGCTATTAAAAAGAATAAAAAATGGAGATATGGAGCATATTACATTCATTAAAATTATTTCATTTTTATCATTAAATTCTTTGCAATGGCAGATCTAGATTCAATTATTATCAACCAATGCAGGACATAACTAATTAGCAAATAATTTCCATGGGAAATAAGCCTTTTTTTTTTGTAGTGCTACATTGTTGAAGGTAACGGTGCTACCTTTTCACCCAAGAGATGGTAGTAGAATTTAATTAGAGAAATGAGAGAAACGTAAAGAAGAAAAGACTGTGGTTGGTTAATTGAATGAAATAACTCAGAATAACTAGGAACAGGATATGCTAAAAAAGAAATGAAGTTGAACTGAATCAGGAAGCAAGCTTTAAGCAGATATTTATATTATAAAAAAGTCCAATTAGAGAGAAATACTCATCTAAAACAGAAAAAAAAAAAAAAAAAAAAAAAAAAAAAAAAAAAAAAAAAAAAAAAAAAAAAAAAAAAAAAAAAAAAAAAAAAAAAAAAAAAAAAAAAAAAAAAAAAAAAAAAAAAAAAAAAAAAAAAAAAAAAAAAAAAAAAAAAAAAAAAAAAGAGTCCAGTCAGAGAGCAACACTCATCTAAACCAGAGAGGAACATTCATCTAAACCAGAAAAAAGGAACCAAAGTTATAGGATGTGCAATGCACTTTAAATAAAAAGTTTAGAAGTATATAAAATGAAAACATTCTTCCTAAATAATTTTATAGGATAAGACATTATAATAACAACAACAAATACAAAGTGAATTATAGAAGCATTACTTCAAGCAGGACAAACCCAATAAAAAATCTTTCACTTATAAATTTTTCTGCTGAATGAAAGAGAAAACCATATGATGACAAGAAGGATCATATATTACCATAAGACCACCAATTGCTTCTTCATATTGTTACTTTGATCAAGAGAAATGTCAATGAATTGATATAAATTCAAATATGTCTCTTTAATATAACTATTGTTAATTCCCAAGTACAAATTATGGCAACTACCACTGGTTGAACCAAAAAAGGGGACCATCACATGATAAAAAGCAGAAATACATAGCAAGTTAGTAATCTACTTGTTCTATACTACTGTTTTGATTAAGGAAATATGTTCTGTAGTGGCAAAAATTGACTCATGGTCTGAATTTACAAATCAAGGAACACTACAGCACTATGGATCTGCTTTGACTCCAATATTTTGAACCTTGTTCCAAACATTGCATCAAAACTTGACCCCCCACCAAACCAGCGCTCCAACAAACATCATTGAAATCACAATTAGGCATTTAGGCAGGTTTTAAATAAAGTTCAAAACAATGGCCCAAAAGGAAGGCTCAATCGAATAATTATGCAACTGACATTTAGAAAAAAAGGTATATAACGCACATCATAAGCCTCGTTGATTTCGTGAAATTGCTCCCCACAATTGCTCCCTCTGCACACGTCTGGATGGTACTGAAGCAAACACAATAGAAAACCAAGTAATTAACTAATACTATTCCTAAATATCAATTCCATCAATTGGGATAAAATATCAATAGAAGGGTTGGGATTGAAAACTGCAGAGTGAGGTGTCTGAAAGCCTTCCTTACCTTAGATTCAGAGGCACCTCGTTGTATTCTTAATGTCTTGTAAGGATCTATGACAGAAGAAGAATAAGAGCAATTAATCTTGGATTTGTTCATCTTGGTTTGCTTCCTTTCCTTGCCGCCTTTGAATCGCATATAAGAAGCAGTTGCAGCAACCATTTGCAAAGCAAAAAGTTTTGTCTCCAATGGAAACCAGCTTCCAAGCAAATCAAAGAAGAGGAGAATGAAAAGAATACTCACCTGTGCCCGTGACAGAGGAAGTGGTACAGTTGACGGAGCTTGGCCTGCTTGACGCCAGAGAAGGAGAACGCGTGTTTTGTGACTTTGGAGGCTAGGGTTCAGCTGAGATGGTTTTGTGATAAATGAAGATTTCCGACGGCCTGATAATCCATGGGAAAATGCCGTCGGAAATGACGAAGCTTTCAGACGGAAGGAGTGCGGTGGGAAAGAGGCCGTCGGAAATGGGGCTTTTTTCTGTAGTGTTATCAACTAAAAAACTATATTAACTACAAAATTTGGACAAATGCTATTTGTAGAAATTAACTGAAATGTTGAAGAACTGACCAAGAAGAGTGCTACAATTGCCTGAACAAGCTGCTGAAGTAAAACACCCTTCACAACTGTTGAAAAGGGTACCAAATTCTTCTTTTCCTCGTCTCTCCTCGTATGCAACCAATACCTATCTAAAGGTGGGAGCAAGTGATAAAATCCAGCATCTTGCTTTGTAATTACTTATCTATGTTGTGTAAAGGATGTGTTTTTTCAAATGCTGTTGTTAATTATTCGGCATTTATGTTTTCATAACACTGATATTACTTTGTAATTACTTATCTATGTTGTGTAAAACTATTCATATTGCTTTCTCATTTTGAAGGTGGACTTGTTAGTGTTGTTGTGTTCCGGGAAGTCTTCCTTGTTGGTGGTGCAGTATTTTTAAGAGCAAATACTTTGGGTTGGAGGTATGAACAACCTCATTCTCAAGTTTTCCATTTTGCTTATGTGAACTACTTGCATCACCTGCTTGTCGTGTTGCTCTCCATCATGGATGTTTAGGGATAACATTCATATGTGCATAGACAGAACATCTTAACATGTGCAATGTCTTAAAACTATTCCTTCAACTAAACTAAATGTTACGGTTGACTTTTTTTAATATGATTGATTAGTGTACGCATATCCATTACAGTAATTAGAGGAATTAGAATGTGGGTTGTCATCAGCTACAGGACAACACCTTATTGGTCGTGAGGTCTGAAATTACATTCCCTACCACTTTACCATAAATACAAAAATAATTAACCTCCGAACCCCTGCATAATCCACAAGATTTTTTAAGCATTACTGACTTTAATTTCTGACTTTACAAAACCTTAACTTTGATGGTTAACTCTGCAAGACTCCATTCGCTAAAAAGCATTTAAAAAGGAAAACGAAAAGCGTATGTAGACATAGATTAGAGAAGTAGATCAATCAGACGTAGAAGGAGTACAAATTTGACACATGCGAATACAGTGTTCCAATTACCAGTACTTGCTTGCAGCTCTTCTTCAAGCAGAGTTTGGAACCCATGAAGCCCAATTAAGCCTTTTGCATTACCACCTTCTCCCTTGATTTAAGTCATCTTCTTCTTGGTTTCACGGGCGTTGAGGGTGGATTTGACTTCTTTCTTAGTAAGAGTCTCTCATGAAAACATCATAGTGTCAACAAGATTCTCATGTGATGGTGGGAACATATTTTAGTTTTATTATGAACTAAGAATCAAATAGGCTTTTGTTCATTTCCGAAATTATGTGAAAAATGCATGTAACACTAATATACTTATGGTACCAAAAGCTTGTGAAAATGGAACAAAGGAAAAAGAGGGTCCACTTCTATCAAAGAATGTGGTATACAACCATGGATAGGACCTATCATCCTAGCACTCACTATACCCCAATCAATAATTAAAAGCATATTCGTGTTTTACACATCCGCTAGGTCTTTTATGAACAATAAAAAGACAATATACAACAGATTCTGAGTAGTCACACTTTTGCAGAAATAAATCAAGCATTCTCAAACCACAAAATCTATTTAAAAAAAAAACAATTTAGTGCTTCACAAACCCTTCCTTTTTCTTTGGCAAATTACCTATTCAGAAAAATTCATTCAGGACTAACCCAAACAAGTATGTAATATTAGTTGTTTGGTCCAGACCATAAGTTGACATGCTCCATAGACATGCACCTTTAGTATTGTATTTAACTGCACCCCGGCATGCACATGGTTTGAAAGATACCATCATCTGAATTTAACCACAACACAAGATATATCATATTTACTATCTCTTTTTAATGCTTCAGCTGTTAGTTGTTTAGCTGCTTTCTGAGGGTCTCTCGTTCTTCTATCAATATCCACTGCCTCTTGATTAGTCATTACCTGGTTTATCACATGCAAATGTTTTCCTTTTTTTTTTTTTTTTTTTTTTTTTACTTCTTTTTATATTGACCTTTAAAAGCAAGGGCAATGAAAACAACAATACATTTCTATTTCACCTTCCAAAGTCCATCTCTTGCAAGGATTAGAATGTCAGTATCAACATCTACATCAGTATTCTGTACATCAGGGTCTGATCGCAAATGTGACTTGAGACTCTTGTCTCCAAATGCACGAGAAACAGCAAGTTGTCCATTAAGTCTAGGCACATCACCTTGCATCATCAACATCAATAATGTTACTTTAAGTATCTATGTTATGATGACTTTTTGCTGTCATAAATGTATCTATGTTGTTGTGATTTCACACTCAGGATTGTTGTTGCAATTCTTTGATATTAGCATATGAATACAATTAAGCACTGTTAGTAAAAATCTGATGATTTTTGGAAATATGGTT